>JAJTUV010000856.1:0-514250 GCA_021653895.1 Mastomys natalensis | reverse complement strand
TGCGTCCATACAAGGCTTTTGTATTATTTGGGGAAAAAAAACAAAGAATGAAGGACAGTGATTTTGTCAGACCCTGTGACCCCAAAACACAACACGGCACAGTGAATCCACAGTGTGCCCTATTTTTGTGAGATTTTGTGTAGGAAAAAAACCCTCATTAAAGAGAAAACAAAGGGGCCCCCAAAGTGTTGGAAAAATTAGTTGATTTGGACCCTTAAAAGTACTTTTGAAAATTTTTTTGTGTGCGGGCCTTTTCTTCCCAATTTTTTAATCAGTTTTATTATTTTTTTATTACCCTTGTAGTTTCCTCCCCCCGCTTAGGACCCATTTTCGGGAACAAATTTAAGGGAAGCGGATTGTCTTTGGCGGGTTTTTTTTTTTTTTTTTTTTTTTTGGAGCCTTTTTGGGATTTATGTGTGGGGTGTGCAGCTTTGTGTTTTAAAAGTTATCAGAGGTCAGCCTCGGGTTGTGTTCCTCAGGAGATGTCCACCTTTGATTTTTAAGACAGGGTCTCTTTCTTACTGGCCTGGAGCTCACTGGTTTGGCTCACTGACTGGCCAGCAAGCCCCAGAGCTCATCAAATCTCCGTCTTCCCAAAGCTGGGATTTCGAGCAGGTACCGCCATACCTAGCTTTTTAATGCGGCTTTTGAGGATCAAACGCAGGGCCTTCTCATAATTGAAAAGCAAGTGCTCTGTGGATTTAGTCATCTCCCTAGCTCATCGCTGTCTTTTAAACTCTGTATCAGATCTTGAGCTGAAAAATAAATCTCTGTACGGGAATTCATTCATCATAGTCAAATAGCTGGTCCCAGTACACAGATGATGGAACTGTGCTAAGAGGAGTTACATGGGGTTCCTGATGTCAAGGTGCCTGGAAAACCCCTGTGCTGGAATACAGTCTGACTGGCACTGTTTCCTGAGCCTGGGCTCTCGGTGGCTCCCTTCTGCCCTACACCCTCTCCTTTTTTCACAGCAAGAAAGGGGCTTACTGGAGTCTAAGCTTCCTCCACTCTTAGAAATTACATCACTGTGATAGACTCTACATAAATTAGGGGAAGGATTACCTCAGAGACATCCACATCTTTAATTAAAGCTTTAATAAATGAATCCTTTGGGGGAAGTTGACTCAGTGTCTGTGGACTATATTGTATGTATATCACATATAATTATGTGTATGTGTGTCTAAGCCGGGTATGTACACATGCACGCAGGCAGCCATAGAGGGTAAAGGAGGGCGTTGGGTCTCCTAGAGCTTGAATCACAGGGAAGGGCAGAGCCTGACCCCCAGCGGACAGCTCTCCTGTCTGCAGTATGTGAAGGAGAACCCACAGTTTGTCGATGGCTCCTTGAGACGGCATCTTTCCCCCTAGCTTGTCAGTGAGTAAATACTCCCTACTGTTCAGCCCTTGCGTTTTGATTGTACAAATAAATCTGTACCTAAAAACCTGTTGACTTAAAATAAAAATTGTTAATGAGCCAGAAATCCCATTGCCACATCCAGAGTAGAATTTCAGCTCCAGGAGTTTGGTGATTGAGTCAAAGCTGCTCATTTTTAGCAGGAGGGAGCCAGAGTTTTCTGTACATCCTCAGTACTAATGACACAGATACATCTAGAACCGGGCTCCTTATTCTCGCCCAGCTTACTGTCTTTAGTAATAGGGCAGCTCATGTGAGGAAAGCACTGTGCATGAGTCTGCATGGAACAAGTGTCTGTGAGTGCGTTCATGCATGTACACGTGTGTGCGTGTGCGCGCGTGTTTGCACACTCGTGCATACATGTGTGTGTCTGTGCGTGTGTGTGTCTGTGTGTGTGTCTGTGAGTGTGTGGTGTGTTTGTTGGGTTATGGCTCAGGTGGTAAAGTGTTTGCCTTGCAGACACAACAAACTGAGTTTGATCCCCAGATGCTACATGAGAAGCCAGGCAAGGTGACTTCCACCTGAGGAGACAGACAGGTAGATCTCTGGGGCTGGCTCCCCAGCCAGCTTAACCTGCTACGAGTTAGCATAGTAAGAGACTAACAAAATGATGGGTGAGACCTGAGGAGTGAATGACATTCAGTGTTGTCTTCCTGTCTCTACATGGACAGACAGGCAGACAGACAGACAGGCACGAACAGATCACACACACACCACACACACACACACACACACACACACACACACACACAGTGTGTTTGGATGAGTCCCATCCAGTTGTTAACGGGCTTTCTAAACCTCAGCAGGCCACAGACTCTTTCTTAGTTCTTAGGTTCACACTAAACATCATCACACAGTCCTACAATGGGATGTCCCTGGTGGCACTACGGAAAGGAATCACCTGGTCTCTGTACCTAAGTGCCACCACCAAGCTGTTGCCCCAGGGAATTTGTCCCCAGAGGAGTTGACTCTAAGACAGCTTCAAAGAGGACAGGCTGGGACAGATTTCGTGGTTTATATATGCACAATTCCATCTTAGTAACATTGTCTGAGCCAGGGTTCTCTAGAGGAACAGAGCTAACAGAATGAACACATATTAAGGGGTGTTTATTACACTGGCTTACAAGATACTGTAGAGGAGTCCAACAGTGGATGTCCCACACTGAAGAGGCTGAGAACCAAGTAGCTCTCCCTCCATGAGGTCTGGATGTCTCGGTAGTTCATGTCTGGGCTGGAGAATTCCTAGAGAGCAGCTGGTCTTCACTCTATTTTAGAAGCCTCCAAACTAGGTCTTAATATCAGTGAAGGAATGCATCAGTAGAAGAAACAGAGCAGATGAATTTGCTTGCAAGAGTGAAAGCAAGCAGGCAAAAATTAAAAAACAAACAAACAAGAAAACTTCCACCTCTCCTTTATTTGGGCTGAAATCAGTGTGTGGCAAGCACAGTTAGATGAGTCTTCCCACTTCAGAAAGTTCCCTGCAATAGTCCCCAGCAGTTTGCCTTCACCTGGTTCTAGATCCAGTCAAGCTGACAAGATTAACTACCACCAACAGATTCACCACAGTACCAGGAGAGAAATGTACTTTTCTTGTTCTCAGTTTTTCTCACAGGGAAACTGAGTCTAGAAAAGTTTAATGTGATTCTTTCTAGCCACAGGTCCTGCAGCTATGATTTACCTAACCACTGGTTGAAACTATCTAGAAGGAAGTGTCTGTATTAACTACATACCAGGTTTTTCTGTCAGCATTCCCTAAACCACAACTATTTGCTCAGCAAATTTGAAAAAAATTTGATTGATTGTTTTAGGAGATGCAAGGAGAGATGATTTAGGAGCCAGGGAGGTGGCTCAGTGGTTAAGAATGTTTACTGCTCCTGCAGAATACTGGAGTTCTGTTCCCAGCACCCACATCAGGGGGCTTTTACTGCCTTTAACTCCAGCTCCAGGGGGATCTGGCGCCCTCTTCTGGCCAAGTCAGGCATCTGCATGCATATGCATCATCTGCAATGTACTCATAATTAAAAATAAAATGAGACACTATTTGAACTGTCTGAGAGGAATTGTGTCATTTAAAGGCAGGTACTGTGCCGTGTTATTTTATATTTTATTTTGTGTTTATGGTATTTTGCTTGCATGTATGCCTGTGCATCATGTGCTTGTCAGTACTTGCTGAAGCCAGAATAGGATGTCAGAGGCACTAAGAATGGAATTATAGATGATGGTGAGCTACCATGTGGGTGCTGGGAATTTAGTATGGGTTCTCTGGAAGAGCAACCTGTGTTAACTGGTAAACTAACGTTCTGTCCCTGCACCATTTTATATGTCGATGCTTGGCATTGTGAGATGCTAGAGTGCTCTCTGCTGATAATGAGAGGCAAGACACAGTGCTGTGGCCCATCAGTACTCCACTCTACCAGCCTGAGCACTGCCTCTGTCAAAGCATATAGTGGATGCTCGTGAAACTGGACTTACACTGTCAAGTTGGAAACTTGAGGGCAGACTGATGACTGAGGAGGTAAAGTGCTTACTATGCAAATATAAGGACTTGAGTTCGATCCCCCAGAACCAATGTTTTAAAAAATGGGTGTGGTGGCCCAACGGAAAATTGTCCCATTCCAATGCACAAAAACGAAGTCCCAATGGAAGGGAGGAGGACACAAGTGGATCATGTGGGCTCAGTGACCAGCCAGTCTAGACCAATCAGTGAACTCCAGATTCAGTGAGAAGTCTTGTCCCAAAAAGCAAGGCCGAGAACGGTTGAAGAAGACTCATGCAGATGGATACCCAGACACACACGCATACGGATATGTTAGTTATCACATGTAACTGTTTAAAAACGTAGATCCTTGAGTGACCAGCATTTCACACATCATGAGGATAGAATAAAGAGGAGGGGCTAGTCGAGTGTGGTGGTTCTTGCAAGTAATGCTGCCAGCACTCCAGAGGCTGAGGCAGATGGATTGCCCCAAGTATAAGGCTAGCCTGGATTACACCATGAGTTCCAGACCATCCTGCATTACAGTGTGAGGCTTTTGCACCAAACAAACAAATAAACCAAAAAGGTACTCTACCAGCGGAAGGTATTTTCTAGAATTTTCTTTCCTTTAGAACAGTGGTTCTCAACGTTCCTAATGCTGCGACCCTTTAACACAGTTCCTCATGTGTAGTGACTCCCAACCATAAAATTATCTTTGTTGTTACTTCATAACTGTAATTTTGCTACTGTTGTGAATAGTAATGTAAATATATGCAACACCCAAGGGGTCCTGATGCACAGGTGGGCGCCACTGCGTTGGAGCAACAGAAAGCAGTAAAACTGCTGTCTCATTATTACTCACTAGTGTATTTTTTCCAGAAAAAAATTTCTGAATTTAGATTTATTTTTATATATTTATCTACCTGTCTGTCTGTCTGTCTGTCTCTATCTATCTATCTATCTATCTATCTATCATCTATCATCTAATCTATCTATCTATCTATAGATATGTACAATTTTATGGCCCACCATTTTGTTTGGTCTTTTGAGACCAAGTTTTGCTACACTGCTCACTCTGGCCTGGAACTTAAGATTTTCCTGCTCCAGTCTCCCAAGTTCTCCCCAAGTTTCCATTTTCCCCCCATTTAATATTTTATCATTTAGACTCTTTGTTCACTAGTGACATAAATCTTTTATTTATAGTATCTTTTTTATTGGGACAATATTTGTCTTCTGGAGTACATGATGACAACCAGATACATATCCACAATGTTTCATGATCAATCCAGTCACAACCCTTCTATGCTATGTGCTAGTCGTTTTTGTGCATTGGAACGAGACACTTTTCTCCTTACTTTGAGATGTGGACTAGATGAGTCAATAGTTCCACAGCAGGGTGACCCAGAAGTCATCTCTGTGCTCTGCATGCCCTGGGTCTGAATTCTTCACACTCCTCGCCCTCTCTTCTCCTCACTCTGGCAGCCAGTACTCCACCCTGGTCTGTCAGCTCAACTTCAGAAGAAAAACAGATTGAATCACCCAGCTGCCAATTGCACTGATTTGTAACTCAGTCACTTAAAGCCCTCTTCGTGGCACATTGGAAGGCCTCTAAGGAATGTTCCCGGGAACATTCTTCTGTATGAAGCTTTTTCTTTAGGGATAGAATCTCAGAGGTGACTCAAAGTGAATGAACGATTTAAGCTAATTACTTTAACTGCTATAATCAAGTAGCTTGGAAACATTGGAGAATGGATTACCACCATGATACCAGAGGTGCGTATGCATTTGTGTGTGTGTGTGTGTGTGGTGTTGGGTGTGTGTAGCAAAGCCATTGATTCACCAAGGTACACTAGGAAGCATGTATACTTAGTGTTGAGCTGGGAGGGGCATGTACCTATGTGAGTTTGTGTGATGTGTGTGTGTGTGTGTGTGTGTGTATGTGTGTATGTAGTGTCTTCTTCTATCAGCTGCCTTAATTTTATTATTTTCCATTTGTTTGTGTGATGTGGTGTGCCTGTGTATGCATGCATGTGTATGCATGCATGTGTGGGGTGCACAGGTATAGAGGATATACATGTGCATGTGTACTTGGAGACCCCAGGTTGTTATCAGAACTCTCTCCATTTATTCATCCAGGCAAGGTCTCTCATTTGAACCCAAGGCTTGCTGATATTCCTGGGCTCCGTTGCTCTGGGGATCCCGTGTCTGCCTTCTGAGGCTGAATTACAGAAAGTGATCAGAACTACGAGGCTTTTACGAGACATTTGGGGATCCAAACTCAGCTCCCCATACTTTTGTGGCAAGTACTTAACTGAGACAGCTTCCTTAGACAGTGCCACTTTGAACCTGGAGCTCATGGTTCAGCTACACTGGCTGGTCAGTGAGCCCAGGGATCCACCTGTCTCTGCTTCCCCAGCGCTGGGACTACAAACAAGTACAACCATAGCAGCGTTGCCTTAAACCATGTGTTCTGGGAGTCCGACTTAGGTCCTCATGCTTGCAAGGCAGATGGAATTATTTCTGAGGAGCACTAGACAGCGATGAGGTCAAGCCAGCTGCGCACGTCTGGCTTCAGCTTGAGTCAGTGTCATTGCCACTCCGAGACTGCGGAGAACACAAACAAGTCACAAGGACATCCGGTCACTGGTATCCTTCCTCCTCCAGGAAGAGGTGCTGCAGATAACCTTGTCTCGAAAATGAGATGTGTAGTGTAGCTGAGGGTAAGTGAATGTGGATGATGCTACAGTTGCCCACAGGCATGCTGGGAATCTGCCCCTTGCTTGCTTCTGTTGTCCGTCTGGTCCCCTTTCTCCATCATAGACCAGTTCTGAGCATGATCTGTGTGGACTGCCTCCAGGTACTAAGGTTTGGCTCAGCCAGTCAATAGTCAGCAAACTCCATGGCACCCTGCCTTACTGTGGCAGGTGTTGGTATCTGATCACCTGGTAATTCCCCCTCCTCCCAATGCTCAGCTATAACACATCCGTCTCTCTCACTGGCCGAGGCAGCAGCTCATGGCCCCGCCCTTTCCTCTCATTGATGTCTGTGATTCACCTTCAAGCAGCAGAATTCTCTGTGGAAGTGTGCTGGATTGTTCCCAAGGCCCTGCAGCCTCTGACTAAGGGAGCCCTTAGTCTGGGGGAAGTTAGCCAGTGTGTGTGGAAGTCTGACTTACTCCGGGGACATTGGTTAATCAATCTGGTTGACAGTCCCCACCCAGCTCAGCCCTCCAGCCATCCCTATTCTGTAATGAATCACCTCCGTCAGTCCTCACCGGCTTTCATTTTGGCTTAAAGTCTGTGGAAAGAGGGACTAGGGTATGGCTCAATTGATGGAGAGCTTGCTTAGCCTGCACACAGCCCTGAGTTCCCGCCCCAGCATCACAGACATCAGGAGCATGGGATGCACATTTGTCTTCCCAATGCTTGAGAGGTGGAAGCAGGAAGATCAGAAATTCAAGATCGTCCTTAGCAAGAAATTAAATTCGAGGCCAGCTTTACACGAGACCCTGTCTCAAAAAATATAATAAAATCTATAGAAGGTAAATGATCAGCTCAGGTGAGCCAGGCACCTTGGTTGGGGTGTGGCATACTGCTAGTCTTCCTCTGTGAGATACCACAGCACAGAAGGCGATGTAGCCCCGTCTCCACTGTGGAGCAATGGATGGGGCAGGTTAGGCCCAGCTATGCTCGGGGCCATCAGTGCCTTAGTGAGTTTTTGAAAATGCAGATCTAATTGTTCCACTCCATCATGTTCAAAGCTGATAGGTTCCGAGGGCTTCAGACAACAATTTGTACAGCTCAGCTCGGCACAGGCGGCTCCTCATGGAGACCCTCACACACTTCTCTGCCCAGCTTCTCAGCCAGGATCCAACACAGACTCTTCTCTCTAGGGGAGGGTTCTCATTTCTTGAGAAATAGAAAAATAATCACATCAATGTCTAAGGCTTAAGCTCAGTCTGGGTGCTGCCGACTCCCCAGGTTCCCCAGCTGGGTGTTTATCTGAATCTAAGCTCCTACCTACGAGAGCTTCCTCAGACATGGCTCAGTCAGTGGAATGTGCTCGTAGCATGTACAAGCCCTAGGTTCCCCCTACCCTGCTCCCCCATGAATCATATAGACTGGGAGCAATGGGACACACTACTCTTCATAGCACTTGAGAGATGGAGGCTGCAGGAGGATCAGAAGTTCAAAGGTCATCCTTAGCTACATCATTTGTTCAGAGCCAGCTTGGGCTATATGAGAACCTGTCTCAAAATAAAAATACAATCAAATATGTCTCCTTGGATGTCTGAGAGAACTCTCTAACTTGGTATGTCAAAATCTGAGCTGTTGATCCTCCTCCCTCTCCATCTGCTCTTCCTGAGGTCTCCGTCTCAGGGAAGAGCAGCTCCACCAGTCCGTTTTCCAGGATCCGAAGCCCTGCATCATTCTTGACTCCTATTAGTTTTGAAGCATAAGTATCAGAACCTGTTCTGTTCACCATACCTTCAGACTTCTCAGGTCAGAATGTCTCCAGACTCACCCCTCATCAATCTGACTTGCTTGGTCCCACCCTCTCCTGGCCCCAGAACTGCATCCGCCTCCTGACTGCTTTCTCTGTTTCTGCTTTGCCAAAGAGAGCACAGTCCTAAGCATGTGCCACAGACTGCCATTTCCAGGCCCCGCCCCCAGTGGCTTTCCATCCTGTAGAGCCATAACGGCTCCAAGATCAAGTCCAACTCCCTCCTCGTCTCTCCTTTCATGCTTTTATTCCCTTTGCTCCCCTCCCCTTCCTCTTATAGACCTTCTGTATCCCCATCATGTCAGGAAGACTTCACCTCAAAGTCTTCCTTCTGCCTGGAAGTTTCTTCTCCCAAATATCTGGACCTCTTGTTCCTGAGACTGATTCCTGACACCAGGTTGGGATACACAGTGTTAACGAGATGAGTGAATGAACTTTGATGTGCCCTGAGCTGTCTTCTCCAGGACAACGTTGTTGCTCTTCTTCATAATTGAAATTGTGTGTGTGTGTGTGTGTGTGTGTGTGTGGTGCATATGAGTGTGGATACACATGTGCACTTGTGTGTGTGTGTGTGTTTTGGATGTACCTGTTTGTATGTGTGTGTGCATATGAGTGTGGATACACATGTGCACTTGTGTGTGTATGTGTGGAGGTTAGAGGTCAAGGTCAAACGTCTCCACCATGTTTACCTTACAGACTTTCCCCCACCTGACTTTTATGGAGGTGTTGGAGATCCGTAGCATGATGGAAAACACTACTCACTGATCCATCTCCCCAGCCCCATGCACCCCATAATTGATCTCCTTTTGATTTGTTCAGAGTCGGCTTGCTCTCCCCTCAGAAGTGTCCTGTGAGATCTAAGGGACTGTGACTTATGTGTCACAGTCTATTGCTTAGCGGTTTCTTGGCGTATGGTGGACCTGCAGTCAGTAAATACTTCGAAACCATGGTCCAGTGCTTAATAGGTGGACCAGCACATTCAATCACAGAGGCCAGCTGAAGCAGAGGGAGAGCCGGGCCACTCTTTCCTGTGTCTTCCCAGCAGGCTGCTAACCACTATCTTTGTGTATTGCTGGGTATGTTACTGGCAGAGACCAAGAGCAGGCCTGGGGTAGAAGATGCACTCAGAATTTCCTTCTAGCAAATTCTCACATGATGTGGATTCTGGCAAGGTATGGGCTACACACAATGGTCCCATGGAAATCTCAGTTTGCTTTTCAGCCACTGGTTGGAGATTCACGCAGAAGAGTGGATCCTTGGCTTTACTGGAGGGGTGGTGGGTCATTTGTTTTCTCTCACCCAGGAAGCTGTTCAGGGTTTAGGCAGGAGGGAAGAAGAGTGTATATTCTTTCTGGAGACCTGGCTTCTCAGTACCCTTTTCACCCCGCTAAGCCTGCCTATGCAGGAAAAGGCTGGTGTGTGGAGGGAGCCAATTTCCCTCTGCCTATCAGACCTAGAAGCAGTTCCCTTAGTACTGCTGGAGAAGAAGTCACATTTGCTTGGTATGCTTCTGACCCAAATCTTTGAGGTGTTTTGGAAAGTCATGGTGGAGAGTGATGTTCTGGAGAGTCTAGAGTGGTGGTGGACGTGTGACATGGTGGGCACGTGTCATGGTACCCAGAGTCTTTGTTGAATGGGTTGGACACTGGGAGGTCATTAGTTGAATCAGCTACTACTTCTTATGGCGTGCACGTGCACATGTGATGTGTGTGTGATTTCTACATATCCATGTATTTATGTATATGCGCATGTGATTATGCATGTGGAGGCCAGACGTTGACATCAGATGTCTTCCTCAACCTAATTTTATTTGGTTTTGTTTGTGTTTATTTTTAAAATTTTTATCTAAATGTGTGTGTGTGTGTGTGTGTGTGTGTGTGTGTCTGTATGTGTGTCTGTGTATACATACCACATGTGTGCAGGAGCTCTCAAAGGTCAGGAGAGGGTATTGGATCCCTTATGCTGGGAGCTACAGTTGGTTCTAAACAGCTCAGTGTGGGTTCTTAGAGCCAAACTCAGGTACTCTGAAAGAGTAGAAAGTATTCCTAACTGTGAAGCAAGCTCCCCAGTCCCTTTATACACTTGATTTTTGCGATATGATCTCTCACTGACTGAAGCCCATTGATTCAGCTAGATGGTTGACTAATGTACTCCAGGGAGCTAGCTGTTCTTCTTTCTTTCTTTCTTTCTTTCTTTCTTTCTTTCTTTCTTTCTTTCTTTCTTTCTTTTTCTTTCTTTCTTTCTTCCTTCCTTCTTCCTTCCTTCCTTCCTTCCTTCCTTTCTTCTTTCTTTCTTTCTTTTTTTTTTTAATATGGTTGCTAGGGATTCAAACTCAGAACCTCATGTTTGTGGCAGCAGATGTTTTACCCATTGACCCTTCTACCTCCCCTCCCCCAGGCTCTATTTCTAGGCAGAATCCAGTGTCTTGCATGACCTTGAGCCAGGGCCTCCTAACCCTGAGCCTTCTGATTTAGTCTCCTTGTGTTACTGAAACAAACACATGTCTCCCTCCCCATTCATAAACTGCAGAAAAACAAACACCTGGGTGTGAGGAGCCCTCTGGGGGATTTCGGAGCTGATGTGCAGAACTCAGAGTGCCTGAGGAGAAAGCTGCAGTGCAAACACAATATATTATTAATACAATGTTAAAAAATAGCAGTGCAGCCCGAGCTATTCATAGCCATTCTGGGTTGCAGAAGCAGCAGGGCTCTAACACACAGGCCCTTACACTGTTTGGGGAAGCAGGGGCTATG
Organism: Mastomys natalensis; assembly: GCA_021653895.1. Taxonomy (NCBI): domain Eukaryota; kingdom Metazoa; phylum Chordata; class Mammalia; order Rodentia; family Muridae; genus Mastomys; species Mastomys natalensis. Next base: position 503,101 of record JAJTUV010000856.1, on the reverse strand, counting down.
GTTTTCAAGTCTGTAGCACACTGAACAGAAGAGAAAAATGAGATTTTAGGAAAATTTGAACATATACTTATGTACACTGGTAGTGTATTCACCAGGTAGGCTACAGTTCACAAGGTTCAAATTTAACAAGCTGGATGGCAGACCTTTGATTTTTTCCATTACGCTTTAGAACTACTTTACAATGTGGCCAGTCTGAAGGCACGGGGCTGAAGGTTAGGAGTCTTCTTTCTTTAGATTCCATGGTGAAACCTCCCCAGGTAGGCAAACTAGTAATTGTTAGTAATTGGTTTGGTTAGCTAACTACTTAGTTGGTCATATCCACTCAACAGATGCATATAGGTCATCTGCTACATGCTACTGTAGACACTGGCAATAAAAGACATAGATTATTATCTAAGAGACCTCCCCCTCCTCTCCCTACCTCTCCCTCACCCCCCCTCTGTGTGTGTGTGTGTGTGTATGTGTGTAGGTCAGAGGTCAATGGTCAATTAATCTCAGCTATCTTCTGTCATTTACTGACTTACTTTTTGAGATTATGGTCTTTGAACCTGGAACTAACTGGTTTGGCTATATTAACTTTTCAGTAAGCCCCTGGGATCCATCTCAGATAAGGAATTGACAACATACCAGAGAAAGGATTCCATCCATGCAGATTAGTGAACATAGTTTCATTGGAGTTACTTACAGGAGCGCAAGTGACTAAAGGCAGCTATATCATTGAAAAGCCCACCTCAGCTTGGGTGACAAGTCACAAAAGCTGCAACCCAGAAGCTCCCTGTACAACTTTTAGGAAGCTTCATTGAAGAAAATCACCTCTTCTAAGTAACTGTTACTGTTATATAACATTCAAGAAGGGGTCTTGTGAGTCTTGTATGTTTCAGGAGTTTCCTCAGACCTGTAAGTTTTGTAGACTTCTTAAGACTTGTAAGTTTCCTTTATTTTCTGAGGATTAATGAGCTTCTCTCCAGGGGAATATGTTTTAATTTAGAGGAAATAACTATACAACTGTCTATTCTCTTTCTATTACAGAGCCTGTGTCATCTTAGGGGTGATCTTTCTTCTGTCATCTATATGCATAGTGGTCAAAGCCATCCATGACCTTTCAACAAGGCTGCTCCCTGAAGTGGTAAGGTCCTTCTTTCCTAACATTCTTCCCTAAGTTCCCACTTGATTCTTACACAGGTCTGCTTTAGTGAGTGGGTAAAGGGAGGCTGTTGAGCTGAGGGAGACAGATCATGCAACCTTTTCAGGGGGCAGAAGAATGCCCTCCAGGAATATAGATGACTCAGCAGAGTAAAGTTCTGGATCAGAAGAGACGCCACATAGTTGAACTGGTATTGTCTTTTGTATCCTGCCCTTACACTTTTTGACTAGCAATGTCTTTATTTTCATAAAAAAGAAATTATATTTGTGCAGCTGTGATCCTGTCTGTTATCTAAATCCATCTAATAATTGCTGTAATAAGGTATTTCTCTTTCTTCTGCACCTCAATGCAGTGAGTGTATAAATCTATTTCCACTAGGATTTCTAGTATAACCAGTATCCAGATACATAAACTAGAAGACATACTTTCTGTCAGAGATGTTTCTCACTGTCTTGTCCTTTGGTCATTACTTTTAACTCTTTCTTCCTCTATACTCTCTGGATGTTTTCGTAGCTTTCTGTTGAACAGCCTTCATGGGCAACCAGTTTGGTTATTAGGTGAAGAAGATGCTGCCATTATAATTTTTCACATTTCGGTTCATGACAATGTAAATGGGAGACATTGACTTATAGGATGTCTTTGGATTTAAGTTTGATCACAACACACCATTTTATACAAGTCAGGATAATTAGGGAGACTATACATGAATATGTAATGTTCATATAACTTTGGGAGTAAGACATTGTGAGTCTGGTAAATTTCAGTAGTATCCTGAGACTTGTAAATTTTGTTGACTTCCTATATCTTATAAGTTTCTTTTACTTCCTGGGTCTTAAAGAGCCTTGTCTCAGGAGGGAATGATTCAATTTGGAAGAAATATTTACACAACTGTCTATGTTATATTTCTTATAGATTCTGTGTCATCTTGGGAATAATTTTTGGTGTGTGTATATGTGTGTGTGTACACATACACATGTATATGTATATGATCTGCCCAGCTGGTGTAGGTCTTATATCCATCTATTCTCTTCCTCATCAAACAGTATGTCACATACCCCAATCTGCTAACACAGAAGGCACCAAGTGTGATTATGTATGTTACAGGTCAAGCAGGCAACACCCTACATTTTTCAAAGGATATGAATGCACCTGAAGTTGAAGAAATATTACTAGGTAGCAGTTTTTAGCACTGTGCCAGCTGACACATTCATTTATGAAGATATTAAAGATTTATTCCCAGCAGGTGTAATGGCATGGGATAGATGACTTTGCTCACATGCCTCTTAGAAATACTCCTTGTTTTCCTTTTGGTAGCAGAAGTACTTTTAGCTGTGGGCAGTCACTCATTTTCCCATGGTGCAGACACTCTTAGGCAAAGAGATTCAGAATTTCAATCCTGCCTCACCATATCAAGGTCTCACGATCCGCCCATGTCAGGTTTAAATGGTGGAGAGCCACACACACAGTTATACCCTAGATGGATGCTGTCCTTGGAGAACCCAAGGTTACTGCAGTCTTTTTTATCAGTTCTGGGGTGATACTGCAAATTTATACCATGTTGTGGACATCCTGCATATGGCTGGTTTCATTTTTAAGCTTTTAGCATCATGAAAAGTTAACGAGGAGTATTTGAGCTGTAAGGTAAAGGCTGCTGTTTGCCAGCATACAGGGCCAGTTAATGCTACCAGAGCAGAGAAAATTATTAATTTTTAATGCCTGTGGGTGGGTAGGGGGCTCTTGCATGTGGGCATGCATGTGTGTGGAGGTCAGAGGACAGCCTCAGGTGTTATCCTCAGGAATGCTGTCCCTGCCCTTTGAGATGAGGTCTCTCATTGTCTTAGAGCTCAGCAATTTAGCTGGAATGGCTGACCACTGAGCCCCAGCGATCGACCCGTCTCTGTTTCTCCAGCACTCATAATACAAGTGTGTACTGTCAGTATCTCTTTTCATGCTGGTTCTGGGGATCCGACTCAGGTCTTCATGCTTGCTAATTTATGGAGTCATCTCTCCATCCCAGTTTCTTTCTTTTCTTAAATTAGGATACAAAGTAACAGAGCTCCTCATGAGATACATTCTCAGTGTTGGTTGCTCTCCCAGTCCCGACTCCCCTCCTGTCTTCCTGCATTGTGACCCATTTGTACCTTTCATCCCTTGCACTTTCCTGTCATACTCTCACATGCCTCTCCCTCAAAACCTCTTTGCCTGGCCTCTCATGATCTTCTTTCTAATTTTCGGCAGCCACACACACGCAATTCCACATAAATATACACATACAAAAAGTAGAAGCCAAGATCTGTGTATGAGAGAAAACAGGAAGTGTTGTCATATGGGCTTAAGTTACTGTACTTATTGTTTTTCAGTTCCATCCATCTTTCTGCAAATTTCATCTTTTAATGGCAAAATAAAATGCCATCGTGTACATGGACCATGTTCTCATTAGCCATCCATCTGTTGATGGGCATCTAGGCTGGTTCTGGTTCCTGGCTGTTGTGAAAAGAGCAGCCATGAACAGGGATGTAGCGTCCCTGTGGTAGGGTGTAGAGACCTCTGGGTATAGGCCATGGAGTTTTCAGTCAAGTGTGCTGCTTCCTTTGCTCTGTACCAGGGAAGTTTCTAGAAGCCAGCCAGCCAGTCACACATCCTGCTGTGACTCAGGATGAGTGTTGATACAGAATGGTTCCCGTAAATTAGATTTGTCAAATCAAATGCCCAGAGAAATCAGACCTGGATACAGAAGAGGAGAAGTTGGCCAGGTTTGCATTACCGGAGAAACATGTGCCTGACCAAAGGCTCCAGACACCTTCAGAGCTGCTGTGCCAGAGAAAAGAGCAGAAACCTCTGCTGAACATAAAACTCACAGGGCTGGGCAGATGCTCAGTGGTCAGAGCACTTGCTGGATAAGCACAAGGATCTGAGTTCAGTCCTCAGGAACACTGAAAAGTGAGACACAGCGGTAAGGTGTGCCTGTAATCTCAGCATTGAGGACAGAAGGCAGGAGCATCCTTGGGGCTCTCTGGGTAGCTGAACTGGTGAGAGGAAGACACTCTTCACTGATGTCAGCCTTTGGTTCATACACCTGTGTGGGAGGAGTACCTGCACACATACACATATGTATAACACACACACACACACACACAACACACACACACACACAAACTCATGAAAAAGAAATTGAAAGTCTGAGTAGATGATTTCACATGGACACATTATCTTACTTAGGGTTTCATTGATGTGAGCAGACACCATGGCCAAGGAAGTCTTATAAAGGACAACATTTAATTGGGACTGGCTTACAGGTTCAGAGATTTAGTCTATTGTCATCATTGCAGGAAGCATGGCAGAATCCAGGCAGACAGGATCCTGGAGAGAGTTCTACATCCTGTTCTGGAGGCAGTCAGGAAGAGATTGACTCTCCTGCACTGGGAGAGGCTTGAGAACTAGGAGCCCTCAAAGCCAGCCTACACAGTGATAGACTTCCTCCAACAGGAGGTCACACCCCCTCTAGGCGCACTTCCCATGGGCCAAGCATAGTCAAACCACCACATGCATGAAGTCTCAACTGCACTTAGGGACTTTGCCACTTCATATAGGGCCTGGACCAAACAAGGCACAGTACTCTCCAGGGCCTCAAGCTAATGGATGTCTCTCCTGATCACACCTTAACTCCTCCCCTGGAATCCAAACTGAATTCTCACAGCTGAGTCCCACCCTGACAGATGCAGGGTGCAGGAGCTGAGTGTGGCTCCACGGGTAATGCTTGACTAGCATGTATGAAAACCTGAGTCTGGCCCCAGCACCATACAAACTGTGTCTAGAGATGCCTACCTGGTACATAATCCCCCGCACTAGACAGGTAGAGGCAGGAGGACAAGGAAGTGAGGGATCATGCTCTGCTGAATAGTGAGTTTAAGCCTAGACTGGGATACTGAGATACATGAGACTGTCTTAAACAAAATAAAAGTCAAAACCAGGTCCTTTCTTTTGAGTATGAAATTCTCAGAGTGAGGCTTAGTGCAAGAATGGGTCAGTGTGTGTGAGTGCATTTGTTGTGAGAGCATGTACATGTGTGCATGCACGTGCATGTGCGTATGTGTGTGTGTGTGGCTGTGTGTGTGTGTGTCTGTGTGCCGTGCGTGTGTGTACATGTACGATGGTATATATGCCTGTGAGACTAGTGAAAGACATTGTGCATTCTCTACTGCTCTTCACATTATTCCCTTGAGTTCTGGTCTCTCACTGAACCTGGAGCTTGCTGTTTTTCATCTAGACTGGTGGCGAGCAAGCCCTAGGGATCTTCTTGTCTCTGCTTCCCCTCCCCCAAGTGCTCTGGGTTCCGGTTATAACAAGCTTTTTATGTAGATTCTGATATCTGATCTCAGGTCCTCATACCCACTGAGCCATCTCTCCAGCCCGCAGTGGCTCGGTTTTCAACAAGAAATCTGGGGTAGCTAGGAGTTACCCAGCTGTGAAGTCAGCTGGCTCTGATCCTCCAGGGTGTCACCAGCCCCTTGGGGTTTGGCTGGAAGGGGAACTGAACCAGGCTGGTTTCTGGGGTGAGTCCTGAAGCAGGCCTATGGGGGTTGCGTTTGGTGTCTGTAGAAGTAAAGGGCAAGACTGCTCCCCACCGCTGCACCACAGCTCTGGTTAATAAGGCAGACTTTGCAAGAGAGTTCTCTGCAATTCTGTATTGTTCTTGTTCTAGACGCTGGGCAGTGGGCTGTGCTATGACATGGAGCCAACACTTAATGATGCTAACAGGACGATATTTATTTATTGACAATTCAATAGCCTCTAGTGTTGGGGAGGTGGTTCAGGTGGTAGAGTGCTTGCCTTGCCTTGCATGGGTTCCATTCCCAGCACTGTTTAAACTAGAGGTGGTGGGACATGCCTGTAGTCCCAGTCCTCGGGAGGCAGAGACAGGAGAATCAGAAGTTCAAGGTCATCCTTAGCTACACAGCGAGTTTGAGGGTAGCTTGGGCTACATGAGATCTTGTCTCTAAAAACAAAGCAAAACAAGAAATAAATAAAGAAAAAGAAAGAAAGAAACTTCAGAACAAAAATGAGCATCTTCAAAAAAATCTCTGCTGGTGGTGACCTTACCCAAATGCAATTAAGTTTTTCATTATTGAATAAAAGTTACATATATTCATGGCATATATATACACACACATACACACACATACACACACATACACACACATACACACACACACCACATACACACACACACACACACCACACACACACACAATATATATATATATATATAATGATGGGCTGGTTTTTCTTTGGTTCTTCTCATTTTGATCATGGGTTGTTTTTAAAAAGTCACATCCTGTTTTGGCCCCACTGCACCTGCGCTGATGAGGAAGGGCAGGTGGTGTGCTGTTCCTGTCTGCAGGGACACGGGCTCTGAAAGCTGAAGTCTAAGGCTGTCGGTTGGCTGATGGAGAGTCGGGTTGAGTGCAGGCCTCTTCTTCTAGCTTCTGGCTTCTTGGGCCTGTGTGTCTTTGCTGCCCACTGGCCTTCAGGGCTTGGCCTTCCCACTTCCTCTACTCCCCGGGCAGGCAGCCGTCTCTTCCCTGCTCTCCACATTATTTCCTTGAGGTCTGGTCTCTCACTGAACCCGGAGCTTGCTGTTTCTCATCTAGGCTGGTGATGAGCAAGCCCTAGGGATCTTCTTGTCTCTGCTTCCCCTCCCCAAGTGCTCTGGGTTCGGCTTATAACAGGCACTTTACGTTTTATTTATATATTTTTTTCTTTCTCCTCCTCTCCCTTATCTTGCTGTCTACATATGAACCTTGGCACATGATACATAAACAAACAAATAATTTTTCAAAACATAAGCTCATTTTTCCCATCTCACTTCCTGCCTGCCATCTGCTCTCCATACCCACTTAGTCACCCATACCCACTGCCCAGGCTTAGTCACCTGTGTAATGTTTTATCTGGAAACATCCCTCCCCCTCAGCCTGCCCCTTGATAGTCGATTCTCTTGAGCATGGCTTTAGAGCAGTGGTTCTCAGCCTCCCTAAACGCTGAGAGCATTTAATATAATTAATTCCTCATGTTGTGGTGACCCCCGACCATAAAACACTTTCGTTGCTACTTCCTAACTGTAATGTTGCTACTGCTACGAATCATAGTGTAAATCTCTGTGTTTTCTGATGGTCTTAGGTGACCCCTGTGAAAGGGTCGTTTGACTCCCCCAAAAGGGTCTGAGACCCACAGGTTGAGAACCACTGCTTTAGAGGCAGGAAGCGTTTGACAGAAGGAAATGAGAGAGAATAGTCACATCAGAAAGAAACAGGGCTACAGGAGTGTTCTCCTGGCCTTACTGTCCAGTCAGCATCTCAGTGGCCTTCTGAAACAAGGGTCCCATGTGCCGAGTGTGTGTTTCTAAAGGTTCCTCATGGTCTCGGTGAGCTCGCTGAGGCTCGCGGCATTGCTGTTAAGGATGTGAGAGAGGTGACTCTAATTGTAAACTGAAGTTCCCAGGACGTCATGAGATTGTTATCAGTGGGAGCATTTCTGTGTTCCTGGGCCAACACCACTTGTATGTGGCTGCAGAACAAACTGTCTCTTACCCCTTTTGAGTGAGAGCTGTTTGTGGATGGACATAGCCCTGCCTTTTACTCTCTACAAGAGCCTAGGATAGGCTGTTAAATCTTTTTCTGCCGCAGTTTTTTTGTTTTATAGAAGGTCACTACTAATGTTATCCTGTTGATGAAGTTAATTGTTTAGTATGGAAGCCCTCAGGACTTGCTTAGCTCGGAGTGGCTGCTGCTGGCTGGAGAAGAGGCGTCTAAGGAGAACTGTAGGCCTTTGATGTCTTCAGTGCGTGAGATCAGACTCTATTGAACATTCTAGGAAATGCCCTCAGAGATGCTTCTTCAGCTCAGGTTGGATAATGCATGGGCAGCTTAACCTGTGGTTCAGCAGCAGAGATATTTCTCCAACATGATACGCTGTCCAGCATAATCTGACTAATACTATAAATAAATAAATAAATAGATAGATAGATAGATGATAATAGATAGATAAATAGATAAATAAATAAATAAATAGATAGATAGATAAATAGCAACCGACTCGATAGAGTGCTTGTCTTATATGAGGATCTGAGTCCAACTCCTGGAACCCAAATTTACAAAACCAGGTGTGGTGACAGGTGACATATACTTGTAATCTCAGGGCTGAGGAGGTAGAGACAGGTCAACTTTAGGGCTTGCTGGGCAGTCAGCCTAGCCTTCCTGGAGAGCTCCAGGCCAGTAAGAGATTCTGCTTCAAAACCAGGTGGTGATGGGGCTGGAGAGATGATTCTGTGATAAAGAAGCTTGGCAGGGAGCACTGGAGTTAGGGGTGCAGCACCCGTGTGGCAAGGAGTCTTTCCAAAGCAAATGCTTGCAAGCCTAGCTCTGAGGGGACTGGAGATGTGAGGTCCTACACTGCAGCTTGCTGGTTTCTGGCCTAGCTAACATATGAACCCAGGTTAGAGAGAGACTCTGACTCAGAGGTCCTTCTGGTCTTTTCTTGTAAGTATAGACATGTGCACCTGCACACACATGTACATAGACTGATTCTCTGTCTCTTCATGCACACATATATACACACACAAATTAACTAACTAATCTCTCTTTTTTTAAGCTACCCAGGTAGCTGGGTCCTGAAGAATGACCCTTGAAGAAATTGGCCCCTGACTTCCACATGTTTGCACATGCATGTGTGTGTGCGCACACACACACACAGGGAGAGAGAGAGAGAGAGAGAGAGAGAGAGAGAGAGAGAGAGAGAGAATAAGTCAACGTTGATCAAAACATGTACTTGAACCATGGAGCCTGTGCTTAGCCACAAACACCCTCCCATTTCGAGGCCAGATAGGAGTCCCACTGAGATCTGCATAGAAACAATGAGTTGCTATGAAAGTAGGTTTGCTTTCCCAAGTGTGACCCAGACACTTTGCTGACAGTACTATTGCTTTACCTGTTTTATAAATAGATAGTGTAAGGAGACAATGTGTTTGATTAGATAGGAATGCTAAACAGTGGGCTAAATATAGCAGTAGTTCCCAGGGACAGCCAGTAAGAGGTGCTGTGGTGGTACCACCTGTGACTGCATGTGCTTGCCAGGGATAGCATGAAGGACCCTGGTGGCTTGGGCCCCTGAGGGTTTGTCTCCATCAGTTTCTGGAAGTGTGGGTAAGTTGTCCTTATGGGCTCTTATAAGAACTGGAAGTTGACGGTCAGCTCTGGTTCCTAGGAAATGATTCAGGAGTCTCCAATTGGTCCACTTCCTGGCTCTGAGAATCTTTGTTTTTAATCAGTTTATGATGTATCGGTGGGCAATCCACCATGTTGCTCGATTCTGTCTATTATAATAGGTGTCTTTGTGCTTGTTCCCTTGAAATTAGTGGTTTGTTTCATTAGGCCTTCAGGCAGTTTCTGAAGTTGGCAGAGGCATTAGACCTGCCACCATCTTACAACAAAAAGACACACTCTTAACTCCAGGGAGAAACCTCTTAACTCTGGCCTGCAGTGTGAACAATATGCAGACTCAGTGAGTGGACGCACTGAACAGATCAAGGGCTCTTCTGAGGACTGAGCATTGCAAAGCCAGACTCCACGAGAAACTTCTAAAGACAGCTGTGTTTCTCAATGGAAGAGACACAGTTCAAAGACCCCAACCCCACATGAGATCCAGAGTTAATTCCAAGTCTAGGACACCCCCCATTTTACTGATTACAAACAACCCTACTCCCTTCACAGTAGCTTTGGAGATTTTTTAACTTGATCAGCATCCTGAAGACCCATCTTGTACAGCTGCTGTGACAAACATGGAGGAAGATAAGTTCATTTCTCTCCAGCTGCCAGCCTCCCCACACTGCCCCCTCGTATCCAAGGGGAATCTGTGACTTAAGGATACTGATGGTGTGAACAGAGCACTTGCCTAGCATGCAGGAGGCCCCGAGTTCCACCCCAGCTGCTCCCCTTAAACACACACATATACACCCACACAAACATATATAGACACAGACACACACACACATACATACACACATACATAGACACAGACACACACACACATACATACACACATACATAGACACAGACACACACCTGCCACCCACACCCACCCACCCACCCACACACACACACACAAACACATATAGATACATACACACACACACAAACACCCCACAGAGACATTCATAAATACACATAAATAAAAATGAAACAAATCTTTTAAAACAACAACAACAAAAACCCCACAAACACAACACAACCAAACAACCAAACAAGCACAGCAGTATTGATCAATGATGGTGGGTCGTTGCATCCACTGAGAACTTCACTAGGCCAACACCTCTTTTCTTGGGCAATTCTAATCTCTCAGAACTTGTTTTTATAACTAACTAACTAACTAACTAACTAACTAATTAACTAACTAACTAACTAACTAGTGGTTGTTTCTCTGTGTGGTTTTGAAAGTGCTTTATCAATTGGAGAAAAAATGATTTCAAAAGCTGTTTGCTACTGTAATATATATTATAGTAACATATCACTGTATATTACTGTATACATAATATACAGTAATCTATATTTATATATACACATTCCCATTCGCCTCCTTATATGCAAGGCAAGACCTCTGCCCTCAAAACATCTCTGCCCTTGGGACTGGTTTGGCCAGGGGGAGACTCAGACTGAATTCATGTTTTATTTCTTAAGCTCACACTGAAAGGCCCCTGTGCACACAATGCACACAGTGAGTCCTAGCACTTCAAAGCAGTGGGAAATGAGTTCTTGTAGTAATGACAGCGCTCACAGTAACTGTCCTTGGGTCATGTTGGGTTGGGCTGTGTTCTTTAGAATATTCAGCCTAAGGACGAAATACAAGTATGTTTTCACAACGCCGCAGATGTAATCAGGTTGTTAAAGGAATGTTTCATATGTTTATGGGATACAGTTTTTGGGATACTGGGCTTCAGCAGATACACACACACACACACACACACACACACACACACACACACACACAATTAAACTGAGCTCTTTGATCATCTCAGTCTCTGGAGTGAGAAATTCTAAGATCAAGATGGCCTAAGACAGGCTCTTTCCCTAAGACTTTCTCAAGGAGAGAGTGGTGGGGGCTTGACCTATGACCCCTCTGCCAACACACAGCGTGTTTGTGGGGTTGTTAGAGGAAACAGCTACAAGCTGTGGGCCTTCACATTCTGCCTCAGGGAAGGCAGCTGTGCCCTGAGTTCTGCCTGCCTCCTGTCTTTACCAACCCGTCTTCCTTAGTAATTCCCAAACAGTCCTAGCCCCAATCTAGGTGTATTTTTATGACACTCAGGTAGCCCAGGCTGGCCTTGAACTCCTTATGTAGACAATGATGACCTCTTTTCTCCACCTCCCAAGTGCCAAGATTACTACCATGCACGGTCTATGCAGTTCTGGGCACCGAACTCAGGACTTCATGTTTGCGCAGAAAGCACTCCATTAACTGAATTGCATCTCCAGCAAGGTTTAAAGCTTATCCCCAGGGTTCCCCAGCAGCCTGTCTTCATGCTGATGTGTACGGTTAGCACACTGCAGTAGAATTTTGGAGCTTTTTTGTTTGTTGTTCATGGTGGTTTGTTTCCCTATGTTGTGGAATTTAAACAAAGAGGGAGAAACAGAGGGTGAACTGTAAAGTCTAACCACTCAGCTGCCCAGCCTTGTGGCTTCGGACTATATAGACTCACCAAGGCCACCTTGGCTGATGCTTCACAGTAGATGTCTGCTCTCAGCTGACTTTCCCAGGTTGAACTCTGACTGAGGAAGTGAGACCAGACTTAACCTTCCTGAAGTATTCTCTTTAAATGTTTAAGATGAGAGTTGGGGAATGTGTCTGTGTAGCCCAGGGTGGCCTGGAATTTATAACCCTTCTGCCTCAACCTTTCAAATGCTGAGAATATGGGAATGGGTCACTAGGAAGGGCTTATTTCTCATTTTAATCCAAGTTAGATAACACACACACACACACACACACACACCCTAAATAGCTAATTGTTGTATAAGGTGAATTATTTAAAAAAAAAAAACAAAAACAAACAAACCTCTTTCTAGAGGCAACCACTTATAATTTTTATAAATCTCCACATCTCTTTTATATTTTAATTTTTTCTTATTAGAGCAAACTTTAAAATATATTAATTGCATGTCAGTATAATTGGTTATCTTTGTTAACTCAATCTAGAAGATCCCTCGAAAACATGTCCAGAGGTGTGTGTCCTAGGTGATTTTAAATCCCATCAAGTCAGCAATCCAGATTGACCATCTCAGGGTATGTGATGTCATGGTTTTTTAGGAACCCCAGAGGAGCCTCTTCCTTTAAGTGATCATCTGGGGAGGAGGGTGTGGGCAGGTAGTCACCAGGGAAAGAAGGCATGAACCCGGCCTGGTAGCTTGTCCCTGCATCCATGGCAACGCTCTGGGATTGGAGTACTTGGTACCAGAGATTCACATTCTCAGAAGAGAAAACGGCACTGTGTCCAATGCCTCATTTAACAGAAGCCAGGATGCACCAGGGAGTGTCAGCCCAGGCTCTCAGATGCCCTACTGGACCCTTGGGCAATCATAGTACCTTTGCTGGCAAGCCTGCGTCTTTCTCTGAGGCTTCCTGTGACCCTGGCATCCATCTCAAGTCCATGGACCCCAGGAAGCTGGCACCTACTCTCCTTTCTATACTCAGCAGGACCTATCAGCCTGTCCAGAAAATGTCAGAGCTGGCATTGCCTAGTCTGTTTTAAGCCACTAGAAACCCCCCAGTGTTCCCTATTCACTACCAGGCATCCATGTTCAATATCCTGACACTGAATGGTCTGGTGCTAACTTACAAATTTCCAAGCCTTCAAATGGGACCACAGGGTAATTTGTCAATATATAATTTAATCACTGGGGGGAAAATGAAGCTTGTGCTTGGTGCGATTTCCACACATCTGAGGGGGCGGGGGAGGGTGGTGACGAAAAGTTCTGAAGATGAGAGTGACTGTTTTAATTTCACCTGGGGCCGTAAATCGATTCTCATGCATTATTCAGCCGGCATCAGCATCGCCCTGGTGGCACTCTGACACATGCAGTGTCAGAAAGGCTTGAAATCTGTCCTCATTAGGAAGGCAAAGGACGCCTTTTTGCAGGCATAAGCAAGCAAACCTCCAGAGTCCTCTCTCACCACCTCACATCCTATGAACAGGAAAGCGGGGGGTTCAACATGGGAAGGGTAGGTCGGCTCGACAGATCCAGCCTCCGTCTGATGATAGTGGCTACAGTTCATCGTGCAACTGCTACTGTCACCTCCTATAAAGAATAAGCCCTGCATGGGAGGTGACAACTGGCACACACTATTGAAATCATTTCATTTTGACACAAGGTTTTCCTGTGAGCAGTGGCAAGGATGCAATCGTTCTGAGATGCAGCTGTCTGGGGAAAGCGGGAGTGGGGCCTGGGATGGCAGAGAGATTCAGCAAAGTGATGTTAGACACTGCTGCCTGCAGGCAGATGACGGCTTGGCTTGCCCGGCAGCCCATGGATGCCTGTGCCACCGGAGAGCTATGCATGCGGCCCTATGTAACACTTCATTCACTTAGACATTATGAGATCTCTCTCTCTTTTGCTCTTTATTTCTCTCTCTCTTTCTTTGTCTCTCTTTATTTTTCCATCCCTCTTCCCCCTCTGCCTTCCTTCCTTCCTCTCTCCCTCCTTCTTTTTCTCCCTCCCTCCCTCCTTTCCTTCCTTTCTTCCTTCCCTCTCTCCCCTCCTCCTTCCTTTTCCCTCTCCTCCTCCCTCCCTCCTTTCTTCCTTCCTCTCTCCCTCCCCATTCCTTTCTCCCCCCCTCCCTCCCTCCCTCCCTCCCTCCCTCCCTCCCTCCTTCCCTTCCTTTCTTTCTTTTTTAAACTCAAGTGTGTAGTTTTTCCAGCTTGGACTTTGTAGATGACAGATAGTGTTACAATGTCAAAATGTTGGTCATGTTTGAAAGGGACATATGGAAGTATATGAGTGGATGAGAGTCATGGAGAAGATGCAGTCAGATGTCCTTACCCTATGTTGATGTCCTTACCTATCTTGGGTGAGTAGGATGGTGAGAGAGGGTGACCTTCCTATTAGCTAGAAAGTTGGAAGAGGCACAGTTTTATGGAGACATCCTGATGGCCAGGCTCTCACTCTGCGATTAGACCGGCTTTCTAAGAGCCTGTTGTAGCTCTCAATGGAGGCAGCGCCGCTAGGCCTCCACCTCTGCTCTTTTCTCTCTGACCTTTGCTCCTGGTTTCCTAAATAAGGGGGCAGCATTAGATCCTGTGAGGGTATATCTTGATTGCCAGATGGTTGTATCTGGAATTGACCTTTGGGAGGGTGGGTCTGTGAGGGAATTTCCAGGAAGGGTTAACTGAGACAAAGGACCCTGTCTCAGAATGGGCGGTGCTGCCTCCCAGTCTCCACTTGTTGATGTTAAATGAATCTGTCCCATTACCACTCCTGCCACCATGTCCCCCAACCCCCACCATCAGAACCCAGCTCCTTTAGCATTCCACTGTAGACTGAAGACCAGCAGCTCTTCAGGAGGCCTCCAGGCCCCTCTTCAGCACCAGACAGGGACCGCTGAGACACACAGCCTCATGGACTGTGCAGCTCCTGGGTTCTCAACTTTACAAAGGTGGAGACGGTCACTGTTGGATTGGCCATGGCCAATCAACAGCGTGCGTGCGTGTGTGCGTGCATGCCTGCCTGTGTGTGTGCGTGCACGTGTGTGTTCGCATGCGCTCAATCGTTACCTTTCCTCCAGAGAGCCCCAATACAGATCCTCTCAGCTGCCCTCCTATTTGTTAGCTCCTTGAAGTAACAATTTCTCCACTGGGAACCTAAATGGGTAAAAATGCTTTAACCATAAGCATCATAGCTGTAATTACAAAAACCAAAACCAAAACCAAAACCAAACCGAAAACCCCACCTTTTTTTGGAAAGAGCTGAGACCAGTAGGACAAGCATTGGAACCACACAGGGGAAGGTGCTGCAGCTTACAGCGACATTCATGAGCCTCAAAAACATGATGAAAGAATTCAGATGGAAACATGTGTACTGAGTGACCAACTGTATAAAGTCCAAGGATAGGATAAATGAATATATGTGTGTGAAGTCATAAAGTGATTGTGGGGAATTGAGATGAGGGTATGAGGGAAATTTCTGGTGAATTGGTTGGTTTATTTATGTTTTACTACTGACACAATAAGATCCAATCTCTAATATCTATATTAAAATGTTTTATTATATCTTAATATTTTTAGTGCAGGGTGAGGGCATCTGTACCACCGTGAGATTGTGGAGATCAGAGGATAGCTTACAGGAGTCAGTTCTCTCCTTCTCTCATGGGGCCCGGGATGGAGTTCAGAGAGGGTCTGGCTTAGCAGCAATCATCAATTTCTCTGTAAGCCAGCTTGCCAGCCCTGCAATATTTGTATTAAGTGAGCATTAATTATATCTCAATAAGAAAACATACAGGATGACACCTATGGACAATCCCAGCACACACAATCCCAGAGACGGAAGCCGAAAGATCTCTACACTTGGGAGGCAGAGACAGGCAGATCTCAGTGAGTTCAAAGCCAACCTGGTCTACAGAGCAGGTTCCAGGATAGTTAGGGCTACACAGACAAACCCTGTCTCAGAAAAATAAAACAAAACAAAAAAAATCCAAAACAACCACAAAACCATCTGAAGATGACAAGGGTGTCAATGTCACCTTTAGAGGAGGTGATATTTTCAGAGAGGAAGGAAGGAACAGTGTAGGGCTATGCAGACACACTAAACTTCCAGGCAGAGGGATGAAGCTATACAAAGGCCCGGGGACCAGAAGGGCAGTATGGCTGCGGCAGACGGGTCAGCTCCATACTGTATGTAGCATTGGCTGGGCTTGTATTATTTTTTTAATTTGATCTGATGTGGAAGGGAGAGCATCCTATCTCTTTGGGACTTTCATTTACCAGTCAGTTATACTGTCAGTTGAGGTGACACAGCTCCTGAATCTTCCAAGAGAAAAGCTAACTGGAAGGCCTGGTCTGGCTGACAGGGTCCCTAGCCAGGCACACGATAGCAGATGCCACCCATCAGCACCAGGACTCTCACCTAGCTCAAGTTTTATCAGCCTGTCCCTAATTGCCTTTGAGTCTTAAAATAAGACCTGTAGTCCTTCTTCCCAACCTTCCCGTCTGGGCTGAGAGAATTGGAAGGAGTGGGTAGCCTTTGTCAGATTGTGAGGGAGACTGAGCAGACTGAACTCAGAATACAGCTCTGGGTTGAGATTACACACATACACACACAACACACACACACACACACAACGCACACGCACACGCACACGCACACACACACACAGCCCCAAGCCTGGTTCCTTCCTGCAGTGTGAAGGGGCTGATCCATAACCCTGGGTCCAGCCCCTGTTATGTGAGGCCAAGAACTGCCCCACCCCCCAACACACATACACTTCAGGAGGGAAGCTGTCTCCTCTGGTGTGGTCAAATCTGGAACTCAGATTGTGTTCCTGGTTCATTCTGTTAGGTAATGGGGTTAATCTCGGCATAGACCAGAATGTAGATGTGAAGCTTTGGATGTACATGTTTGCATGCATGTTTGTGTGTGTATGTGTGTGTGTATGTGTGTGAGCAGAAGACAGAGGACAGTTGCTCACCCTATGTTTTGAGACAGGGTCTCTCACTGCACCTGCAGCTCACCTGTTAGGCTAGGCTGATGGATCAGTGAGAACCCAGGACCCACCTGTCTCCACCTCTTCAGCACTGGGATTCCAAATGCATACACCACAGTGCCTAGCTTTTTCATGTGGGTTCTGGGGATGAAAACCAGGGCCTCTGGCTTGCAAGGTGAAGACACTGTAGACTCCCACCCAGCCAAAACATGCTGTAGGCCACTGGAATCTGCCAGGTTCTTGGATTCCTCTACCAGATGTTTGTCCTTTCAAGAGAAAGTGTTGTTTTTCACGCTTTGGGACCAGTGAAGTTGGAAAATCAAAGTCTGCCAAGTATTAACTCTGCACAAAGACATGGCACTCACGCAGACTGATCAACAGCCCCTGGGACATGCAAACTGGAAAGCAAGAGGCATTTGAGAGCAGATGAGGTGGCTTCTAAGATGTCCTTCATCAAGGGTCAGGCACTGTCCTAGCTTGACTTCTGTCACTGATATAAGACACTCTGACCAAAAGCAACTTAGGGAAGAAGAGGGTCTCCAGCTCACTCTTCTGGGTCACATCACATCCATCACTGAGGGAAATCTCAAGCAGGAACCATGGGAGAAGGCTCTCTCTCTCTCTCTCTCTCTCTCTCTCTCTCTCTCTCTCTCTCTCTCCCTTCCTCCCTCCTTTCCTTCCTCCCCCTTCCTTCCTTCCTCTCCTCTCCCTCTACAGACAGACAGACACAGACATAAACACACACTCACACACACCAATCTGATCAGTTTCTCAGTTGAGGTTCCCTCTTCCCTGGCAACTCTAGGTTGCATCAAGTTGACAATCAAAATGAATCAGCATAGAGGCTAAAGAAATTCCAGACCTGGATTCAGTCCCCTAGTACCCACGTAGTGGCTTACAACCATCTATAAGTCCAGTTTTGGGGAATTCAATACCCTCTCTAGCCTCTAAAAGCTCTCAGTATACATGGTACATGGAACCACATACAGAGAAAATACCTACACACATAGAACAAAGCAAACAAACATTTTAGGGTGCCTTACCAACAATGGCACTTAGGTGTTCATTCATCTGGAGACAAATGCAAGATCAAGGGACTAAAAGCTTTGGTGTCTTGTGAGAGTCAGCTTCCTGGTTCAGTGATGGCTGACTTCTCCGTGTCCTGGTGTGGACAAGTATCAAGGTGACAGTTCTGTGTGGTTGATTGCTTCAAAACATTTATAAAGTTGAAAATGTTTTAGGTTAGTGTATGTAGTTTTGGTGTATGTCTATGTGGGTTTGTATGTGTTCATATGTGTGCAGGTGTACATGCATGTGTGTGTGTGTAGAGGCCAGAGATCTCAGGAGCCATCTAAGTTCTCTCACCGGTCTGGGCCTTTGGTTAGTGTGGTCTGGTTGGCCACTGAGCCCCAGGGGATCCCTGGAGACTGGAGGGTTGGTGGATCATGTCTCCACCTCCCCAGCACGAGACTACAGCACATCTGGCCTTTTTAATGTTGGTTCTGGAGATTAAGCTCAGACCCTCATACTTGAGAGGTTAACATCTCAGCAGCTGAGCTATCTCCCCAGCACCACCCCCATGCTTGAGATTCACAGAGAGTCTGACTATGTGCAGAGTGTGTTGGTTTCTCCATCAAGTTCCCCCAAACTATCTCACAGTCCCACTGTGTGCATCCCATGATGGGGTCATGACACTTTAGACAAAGCTAATGGACTCAGTTTTGATCTCTTAGTTTTCTCATTGATGCTTTTTGTTCCTGAACCTACACTCATCCCTGAATGGCACACTATATTTAATTATCTCATCTCCCAAGTGTTCAGCTGGTGACAGGTTCTCATGCCTCTAGAGACCTTGACCCATGTGAGAAACGAAGGTCAGGTGTTCTGTAAACTGTAACTTAGTTTGGGATTGTTTGATAGTCTTCCCATTAAATGAAGGCCATGGATTATCTGGGAGTGAGTCACAATAGAGGCACAGTCCGATCCCCTCACAGGACACGTGGTATTGGCACAGCTTACAGTGGTGATATTAACTTTGATGACTTGGATAGGTGGTGTTTAGTTACCATTTCCCCATTTCTTTAACTTAATTTAATAAAATGCAATTTTATTACAATTTAATTTTCATGTATATGCATGTGTGTGTGTGTGAGTGTGTGTGTTCGTGCTCCAGTATGCAGTACACTTATGTACACTCGCCACAGCATGGGCGGAGGGCAAGGACAGCTCGGGGCAGTCGGTTTCCCTCCTTTCATCACAAGGGTCCCAGGGATTGAGCTCACAGCAGCAGGCCTAGCAGTAAACACATCACCCACTGAGCAAACTCAGCTGCCTCAGTTTCCCTTTTCTTATGTTATACCTGCTAGTTTTGAGGCTCTAGGTTCAAGGGGAGCTGGTGACCTGGGGCTGATTGACCTTCCTACATGGAAAGCGGACATACATGGAAATTCCTTCCTACATGGAAAGAGAGTGTGTGAGTACACACCATCAGAGCTGCTCCTGCCATCGGTGGGCGTTTTAGGAGCCATGCCCTAACATTGTACAGAAACCACAAGTCCAGAGAGGTGATTTTCTAAATGATTTAGTTTAGTTTTAGGCCTGGCAAACTAAGCTGTCTCCTTTGTCCCTGTGTCTGTCACTGGAATAGCAAATTTATTAATAAAATGCTTTAGGAAGATCCTATTTCTCTGTGGATATCTGCTACCAGGTTGGATTTCTGCTGGCAGGTGCATTTTAATTTGGGAGAACCTGGAGGCTGTGTCTCAGGGAGCAGCACGTGGCAGCTCGTGGGAGCACAAAAGAGATCTCAAGGGGCCTGATGTCAGGAGACAGCAATGAAGACGCCAGCTTCACACAAGTGACTCACCCATTTGCTTGCAAACGTTAATGCAGCACCTCCAGGCAGTGTTAACATCACGTCAACAGTGCACTATTTTTAGGCACCGTCTTTTCTCACCTTGAAGACTATCTTTGAAATCTCAATTGTGTGAATGAAAAGAAAAAAACCCACAGGATTTTAAGTATCTCTGGCCATAAATGATCCTGTAGCTAATCCAATTGGTTCTGTGAGAAAGGATTCTTGGGCAGAGACGTGACCCTAAAATTCTCAATTGGCTGCTTTGTGAATTATCAGAATACCGCTTAGACATCATTCTTGGCATTATGACCAACTCTGTTGACAATCAATGATTGCTGTGTGTTTTAGCAGAATGGTAAGAAGGGAAGGAATACATAATAGCCTTGTAAATATTAGTCTGGCTGCTTTTAATAATCTTTTCTTAACTCCAGTCACACAGGCGCACACCTGCAGTATACCGCCACCTGGTGGCAGCTTGCCTGACTGACTACCTGCACCTCGCACAAAACTGGTGGTTGTGACAAGGGGTCTTGAGATGATTGTTCTATGAAGAGATAATGTGTTAAACTCTGGACTGCTTTCTTCTAGGATGACTTCCTGTTCAGCGTCTCCATTTTAAGCGGGATCCTTTGCAGTGTCCTCGCTGTGCTGAAGTTTATGCTGGGGAAGGTCCTGACAAGCAGGGCTCTCATCACGGATGGTGAGTGGTACAGTCATACATTGTCTGAGAGTTGAGCTTGGAGAAGGGAAAGGTCCTGCCAGGATGCTGTTAAATTCTGAGGTCATGAACTCAACATTCATTCCCATCCCTATTCCCCAAACTGCTTACTTCATGATACTCGGAGCTGGTGTCTACCACCCTGAGTTAAATGACTTAAAAATAGAGCAGAAATGGCTGGGTTCCATTTGGCTTCCTGCGACAAGGTCTTACATGTAGCTCAGGCTGGCCCTGCACCTTCTTCTCTCCTGTCTTAGACTCCTGTGCATTGGGATTGCAGGTGTGTGCCACCATACCTGGCCTTTTATTTTATTAAGGAAAGAGATATAACTGGGGATGTAACCCAGTTTATAGAGTGCTTGGTTAGCATGTACAAGGCTTGGGGGTTGAGCCTCAGTAGAGCATTATCCGAGTGTAGTGGTGCACACTTGTCATCCCAGCACTAGAGAGGTGGAGGCAGGAGGACCATAAGTTCAAGGTTATCCTTGGCTTCATAGTAACTTCAAGGCCAGTGCAGGCTACACGAGACTCTTTTCTCAAACACCAACCAAACATTAGTCAGATGGATTGGAAGTTGAGACGGAGTCTTTCTCTGAGGGGCATAGCTGTTGCCCAGATTCTTAAATCAGATGAACACAGAGCCTGGTGGGACCTCGGTGTCTCTAAGCTACAGGTTCTGTGCCTCCGTCATTCAGGTTTTCACCTGGTGCCTTGGGCAGGTGTCCCAGTGTAGTCAAAACCGCCTTCTGCTCTCCCCACCTCCACTGTGAGGAAGCCTGAAGCCTGCCTGTGGAGTCCACAGTCCCCCAGACCTGCCCTGTGACCATGAAGACTACAGCTGTGATAAAATATCCAGATGAAAGCCAACTTAGGGGAGAAAGAGTTCATTTGGCTAATACTTCCAGTGTCGTCTCAGGGAAGTCAAGACAGGAATCTGAAGCACTCCATCACCACACATCATA
This sequence comes from Mastomys natalensis, assembly GCA_021653895.1. Taxonomy (NCBI): domain Eukaryota; kingdom Metazoa; phylum Chordata; class Mammalia; order Rodentia; family Muridae; genus Mastomys; species Mastomys natalensis. The sequence goes on along the minus strand of JAJTUV010000856.1, from coordinate 481,682 downwards.
ATCAAGGGCAGAGAGAATGAACGCATGTGTGCCCATTAGAGACCAGCTAGCTTTCCTTACTCTCTACAGCTGAGTGTCCGAATCCAGGGAATGACTCGGCTCCCTTTCAGGTACTCTCCCACAAGAATTAAGTCAATAGGAACAATTCTTCACAAACCCACAGGGCTACCGGATCCAGACCATCCCTCTTTGAGACTCCCTTGCCCATTGATGCTAGACTGTGTCAAGTTGACAAGGACCATCACAAAGCATGACCTCATCTCCCTGGACTGATGTGCTTTGTTGCTGGTGGGAGTGGTTTCCCCAACCTCAGAGCTATTTGATTCTCAGTCTGTGTTTAGACTTCACTGAACCTCTGGGCCCCCATTACTGTGCTGAGTGTCTCAGTGTATTGCACGTGTCCTTTCCCTGATAATGGGATGTCTGGTGAGATGCCCACAAAATTCCAGGCTCGTGGCTAAGAAGGGAGAGAGAAGCCTTAAGCACTTAATTATACTGAGACTCTTGCTTCTCTGCTGGTGAGAGGCTTTAGCCCAGTGGTTCTTAACCTGTGGGTCACTACCTCACAGGGATCACACATCAGTTATCTTGCATATAAAATTTTTATATTATGGTTCATAAAAGTAGTAAAATTACAATTATGAAGTAGCAGCAAAAATAATTTTATGGTTGGGGTTGGGGGGCTCACCACAACATGAGGAACTGTGTTAAAGGGTTGCAGCAATATGCCAGATGCCTGGGGGAGGGACTTCTCCCTCTTCTCGTCCCACAAAAAGTTTTCCTGCATTTCTCTTTTGCTTCATTTTGGTGCATGCCCTGCAGCTGTTCCTCTGGCTGAGGCAGAGCCAAGAACCTTTGCTCCCCAAAGAGACAGGAAGCAATGTTCTAGAAACCTCTTATACTGTAGGCTCAACAGCCCCTTACCTGGTCCCATGGGTTGATACATCCTGGACTGGAGCCCTGTGGGAGTTGAGTCCCCCTGGTTCAGCCCCTCAGGTCGTGTGTGTGTGTGTGTGTGTGTGTGTGTGTGTGTGTGTGTAGGGTAGGGTATGTGTCTTTACAATCAAGAAGTTCTTCAGGGAAGGACAGCAGCTAGTGGATGGTGGGGTCATGGAGACATGACAGGCATCTTCATGATGCTTAGTTGGTCTTGGACCAGTTGGTTTATTTTTCTAGATATTCAGCAAATATGCAAGTATGCCTTCAGAATGGAGCCAGGATGTTAGCTCTTTTGGTAGAGTGCTTGCCTAAATGAGTGAAGATCTGGGTACCCAGAAAATCAGACACGGTGGTGCACACCTAGAATCCCAGCACTCTGGAAGAGTGCAGAAGGACAAGTTCAAAGTCATCCTGGGCTACAAGAGTATGAGGACAGCCTGGGCTACAAGGGTATGAGGACAGCCTGGGCTACAAGAGTATGAGGACAGCCTGGGCTACAAGGGTAAAGTGAAGTAGCACGGAGCAACAAGTAAACTAGTAAAAAGAAGGCAGAAGAATGTGAGAAGTAGCCCTGGAGGAGTTTCAAGTAAAGGTTGACAGACTGGGAACCCTCTGGTAGGACTCTCTTTCCACCCAACTTAAAAACACCCAGAATCTCTACGAGAAACCTTATCAGAATGTTCTACATGGGTTTAATGACACGAACTACACAGATTTCAATATAGTCCTTAGAGTCAGGCCAGTGGTATCTCCAGTCAACACAGCTTCAGCCATTCTGTGCTGTCAAACCAACTGCAGGATTTATTCCTCAGAGCAGCCCTGAGGTTAGAAGGGAGGGCACAGCCTGCATCTGTAAGTGACTGCTACAGACTGGTGTGTGTGTTCGTGGGGCTCCAGCCCCTTCAGGACCTGAGTTTCTGGAAATCCAACTGGAAAAAAACCTTGACATAGTAGTGATGCAGCCCTGTGATTCCAGTCCAGGCAGGGATAGACCAGCCAGCCTCTCTGTTTCTTCCCCTCTGTCTCTTTCTGTGTCTGTCTGATGTACGTGCAGACACACACACACACACACACACACACACACACACACACCACTGAGGGAAGTAGCAGGGAAGACTGAAATTAGTCCCTAGTCCCTGCGTTTGTGAAAGAGAAGTCATCAGGAGCCAGGCAAAGGCAAGGGAAGCCAAGGTCACCTCTTGGAAGGGTTAGGCTAAGGAGGTGAGTTGGCCACTGCACAGGGCTGTCCGTGGTGCTGACCGGCTGAGGGCTGGTTCAGTGGAAGTATGTCGACATCTAGTGGCTAAATGGGGGACTTCTGCTCCTCACCTTTTCAGAGCCGGGCAGTAAGGTGAGACCAGCTAAGGTCATGCCTTACACCCCCTTCCGTCCTCCACCTTCTGTGATAATTCATTAATTACTGCAGCGATATCAGTACCCTGTTCTGGGACATGGGAAATGGCAAGGAAAGGAACAATGCTTCTGTCCCCAGCTTAGGTTTCTAATGGAAGAGAGATGGTAAAATAAAAGTAACAAATATCTGCTAGAGAGAAAAGACTTGTGGACAGAAACACGGCGGTGAGGATGAGGATCCAGGCAGGTCAGAGAGCAGGCATGTGGGTGCTGTGTCTTCTACTGGGGTATTTGTAGGGGGAAGCAGCATGCACAGGAAGGTCTGGACAAGGGGGGCTTCCTGTAGGTTTAAGGGATTATCTGTTTCTGCCTTCCCTCTTACTCTAGGATGCCAAGACCACAGACTCACAGACCCATGCCACCATGTCTGGTTTGGCGTCGATACTGAGGATGCAGACTATCTGAGCTGTGTCCCTAGCCCATAGAAATAAACTTTAAATTGATTTATTCAGAGAACCTGCAGTCTGAGAAGAGAGTAGGTGCACGACCTCTTTCTGGAGATGGAAATCTGTCTTCCATCTCAGCTCTAGCAGGAAGGCAGTGTAGGCAGAGGAAGCAAAGGCAGCCCAGTCATTCTATTTGGTCTTTCCCTTGGGCTCTGGTTTTCCTTCATCTTTGTTGCTCTCTATGTGTAGTGGGAGAGGGGTTCCCCACACTAAGGACACTGAATCTCAAATTCCTCCTGAGCCAGCTGTTTGAATGGCATCTAAATTAAGGGTTAAGTCAGAATGAACAAATCAATAGCAGTGTGCATGCACGTGTGTGTGTGCGTGCACATTCCTTCCACAGAATGAAGGCCCTATGTACTTGTCTGTGGTCTGTTGCCCTCACAGTATAGACTATGAAGTGCCTGCCTCAGATCACTGTATGATCCTCTTCTTGTTTTGCAGGGTTCAACTCCCTTGTTGGGGGAGTGATGGGCTTCTCCATCCTTCTCAGTGCGGAAGTGTTCAAACACAATGCAGCAGTCTGGTACCTGGATGGCAGCATCGGTGTCCTGATCGGTCTCACCATCTTTGCCTACGGGGTCAAGTATGACTCTGTTTTTATCTTCGATCACCCAGGGTGCAGGAATGCTCTGAAAATCCCTTTTCCTCTCACTCTGTCTCCAGTCAGGAAATGAAAGCAGGCTCTCACATCTTACTCCTTTATGTCCCAGGGACAGGAGTGCTACATTTGCGTTTCTTGGGGAGATGTGAGCAAACATGTCTTCACCCCAGTAGGGCACTAAAGATGGAGCATATAACAAGCCTACCCATGTCCAGCATGGTGCACAGTACTGGGCTTACTTAAAGGAGGATAGGTGGAGGGAGAAATGAAGTTGGCTTTCTGTTGCTGTGATAGACAGCAGGACCAAAAGCAACTTGGGGAGGAAAGGGTTTATTTAATCTTGCAAGTCCAGTGTCACAGTCCATCAATGAGGGCGATTAGGGCAGGAACTCAAAGCAGGAACCTGGAGGAGGTAGGAACTGAAGCAGGGACCACGGAGGGATGCTGCTTATGACTTGCTTCTCATGGCTTGCTCAGCCTGCTTTCTTATACATCCCCAAACCACCTTCCAAGGATGGATGGCATGCCTACCGTGGGCTGGGCCATCCCACATTAACCATTAATCTAGAAAGTACCCCCCCCCCACACACACACATACACACAACACTTATCCACAGGAGAATCTGAAGGAGTGTTTTCTCAACTCACTTTCCCTCTTCTCAGACAACCCTAGTTTGTGTTGAGTTGACAAAACAAAACATCCAACCAACTAACTGGCTCAGGGGCTACACATAATCTCCTTATCAGAATGTCTCCCTGCTGTAGATGATGACTTCCTCATGGCTGTATCTATGGAATAGTTGGCTGTTAGTCTTCCACACTCTATGTATTCTAGAATCTCCTGGGACCATGGGACCTGCTGGGGCAAAGTTAACTGCAGCTGATCAGGAGGTGCAGGTAGCGTAGCATGTGGCTGCATCTCAGGGAGAGTCTGATTGTCTATCCCTACCCCATCTCCTCAGAGGGCATGCCAACAGACCAGCTCTGGAGGGACGCCTATTGGTTGCTGGAGCTGTTATGATCAGACCATGTTGCATAGCACTGACCTTTTCTGAGAGATAGGAAAAGTCTGTGAATGGGGCACAGCCTTCCACGTGGGATGGCCTTCTAGATGAGAAGCTGGGCCTCTGGGAGGCGACCTAAGACTTTTACACTGCAGACACTCATTCACTTCTTCCTTCTTCTTTTTATCCAGTAAATAGTCCCTTTCCTTCCTCTGTACTGTGGGCTCAAAGTTGTTTGTTGTTCCTCCCCCTCCCCTCTTCCCCTCCCCCTTCCCTTTGTCCTCCTCCTCCTCCTCCTCCTCCTCCTCCTCCTCCTCCTCCTCCTCCTCCTCTTCTTCCTCCTTCTTCTTCTTCTTCCTCGTACTAAGACAGGATGTCATGTAGCCCAGGCTGGCTTCAAACTCACTATGTAGGCAAGACTGACCTTGAACCTCTGATCCTCTGTCTTCATCTGCAGAGTGCTATAATGAGGGTCTTCATGATGACCAGGTGAGTGTCATCTGAGCATCCTTCTTGTCACCTAATGCCTATGTGTTCTGCTGGGAATCAGAGGAGGCCCAGGCTGAGGCAGCACTAGACTTTACAAAAGGGACCACTCCTGGGTCCTGTGAGATGGCTCAGTAGGTAATTGGGTGCTTGTGGCCAAACCTGATGACCCGGGGCTAATCCTTAGGACCCATATGGTTGAAGGTAGGAGAGAACTGACCTCCATAGTTGTCCTGTGGCATGTTGTACAAACATACACACATGAAAACACACACACAATAAATAAATAAATACATAAATAAATAAATAATTAAAAAAATGTGAAATGGCCCTACTCCATGCAAAGGGTCATCCTGGAGTGAGGGTAAAGCCATCTTGGCATGGCATCCACTCTTACTGAAGAAATAGCACACTGACAGTCCCTAGATATGGCCCCTAGGCTGAATTTGTCCTTTGAGAGCATCATTCCTGTCAAGGTGCTGTGCTTTTAAAAGTTAAGTGCTTCCTGGCTTCCACTAGGGTATTGTCCTCAAACTCAGAGACAGTTACAAGTGTTGGCAAGGACTGTGAGCCTCAGATTTGTTTGCTGGGAATGCACACAGTGGTGCTGCTTTGGAAAAGAACTTAGCAGTTTCTCAATGTTAAGTATGCAGTTACTATTTGGCCCAGAGATTTCCCTGTATGGTATGTAACTCTAAAACAAAACAAAACAAAACAGAACAAAACAAAACAAAACAAAACAAAACACAACAACCAAAACTTCTATATGAATCCTCATAGTAGCTCTGTTCATATATACACATGAGTAGAGCCCCCTTCACCATTGGCTGATAAAGGAATAGAAATGGTATATTCATTCAGTAGACTATTATTCAGCCATCCAAATGAATGAAGTGTCGGTATACCTTACAATGTGGGTGGATTTCTAATGTACCAAATGAATATGTTCTTATGCAAAAGGCTATATGCATTTTTATATGAAATTACCAGGATACACTCAGAGTCACAAAGTAGACCATTGATTGTCTGGAAAAAGGTGTGAAAGAAAAATGGGAGTGTCTATTAGTGTGCATAGGGGACGATAAAAATATTCTGGAATTAAGACAGTGTGGATGACCACACAGCTTAATGTTTATAGAGGAAGCCATTGAGATATCTGCTTCTTAAAGGGACAGCAGTGTGGTGTGTGAGCAGAAGTCAGAGCTAGGACTTGAGGGGAGCTTAGGTGGGGAAGCACAGTTATTTGAGTTTGATCCCTGTAACCCACATTAAAAAAAGAAAAGAAAGCCAGGGGTAGTGGTGCACACATATAATTCCAGGGCTGGAGAGGCAGGGACAGGAAGCCCCTGGGGCATGCTGGCCAGCCAGTTTTGGTATGTAATTTGGTATGGCCAGCCAGTCTAGCCTATTTGGTGAGTTCCTGGTGTAAGTGAGAGACCTGTCTCAGAAAAATCAAGGTGGACAACACCCAAGGAAAGATGGGCACAGTTATCTGGTTACCTCAGGGTCCCACACACATACATACATGTGTGCCCACCCTCCCACCCACCCACCTGCATCTGCAAACACAAGAAAGCAAACACAAACACATATGCACTAACAGCTCAGTTTCCCCAAGCTATCCTGGTGCTGAGGTGAGCCTTTTTCTCTCTGTTTCTGCAGGCTCCTCATCGACATGGTGCCCAGAGTGAGACAGACACGTCATTATGAAATGTTTGAGTGAGGGCTCAGGAAGGGCGGCAGAGACTGCCCCACCCCCCGAAGAGCGTCACTTGACAAGAGGTTTCCATGCAGGCAGATGGTGCCAACGGTCAACTGCACATCCAGTTTCATTTTGGGAAGTTTTCATTCATAGAGTCTGTCATCATGGGATGAGGTCTGCCTGGAGGCTGGACCTGCCCTACATCCTCACCCAGTCACCCACCATCGAACTCGTCAGGATGATGTTGCCCGTGGGAGGGGCCTCCATGCGTCCCAATCTTGAGCCGGAAGTGACACTTTCTATTTCTTGGAATCAAACAGTTCTTGGAAGTGGGCTAGGGTCTCTGCTTGACAGGAAGCCACCTGTGGTGCTCGCTGTCAGCCAAAAGCAGATAGAAAGTCACCGGGTCACCTCCTCCTGACACATGTGGCCGAGCCATCTCTAGATTCATTCTCATCTCCTAGCAGATGTCATCAGTAAAGCACTTCCTAATTTCTACCAATCCGTTTCATACACTTTTACTAATCCCAACACTAAACAGATTTGTTCAGAAGGAGACCATTCTATTTTTTAAAGTGTTTAGTGACATGAGCTTTGCATGGACAAGCTACCTAAGCACACAGCCCTTTCTTTCATGTTCAGAACCTGCACATCCGTAAAAACCCAGGACCCATTTTTGAGAGATGTGAAATTCTATCCATTTATTTGTAATAAATAATTATAATCATCACCTGAATCTGTATATCTTTATATGCTGGTCACAGTATCTCAGTCTATGGACGTGGGTCACTCCTTCAGAAGGAACAAGATGTCCTCAGTTTATGCAGCACTAGCTGTAAGTACTATACACATGTCCCCATTCCACCATGTTCTGTAGCTCTCACAGTACTGCCCATGTGAGCAGCCATGTCAGACCAATAAAGACCTTTACCATTTGTACGGTATAGGGAGGTTGTATTTGAGAGCTGTGCATACATTGTGGGCAGACTCTCTCTCTCTCTCTCTCTCTCTCTCCTCTCTCTTCTCTTTGTGTGTGTGTTATACTCTCTTTCCTCCACAGATGTGGAGCCTATCACTATCTATCTATCTATCTATCTATCTATCTATCTATCTATACTATCTACTAACTAACTCTATCTACTATCTACTATCTACTATATCTATCACTACTATCATTCTATCTATCTATCTATCTATCTATCTATCTATCTATCTATCTACCTACCTACCTAACTACCTATCTACTATCATATCTATCTATCTATCTATCTATCTATCTATCTATCTATCTACCTACATCATCCTATCTACTATCATCTATCTATCTATCACTACTACACCTACCTACCTAACTACCTAATCTAACTATCATATCTATCTATCTACTATCTATCTATCCTACCTATCATCCATCTATCTATCTATCTATCTATCTATCACTATCTATCTATCTATCTATCTATCTATGAAATAGTTCCTCACCCAAACTAGAGCTTACTGATTCAGCTAGCCTGTGAGTCTTGGGAATCTGTTTATCTCGTTTTCCCAGTATTGGGGTTACAGCTGCATACCATCATAGGTGCCTTTTATGTGGGTGCTGTGGATCTGAAGTCAGGTCTTCATACTTGTACAGCTAGTGTTCTGCCCAGTGAATCATCCCCCCATCTCCAGCAGATAGGTTTTGCTGTTGTGGCTGAAGGTGGGCAAGGCAGGGGTTGCTGGTACCTGTGACAGTTACAGCAACACCTTGGTCTGTTGATGTGGGGTCTGTAGTCTCCAGAGGGGAGGCCAGGCTCACTGCAATTGACCACACAGTCACAGGGTACTGCTGGAGACACTGGAGCAGAGGGATGGCTGATCCGCAGGTTTTACTGAGGTTTTTGATGTCTCACTTCACTCAGTGCTTTCAAAGGAAAAGGCACAGGCTGAACACCCTGAATCCCAAAATCGAAAACCCAAAAGGCTCAAGAAATGTACACCAACATGGTGGCACAAACAGAAAGGTTCACACCTGGCCGCATGTGACAGGTTGCAGTGAAAACAGAGACCCATTATAAATATGGTATGAAATGGTCCGTAGGCCACAGGTATGGAGTACATAGGAAATATAAATGAGTTTACCGTTCAGTTTGGGTTCCATCCCAAAGCTAACTCAAGGAGACAAGAGTTCCAAAATCCAGAAAGTTACAGGTTCTAAAACACTGTATGTGTGAACATGTGCTTGTATGTATGTATGTATGTATGTATGTATGTAGTATGTATGAATGTATATGAGTGTACATTTGTATGCATGTAAATGTGTGAATGTGTATTTCTGAGTACATGTGTGTATGTGTACGATTTTATGAGCATCTTACTCCCTGGGGACAGAATCTCTCTCTGAACCTGGAGCTAGGCTGGTGGTCAGAAAGCCCAGAGATTCTCCTGGCTCTGCCTCCCACAGTTTTTGGGTTATAGGCACATGCAGTCATGTCCTGCTTGACTTGCAAGTCCTCATCCATGCAAAACTAGCTCCTGGCTGCTGAGCCATCTCTCAAGCTCCTGGAAATATTTTTGACCCAAGAACTTTGACCAAGAGACACACAATTGCAGTCAGGAACTTTAGTCCAACTGACTTTCCAAAAGGACACTAAGGGGCCTCCTGCTTTTCCTGGGGAACGCAGGTTCCATAATTTTGCCTGTACCTTTCCTTGTATTCAACATTCTCAGGGTTCAGGGAGTTAAGCCTCAGATGGTTGTGAATTCCACAGTGCCTCTTTTTGGGGAAATTCCCCAGGAGGACTCCTAATTTCAGGGAGGCCCTGATCCTTCTGTCACTGCCTGAGTGTGGGACTGCAGGTCTGCACTCCCATGTCAGTTTACGTGGTGCTGGGAACCAACCCCAGGGCTTCCTGCCTAGCCAGCCCTGATGATAGATTCCTGGGCAGTTCCCACAGCTCGCTGACCTCTGGCTCCAGGCTGCTTCCTCTCTTTCTGGAGGACAGCAGTGCTCAGTCTCTTTTACTGTTTCACTTGGATGGAAATTTAAATGCCTGGTGCAGCCAGAAACGTCTCTGAAGAAAAGAAAAATCATTTTCTAATTCAGTTCTCTTCAGTGTGAATGGAAGATGGAAAGAATACTTTGAGTTTAGTATCAAAGAGGGTACATAGTAGAGGTAGCCCTTGCCCTGTCCATGTGTGTGTGTGTGTGTATACATGTATGTGTTTGTGTATATGTTTGCACACACACATGGAGGCCAGCGGTCAATTTCAGGTGACATTCCTTAGGATACTGTCCACCTCATTCCAGAGTCTCTAACTAGCCTGGAACTTGACGTTTGGCTGGGCAGGCTGAGCATCGAGCCCCAAGGCTCCACCTGTATTCACATCTCTAGTTCTGGGACTACAAGTGCGTGCCCCCGCTTTTTTACATGGGTTCAGGGGATCAAGCTCTGGTCCTCATGTGTGCCTCGCATGCGTGCCCATCACTTTATCTCTAACCAAGAACTGGGGTTTCAAGCATGTGCCACCACTCCTGTCTTCTATAAAAGTGGATTCTGAGGGCTGGAGCCAGGTTCTCACACATGTATAGCAAGCACCTTGTGAACGCAGTGCTCATTTCCCTAGGCCTCACCCACTGCTTGAACATACCTTTGCAAGTGAGTGTGTTGGTGCCATGGAACGTAGCTTTAAGCCACATCTCCCCAAATCACTACCACCTGTCACACAAGAAAAGTTTATTGAAAAATAAAGTTCTCCCTAGTTTCTCTACAGCACAGGAAAACAAAGTAGTGTCCTTTTTGCCTTGTACAGTAAATGCGGGGTCAGCGACACCTCATTTGCAGGATCCTGTGACTTAACCCTAGAAGTGACAGTAGAAAACAAGTGAACCAGGATCCATTTGAAGACACAGACATGAACGGCCATGAACTTAACATCAAGGTTGTGACAGGAACTACAGTGGAAGGGACGTCACCATGTCCTTTGGCATTGTGGTTACACTATTCTCTTTAATACATGGGCTGAGCTCTAAGCAAAAAACCTGATCCCGAATCTGCTGCGTTCCAGCTTCTATGGGAGCTGCCGACTGTGTTCACACTCCTGGCCGGCTATCACGCAATGCTCCCTGGGTACCTCCTACCCACGCTGGCTTCCACAGGCAACTACTCCCCACACCAGCATGTGTTCCAGCTGTGGCGGGTGGAGAGTGTGTGTGTGTGGGGGGGGGGGGTCAGGGTGGGATTAGGACAGCCTTAAGTGCCACAAAATCTGGGGAAGAATGAAGCTCTGAGAAAGGTAAATTCAACACTTTCATCCCTTGAACTGTAAAGTCATTGATCAGCTGAGAAGCAAGAGGAATTGAAAAAAAACTGGACTCCAGAAAATTCGCCTCTCCATTCCACATGGGCAACTCGCTCACAGTTGTTCTACAGGTAGAGGCTAAAGCCACACAAAATAAATAGCAAACTTGTATTTAAGTGACCACGGGGTCCAGTTTAGAAAGAAGTCAAAATCCCTGACATAGGGTCTCATATGGCTCCTCTGGGGGCGGTGGTGGTGGTGGTAGATTTTTTTTTTTTTAGGGACCAGTCTTAATCTTAGGATGGGAATGTGACAGAGGTAACCAGCCTGCTGGGAGCCACCCTGTCCAGCAGGGGGCAGCAAAAGGATTTCCTGGGGATTGTACATTTAGCTACTCCCTCTTTCCCTAAACAAATTGAAGATTCTATTATTGCATTATAGCGGAGTAAAAATTAAACTCTAATTCAAGGAGTGCAACTTGTGAGAGAACTTTTAATTTTGAGCTCAAAAAGTTCCTCAAAGAAACCCCTGGAATGTTCCAGAACATATTGGTGGTTCAACTTCAGGTAATAAATTCAGCCTTGTTTCATGGAGTGCTGAAGACTGACAAAGTTTCCAATTACTCAGTGCATTCGAGAAAACACGAGAATTCCAGCGAGCAGGGTAGGTAGGCACAGAGCTTAAACATTTGAAACAATTAATTCCTATAGCATCTGATCGACACAACAAGATTTCTATGTAACCATCATGTCTGAATCAACAGATAGGGGGTGAGCGCAGCTCTTCATTTCTCAGGTTTATGATATACTACTAATATCAATAGTGAACATTCACCAGGCTTGCTATGAGCCAGGCACTGTGCTAAACATGGAATCCCCACAGGACTCTAAGTGCTAGAACAGCTAGAGTAATTCTTATTTTCTGTATCCAAGACTATACAGCTAATTTGGTCTTTTGCTATATGTAAAAAAAAAAACAAAACCCAAACTGAAAAACTTTTCACTTTCTGTTGAAGGCAACACGGATGGGAGGAACCCACCCCCAGCTCCAGGCTGCTAGCTTCCTGAAGGACTATAAACCTATTCCTGACATCCGTCTACTCTAGCGGAGACACACTGTCCAGCCACACAGAGGGGAAGAGAATAAAGAGAAATTAAAATAGTTTTAAATAAATAAAACATTCCAGGCTTGGAATCATGACACATACAGCATAGCCTGTCGTTAACAAAATACTTGGTCTTTCCTTTTCAGTCAAGATTTTGGGAGAGGGTGGTGGTGCCAAATTACATACAATCTAGGTAAACCACCCTGGTCTGATCTAAAGAACACACATTCACCCACAGACAACACATAGTTTCAGTGCAACCCAACTCACTCCTAGGTACTGCAGCTTCACGTCCGCATCCATGTGCTAAGGACATGAAAAGGCAAGTAGACATCTGCCTCCACCATGCTAACTAGCTGAAGTATTTGGGGGCTCCTCCTTCTACAGAGATGGCTTGAGGGCTGGTTTCCACCTCAGCAACATGTCAGCTAGGGCCAGGGTGATGGGGACACGAGGCCCTTCACTACCTTGGTCATCATCAGACTCAGAGATGGGGTTTGATCCTGGGGCGCTAAAGGATTCTTGGCACCCTCCACCCTGTTCTGGGGGTGCATGTGCACACACCACACACTGGGAACATACACAAAAACACACATGTATACACGGATACACACTATATATACAGTCTTGTGTGCTTGCATACACTGGGAACATAAGTAGCCATGTGTGTGCACACACACTGTGGACAAATGTAGTTATTCCAGGCTGGAACAATTTGCTATCAGCCTTCAGTAGCACCCAGCCTCCAAAATCCAACCTCAAAGAGAAATGAAAAGACATGTACCAGAGAAAGGACAGACGGATATTCCCAAACACTCACTTAAAACAAACGATTCAAATCTCAGAGCCGGAATCAACCTCTATACGCTTCCATTTGTACAAGAACACACAGGGAAATGCACGAGGCGTGGGCTGGGATCCAAGGTATGGCCCTTCTAAGGAGTTCTTGCTCAGAAAAAGCTTCCACCTTCTGAAGCAGTGTATTCTCTCTCAATAAATTAGATAAAGCTTTCCCCCTATTTTAAGAGCCTAACATCACAAAGGGGAAAGTAACTCTAAAGTTCAGGTGATCTGTGATTATCGTGCAGAACACTCGAGTCCTGATTTCAGATTCCTCTCCTGGTGGAAGGTGCAGTTACTCACAGGCTTCAGTTCCTACACGGCCGCCAATGCTTTGTAAGTGTGTGGGTTCCCAGTCCGTCCCACACTTGACAGGCAGAATGCCCATACACCAGTTAGGTCGGTTTCCCTTTGATGGCCACTTGGCCATCCATATCTTGCTAACTCTGAGGAGGCCTGGGAGCTGGTGTACCTTCAGGAACATCTCACCTATTGCTAATCCTCTTAATAACTACACTACAGTTGGTTAGTCCCAAGAACAGGAACCCACCAGAGGAAGTGAGCTTACTTATTTCTGCCTAAAACAGGAGAGGAATTTATGACATGGGAGAAACTCTTCCGGGTTGTGTAACTCGGGGTCTTGGACTGGAGAAGAGGAATAGGAATGTGAGGGACGCTGAGCTCAGGGCCCGGAGGCTTCTGCAGGTGGAGACAAAGTTGCCTTCCTGCCTGTTTACAGTTATCAGCAACATGGGGATTATTGTCAGCTGGGCGCCCCCTGCTGGTTGGATGTCAGCACTGTCACCCATGCCTTTAGTGCTCCAGAAGAGCCTGATTTTCAGGTCTGGAAACTCAGGCAAATTCCCACAACTCTGGGGTGCAGCCCAAAGGCCTACTCTATGGAAGAGTTCTTTCCCGAGAGCCCACGCAGCTTTCTCTCGTCCTGCCGCAGGAAACCTTTGCAAAACTTAGTAATGGTGTTTCATAGGTAGGCTTTTGAACTTCTGCCTGCCTGGAGGCTCCACCTAGGCAGAGGGGATTCCAGCCAGGCCTTGAGGGACCCCGGTCAGTGCTCAGGGCCAGCACCTGCCTTGGCATCACCTCTTGACTCCACTTCATTCTCTAGGACTAGAATCTCAGGCCCCTGAGGTGTCTGTTTTAGGGCCACAAGGGGAAGCGCTAGAGGTGTGACTGGTGTGATATATGCACCCAGGTAGAAATCAAGAGGAGAGCAGGTGACTTCCCAGACCTAAAAGTTTCATGCACCATCTCCCCACCCCTTGGTCACCACAAATAGATCCTTTCTGTTGCTTCTGGAGGCTCATCTAGTCACGGGCCTTGCTCTGCTGTTCAGCTAGGCAGAGGCTCCACCTGGTCACAGGGAGGCGCTGGGCAGCACCAGCAAACCAGGAAGTCTACTCTACCAGCTGGGGCCAGGTGGACAATGCTAACAGCAAGAGGTAGAAGAGGATTGGTTCATTCACCAGCATGGAGAGAAGTGTGGGAGATGTCTCCAGAAACACACACATGTACAGAGCACAGAAGCAGTACTTCAGCAGGAATGGACTCAGAAAAGGACTCCAGGGTATGAAAAGTGGGGATTCCAGCATCTAGACTAGGCCAACCCGCTGCTAGGCCCTCATAGGACAGATCAAACACCATAGAATAGTGCTTCAAGTAAAAACCAGCCCCAGGCTCCAACCCTTTGTAAGCCACACCTACTGGGGAGTACAGCCAGGATAATCTCTAGCATTCATTCTGAACTGTCCTTACCTCTCCAGAAACCATCAAGTTTGTGGAGTCAATTCCTTGGACTGCAGCAATATCAGACATCAACGGGGCGTGGCACAAATCCTTGTGCTACTAACTCCAGGACTGACATTCATCTCCAAATCTTAGCTGTTTTGAGGCTAGAGATGCCCTTTCCAAGTTCAAGGACAGCTCCTGGAGCCTTTGATGGAGAGGGTAGTGGCGGGTTGAGTTTACCGCAGCAGGGAACAAGAATTACATAATCCCGTGTTTCTTCAACAAAGGTGAATTCTAACCAGAAATTAGGAACAAGCTATGTAGAGCGGGCGCAGGGGGAGGAGACGAAGAGGAGGAAGAGGAAGAGACACACAGGAAAGCAGTCTCTCTCATCTGCAGCCCAGCCTGTCTTTGGAACTTGGTGGGGCCTTCAGGACACCACAGACATGTCCCCACCAAGGTCACCTGCCTTTCAGCTGCCATCTGCCAAGCACACATAGGACCCAATGGCTCTGACAATGCTTTGACAGTGGCTGGCTGTGTTTTCAAGGCCATTCCCCCCATTTTCTGAGACTGGGTCTCTTGTAGCCTAGACTTGGGGACAAAGGCCTTGATTTTGTTATGTAGCCAAGGAGAATGTTTGGTCCTTCTGCCTCTGCTTCTTCCCTGGTTTTATGTGGTGCTGGGGATGGAACCCAGGACCCCACATATGCTGTGCGAGCATTTTACAAACTGAGCTACATCCCTCCACTTAAAGCCATCTTTTTTCTTTGCCGTCACTTGTCACCAGGAGTCACGCTCCCACAGCTGCCCTCAAGCACGCCACAAGCCCCTCTGCATCCTGCTTGATGCTGCAGAACAAGAAGGTCCTGAAGGTGGGTAACTAACAGTGAGGAACAAAAAACTGTTCAACCCCTTTCCTCCCTCCCGAGCCCGCCCCCATTCTCCCAAATAAATAAATTAATTGGTTTAGGATTGTCCCCAAAGTCCTTCCCAATTGGCTAAATCCCTCTTCCTGTTTTGTTTTCAGTTGAATGAGACGTTTATCCCTTCTTTAAAAAAAAAAAAATTCCCCAGAGCAGCTGCATTTCCCTACAGCCGATCTCCCCGAGAGAGAGGACATTCGTTACACCGGGGAGAACCTAGGCCCCTGCTCTGACCTCTGTTCTCTTGTGGTTTTGGTGTAAACTGGGATGTGCTGGCTGCGGCTGGAGCAGTACTAAATCCAAGCCCTGGACCAAAGATCTCAGGCTCTGGTCAGAGTCCCTGAATGTCTTTGGGCCCCTTGGCCCGGCCCCGTGGAGCCACATCTTTCCCATCTGAATGAATTCAGGGTGGCTATGCTATAGGCAGTCTTTGCAGAGGGCCACTTGGCCTTTGATGAAGTCCCGGCAGGGGCAGATCCGCTGGTGTGTGGGGTGAGCCCCGGCACAACTGAAGAGCAGGAGATCCCCTTGGAACACACAGTGCTTGCTCTTGGGGTAGAAGGAGGGCACCAGAATGTCCTTGTACAGTTCTGAGCTTTGGCAGATCACCTTATACCTAAGAGGAAGAGAAAGAAAGGTACTTGCGTGAGGTCCTGTCCAACTGCTGGATTACCTGCTCTGAGTGTGGGAGCATATCCCATTGTCCTACTTCAGAGATGACATCATCCATGTAACTGAAATTCTCTGCATCTAGGGATCTCAACTATGCAAAGAAAGAGCATGATGCCAAATGTGTGCAGGCAGGGGACTGCTCTGAGGCTAGGCTCTTTGGGGAAGAGTTATCTGCAATGAAGAAAAGCTGAGAACCAGCCTGCATACTCAAGTGGAGGATGAGCGCTCTGAGCTCTGAGACTCTGTGCAGCTGAAAAACAACAGAGAAGAAATTTGTACCCCACTGCGAGCGCTGTCCTGGAGGAGACAGGTCATAGAGCAGGGAGACAGTGTGTGTGAAAGCCAAAACGGGAGCTGTGGAGCTGGTTCAGCCAGCTTGCCATGCAAGCTCGAAGACCAGAGTTCTATCTCCAGAAGCCATGTCAAACAAAAAAAGCCACTTGGATGGCATGCATGTGTGACTCCAGTGCTGGGGAACTGGAGATAAGCAGATCCCTGGACTTGATGGCTACCTAGCCTAGCCCACTATGAGAGTCTCAGGAAAACGGAAGACCCTGTCCCCCAAAGTAAGCCTTCACATACACATGCACATTAGTGCACTTACAAACATATACACACATGTGCAAACCACACACACACACACACACACACACACACACACAAACAAGCGCTACACATTGACATACAAGAGATGGTCACTTCCAAGAACCAAGACCAGCAAAGCAACTGTTACTAACACATATTTAGATGTGTATTTAGTACTTAGCTGGGAATGGAAGCTCACATTTATAATCCTAGTCAAGTTCAGGGTGGAACCTGGCTACGTAGTAAGTTCTAGGCCAGCCTGTGGTACAGAGTGAGATGCCATCCCAAAGAAAGCAAAGCAAAACAAACAGTGAAGAGGAGGTGGCATGACAGTTCCTGCTGGTCGGATCAGCATTTTGGAAGCAGTGGCAGGAGGGTCACGAGTTCATGGTTAGTATCAGCTACTTAAGTGAGGTCAAGGCCAGCCTGGGCTACATGAGACCTGTCTTAAACAGGAAGACAAGGTGGAGAAGAAAGGGGGAGATGAGAAAGATAAAGATGATAATAAAGAGAAGAGGAAGAGGAGAAAAGAGAATGAAGAACAGAAGAAGAAAAGGGAAGTATCTGTGTTTTAAAGACTTTTGTCCCTACAGATACTGGCCTTTTTGCTTGTTCAGTTCACGGTGTGTGTGTGTGTGTGTGTGTGTGTGTGTGTGTGTGTGTGTGTGTGTGCGCGCGCGCACATGTCCACATATATGTGAAAGCCAGAAGTCAGGATCCTCAGCAAAGCTGCCCAACCTGTTCTTTTGAGATAGGTTTGCCACTGGCCAGGAGCTTGCCCACGTGGCTAGGCTGGCGGGCTGGCGAGCACTTGGGGTCTTGCTGGCTCTGCCTCCCAGTACTGGGATTGCATTCTCAGGCTGCCATGCCGAGCTGTGACACTCGGGACCTGGAGATCAAGCTCAGCACAGATGAGAGACCCACTAAACTCGCTCTCTCCAGCCCTATTTTTTTTTTTTTTTGGCAGAGTCTCATGTAGCCCAGGCTGACCTCGAACTTGGAAAAGATATCCTTGAGTTCCTGATTCCGCTGCTTCTGCCTCCTCAGTGCTGAGATTACAGTGTGTTTGACAAGCTTAGCTGGTACTAGGCTCTTACCTCACAGAATTTTACATCTTCTCTTGTAGGCAGTACTAGCCCCCTCCAATTAGTACCCATTCTATCTGCCCAGAACAAGAAAGGCCCATGGACTAGTGGAAACCAATTGCTCCAAGAACATAGTATAGAGGGTGCCAGGCAGAACTCTATTTAAGTTTGGGCTTTGTCTTATAGGAGCTATGTGACTCTGGACAACCGCCGAACGTCTCTGTTGTACAACAGGAATATATAAACCTACCTGTAAGGCTTAGTGTTACCGGGGCAGGCTGTGGGGCTTGCTTTTCTGGACTCAGCCTGTCAGTCTTGAGCCTACTCCACTGCCTGAGGGGCTGATCTCCTCTTCCTGCCCCACAAGGCATGTGTGCCACTGTCCCCATCCCAGTGTCACTTAGTGCCATGATTCATCAATTGTCACTTAGGAGACAAACCTCAGGTGTGTGTGTGGAAGGAAGACCCAGGCTAAATATGTAATGTTCCACTCCATGTTTCCTGTTCCGTGTGGAATAAAAAGGAAACAGCCAGCTCCCGCTCCCTGACCCTCTGCCTCCATCTTCTCTGCTCCCAGACTCTGAGTGCAGTGTGAGCATCCACCTCATGCTCTAGTAGCCATGCTCATCCTCCAGGGAGGACTGCACCTCCAAACCGAGAGCCACCACACACCCTTCTTTGCCTTTGTCAGGTACGCTGCCACAGCAAAGAAGTAACTTAATGCACTTGAGAATGTTCTTGTTCTGCAGGCAAAAAATGGCACTAACAGGTAATGGGCCCAGGCCCACGCAATACAGGGTGTGGCAGTGGATGCCTCTAACTCCTGCTTTGAGACGGGAGGCAGATGCAGGGAGGTCCCTGGAAGCTCACAGGCCAGCAGTGGAGAGAACCAAGAGGCTGTTCAGAGAAGATGGAGGAACAACTGCAGCTGTGCTTTCCTCTCCACATGCATGTCACTGTACATGTGAACCAACACTTATATACACAAAGACACGCATGTACACATACATCATATACACAGACATCACACACAAATATCACAGAAGCCCACGTCACACACAAATCATATATTTGCATGTGTGAGAGGTGAGCTCTTTCTGGGGCACAACCTGCCCACTCTTCCCACATTGTTTCCTGAAGCCCACAGCTGGGGAGAGCGAATCTGGGAACCTCTCAACCCACATCTAAGACAGGCAGGAGCGGCCGAACAGCCCTGCCCTCCCTCCCTGCCCCACAGCACACTTACTTCAGCAGGTCCTTTTCCTTGTTGAGGTGTTGGAAGAAGGACGGCTCACAGATGAGTTGGCTCTCCTGGCACACCTGTTTGCAGGACTGCCCAGGCTCAGCCAGCTTCACCTGCAGGGCGCTAAGGGGCGGCCACATCACTTGGCCATGGCAGAAGTCCTAGAACGACAGTGAAGCCATTATCAGCTAGGGGATTAAGGACACAATGAGGCAGCATCAACCTAGCAACTAACCATGGGAGGCACTGTGCTGAGGAAGACTGACAAGAAGGACACATCCTTCGGACAGGCTGTGACCTCTCTAAACACCAGTTTCCGCCTGAGGACTTGCCTCAGTTGGAAGGGTGCTTTTCCAGTGTGCATGAAGCTCTGGGTTCTATCCCCTGCACTGGATCCAGGTATGGAGACTCCCAGCACCTGGGAGACAGAGGATCATCTTTAGTTATAAAATGGGTTTGAGGCCAGTCTGGGCTAGAGGCTCTATGTCAAAACAACCACATATATGTTTCCGTGTACACATGTACACACACCCTCACAAACACCCTCATTCCCCGTGAGGACCATCTTCAGGCTCATTCCCACCATCTCTGACCCCTGCTCTTAAATTCTCCAAACACTATATGTAGTTCATGCCTGAACTAATCCATGGGCAGCATAGTCTTGTGGGTCTGGATGCTGTTGCTAAGGGCAACAGCATGACTGTGCAGACTCACTTTCTTGAGTGGAACTTCAGTGTGTACTAATAGGCACTGTTCTCTTTTGGTAGAGAGCCTGCATATGACAGCTGCCCATCCATCAGGATAGCTGCCATAGATAGAACTAGCAATTGGGAGACACACAGGCATTTGGAAAAGCTTATAGTGTGTTTTTGCTGGTTAATGCAAGCACCCTTACTTAAGTCCTCAGAAGCAAATGGGTACCTTCCACAGCCATTAAACACTGTAATGAAGAGAGTTTTAATTCATCATACACGAAGGCTGCTAGGTGGTGAGGTGAGGCAGCAGGAGAGGTGTATCAATGATCAAACTTTTCTCCTTGCTGTGACAAAATAGCTGACGGAGGCAACTTATGGGAGGACAGGTTTGTTTTGGCTCAGCCTGATGGTATGGTCATCATGGTGGGCGGGGCAGCTGACTGCTTTGTGCCCGTGGTGGCACAAAGTATGGAGTGACAGTAAAGAATGCTTGTGCTCAGCTTGCTTTCTCCCTCTCCTCTTATCCAGTTCACGGTCTAGTGCCACAAACATTTAGAATGGTTCTTCCCTCAACACCCCTACCAACACACCCGGAGGGGTGTCTCCATGGTGACTGTAGGTCATGATTAGAGTAACATCACAACAGGCAATCCACAAGGACACCCATGATCAGGCTGCAAAGGAACCAGAAGGCAAGTGGGAATCCCTCGGCCTCTTGAATTTGGTGAGGCCCAACCCTGGTGCTGTAGTTTGACCTTTAATATCCCGAAAGGCCCACGTGTTGAAAGCTTTGTCCCCAGTGAGGCATTCTGGGAGATGTTGGGACCTTTGGGAGGTAGGGGCTTAGAGTCTTCAGGACATTAGGAGCTTGCCTTTGAGGGGATGTAGGAGACCCTCCCTGTTTCCTCCTAGCCATGTTGGTTTTTGTTTGTTATTGTTGTTTAGATGTGTGTGTGTGTGTGTGTGTGTGTACATGCCTGTGGGATTCAGAAGAGGGCGCTAGGTTCACTGTAGTTGTAGTTAGTTAAAATCAGTTATAAGCTGTCTGGTGTGGGTTTTGGGAACTGAACTTGGATCCTCTGCAAGAACAGCAAGTGCTCTTAACCACTGGGTCTCCTCTGAATCCCAACTGAGAAGTTTTGCTTTGAACCATGTTCATCCATGATGTAGGGCTTCACCACAAACCCAGAGCTGTGGAGCCCAGTCATGGATAGAACCCTTAAACTGAGCTGAAAGGAAGCATTCCTAGTCTAAGTTCGTTATCTTGGGCATGTGCTGTGGCTGCAGAGAGCTGACTGGCATATTACATCAGGCTGGGGAGATGGAAAGCTCAGAAGGCTCAAAGTTCAGATTCTGTCTTCTACAACTCCTCGCTCCTCTGACAGTCTCTGGTTGTATCTTTGTACCTTGTGAGTTTCAGAACAACCACAAAGTTTCCTTTCTCATTCATTCTTACCCTTATAGAAGGTTAAATTTAAAGTTAGAAAAACAGAGGGGGCCGATCTGCAGCCTGACCCCATGAACACGGCCCTGTCTCATCTGGCTCCTGTGGTGCCGCCGCAGAATGGAGGGAGCTCAGCAGAGATGGCAAAGGGCAGGCACTCACTGACTTCCTTTAGGTTCCTTGGGAGAGTTGCTTCCCCTACAGCTGCTTTCAGACAAGGCATGGGGGGCTAGAGAAGCTGGGCTTCCTGGATGGATGGTTGCCCTGCTTCTATTCTGGAACAGGGTAGGAGTCACTGCAAGCTTCAGACAGAGGGCATTGTCCTTAGGGCTGCACAGTGGAGCTGATGTGACAGCAGCTGTCTTCCCCAGGTCCCTCTAATACACGTGCCTAGCTCAAGTCTGCACTGAATGGAAAGGGTGCACAGGTACCCTGCCCTTGCCCATCACAGTGGCCTGGCATCCTCTCAGGAATCTGTTCTAGGGGCCAAAAGGTTCAGGAACAGTAAAAATAGCATCAAAGTCTTAAAGCTTACAGGATCATCCAGACAGCTAGAAGGTAACAACTGATGAGAGGGAGCCCAAGTTGTCACAGAAAGCATGGCAGAGGGGCGCTGGTCCCCAGCAGGGGACTTCGTGATGCCTCACAAGCTCCCTCCACCTGACCCATATAGGAAATGGGGACAGTGCCACCTGCCCTTCATTCTTGGGTAGTTCTGAGAGGTGACTGGTAAGAAGGACAGCGAGGATACCGGCGCTGTGTGCTGCAGTGGAGTTGAGTCACTGGATCATATCTATAGCTCACCTATGACAGTACCTAATGGCTGAGCGCCTTGGAGCGCACAATGGGAACGGAAGGGCTGGGCATGAGCCTCCTCTCACCCACAGGCGAGGTGGCCAGTGGGTGATCAGGAGGCTACAGGGACATCTTCACTTTCCTTCCCCATGCTCCAGGCTACAGGCAATGCAAGCTGCCTCACGGTCTCATGCTGACTGCTCCTTCACTTATTCATTTACACATTCATTCATTCCATAGACCCTTGTTAAGAGATAGGAACATGTGTGTCCATTGACCACTTTACAAACGACCATTACAGCCTCATGCAGGCCATCAGAAATGGGAACATGAAGGGCTGTACCTGGCCTTAGAGGTTTAGCGCACGGTCTAGTAGTGAAGGCTGGCACTTCCAATACTTCAGAACAGCAAACTAGACACCTATGCACATGGTGAAGGACACCTGGAAGCTGGACAAGGCTGGCTCTACAGGGAGGGGGCAGAGTGGTGGCAGCTGCGACCAGAGAAGGCTCCCAGAAGACACGGATTTCTGGGAGAGTTCTATAGGCTGCACAGGAGTTAGCGGCCAGCTTACCGCCACCAAGGCATTCTGTAGCTAATTGGTACTCAGTAAAGAGCTACTGAATGGGACTGCGTGATTTTGGCATCCTGGAGGCTTTGATAGAAGTAAAGTAGAAAAAGAGGGTATTCCAGCCCAATGAGGCATCTCTGCAGCCAGAAGGAGGAATAAACAGCCATTGCCAATCTGGTTAACAAGCTCACGTGGGCCTGCACCACCTGCTTCCCTCCCTCCCTCACCTTCTTTCTGCCGTGTGCACATGTTTCTCAGTGTGTTTGGCTACTCCAAAATTGTCATGCAGTGACTACAAATCAAGAATGTACCAACAGAGTTGTCGGTCAAAGCAATGCTCTCTCTGTCTCTGTGCCTCCTCCCATCTCAGCTCCCTACGTGTGTACATGTATGTGGAGGGCCGAGATCAATGTCTGCTGCTTTGCATGTGACCAAGCAACTCTTACTAACCACATTACAGGGCTGAGTTGAGCTGGTTCAAAGCCTGTCAAACATGCATATTCTAGCACTGCATGGTGGCACACACCTGCAATCCCAGCATCTGTGAAAACACAGGAGGGTCAGGAGTTCAAGGTCAGCCTTGTCTACATAGCAAGTTCAAGGCCAACCTGGGATACATGAGACTCTGTGTCAAACCAAACAACCATGTGACTGACTGACCACCCTGTATTTAGACGAAATTTTTAAAGATGTAGTTTTATTTTGTGTATACTTAGTTGTATGTGTGGGGGCACATGTGCCACAGGACATATGTGGAGGCCTGAGGACAATTTGTGGACGTTTGTCCTCTCCTTCTCCAGTTGGGTCTTGGGGATCACACTAAGTTGTCAGGTTTGGCAGCCGGAGTCTTTACCAAGTGAGCCATTGCTCTGGCCATATCCTGTATAGTTAGAAGATCTTTATAAGAAGCAAAAAGGGACCTAGTTCTGTTGTCTAGCCACTTGCTTTCTCCTGGGGGCAAATCTACAAGTTCCCCTAAAACAGGGAATTGGCATGACTGATCTGTTGCTGCTGCCGGGGACTTTTACGTTGGTTCGAACTCTCCATCAGCTGGAGTCAGTCCTCCTTCAGAGAGCTCATTTCGAACACAGTAAGCCAGCACTAGCTTCAGTGCACCCTGGCAGGGCACTGAGGGAGAAGGGCAAGCAGCCAGCTTCCTCCCATGGGGAGAAGGCCTGCACCCCAGCCAGCTGGGTGTCAGGGAAGCTCCCGGCAGTGACTCTTAAACTGTACCCCGGAGCCTGGGGTGATCTTAAAGGCTGTCAGTTTAGCTTCCTTTGGTTCCTGCTGCTGCTGGGATTGTGTGTGTGTGTGCACATGCGCGTGCGTGCGTGCAATCTTGAAAGAGATCTGGGATAAAAGTGCCCATGTTCCATGCAGCCCACATGGAGGACTCTGGAAGCTGAGCCCTGACTATTGAGAGCTTGTGGCTCCAGGTGTGGGGATGGTCTCCTCCACGGCACAGGCTTCCCAGTCCTTCCGGGAGCACCCTCTCCCTCTCTCTGCCCTCGCTGCTTTTTGAAGATTGCAAACTGTAAAAATATAATGAATGCTCCAAGCGCTAGGACCTGATCTGACCCAAAGGGATCTTGGATCCCATCACGCATGGAGGGGACATTTGGCTTTGATAAAGTTCCTAAGATAAACCAAAAATAACCCCCATTCTTGCTAATTTATGAGGAATTCGGAGGATGTCTTATAAGGAATGCCCAGAGGTGGTTCACTTGGTGAAGTACATGCCTTGCAAGCATGTGGATCTGAGTTTGCTCACCAGAACCCACCTGAGAAAGCACTTGTAATCCTAGCACTGGGGGAGGAAGCTATGGGCCACCTGCATCTGTGATGCTGCCAGATGCACAGAGCTCATGTGGCTTTACACCAAATCTGCAACCAGTCCTGACTCCACCACTGTGTGCCCCACGACCGTGTGTTCCCACTCTGCAGTTACTCCTGACACATCCTGGGCCTTACCGTGTAGACTGAGATAGTATACAGACCCCTCGGCCCATGACAGGACTGTTGATATTGTCAACTTGGCAGGATCTAGACTCACCCTAGAAGGTAAAGCTCTGGACATGTCTATGAGAGAGCTTCTCGCCTGGGCAAAGCAAAGTGAAACCGTCTACCCTAAGTGTGAGCATCGCCATCCCTTGGGGGTCTGAATAGAAAGGAGAAGTGAGCGGAGTACCAGCCCTCACCTCGCGCTGCCTCCTGACTGTGGAGGGACCGTGACCAGATGCTTCATGTTTCTGCTGCTGTGCCTACCCACTCCAACGTGACAAACCACACCCTTGCATGGTGGGCCAGAGTGACCCCGTCCTTCAGTGAGGTGGTTAGCAGCACATCCTACATCTGTGCAGGCTGAAAAGAGCAGCAGTGGATGCCTGCAACCGTGCACAGTACCAAGCCTGCCCACACAGGCCTAGCCTCCTAGAGTACGTACACAATTATGATGAAGCTTAAGTAGACATGCCAGGAGGTTACTAAAGCTAAAGCACACCATTAGAGTAGTCCCTGGCGATAAACATGAGGAGAATAGTTTCTTCCTCTTGCAAAAATATTTCCTGGTACTGAACTGATATTTTCCACTGAGTACTCTGGGGTCTTGGTTGATATGGGAAACCAAACCCTTGGAAAGGGAACCCATGGGTGGGTTGGATGGTATTCTGCATGCGCACACTAGCAAGGACTGTGCCAGAGTTATGACAGCATTGTCCTTTCTGCGTCCTGTTTAGACTGAATGAGATAATGGCAAACGCTGAGCTCCCAATGTGTATAATTAGATTACAATGCGCCTCAGGAGAGCATGGTGTGTCAACAGTGCTGACTATTCTGATCCTCCTAAGAACAGGGTCGGGCCTTGTTCTCAGGACTTCCTGGGTACTTCTCAACAATGCTCACAGGAGCACGGAGAAGGAAACCCCATCATCTTATTTACAAAGAATCAGAGAGCAAGAGTAAGAAATGCTCAAACTCATGATACCGGGAGCTGGATCCCCGTGGCTGGGCTGACTCAGTTGCTAAAGTGTCTGCTGGGCAAGCATGAAGACCCGAGTTCAATGGAAAGGTCGGACTTAGTGCTCAGCGCTTGTCATTCCAGCACTGCGTTATGGACACAGGCAGGTCCCTGGGGCTCACGGGACATCCTGCCTAGCCTACATGGTGAGTTACAGGCCAGTGAGAGATCCTATCTCAAAGAAAAGGATGATAGCAGCTAAGGAATGACCCCGAGGTAGTCCCTTGTCTTCTATGTACGTGTACATGTGCCACTTGCACTTGTACACATAAGTATGCGTCCACACTCACATGCACACTTACAAACATGTGCCCGTGCACTTGCACACACACGTGCATGTCAACTCCCTCATTTCTTGTTACCTGCCTTGTCCCCACAACAGCCCAGTTGATTAGACGTGGTTACCCCAAAGCTCAGGCCCCAGAGCCCCGGCTTCCGTGAACCACCAGCTTCCTTTGACATGCCCGTGGGCTGTTAGATTTGCTTCTTCCATACGGTTTCTATTTTCAGCTCTGCAGCTCTTAATCCCCATTGTGCAGAGAGTCCTTGATCACCCTTAAATATTCCGGTTTTGCCCTATAAAGAGAACCCTGTATTTTTGGGCTGGCCAAGTTCGGATTTCTCTACCCACAGGGTTTCTGGTTTTGTCTATTTCTGGGTCTGTGTTCCTTTTGAAGCCCAAAGAATTAAGACATCATAAAGGACCACAGTGATGGTCATCCCCTTCACCTCTGAGAGCATACGCCTGGGTTTCACAGAAGGTTTCATCTGAAAGGGGGCCCAGTTTGAAAACCACTCAAGAGTCCTAACATGTTTAGAGCTGCTGAATTTATAGCCTTAAAGAAACACTTTGAAAATGTAGATTTGATTCCTGCACTTGTGTATGTGTGTGTGTGTGTGTGTGTGTGTGTGTGTGTGTGTGTATTCATGGGTTTGTGGATGAATGAACATGATGTGCAAGTGGAGGCCATTCCCCAGGCTCTGCCCATCTTGCTTTTTGAGATAGTCTCTCATTGGCTTGGAGCTTACCAACTAGGATAGGATAGTGAATCCCAAGGGTGTCCCCATCCCTAACTCTGAGATGACAAGTGTGTATTTCCATATCTGGCCTTTTAAATGTGGTTTCTAAGAATCAAGCTGAGATCCCCATACTGACTGGAGATATCTTTCCATCTTTCCAGTCCGTAACTTTTGCTTTTTTGGGGGATGTGGTGTGGTGTGAGAAATGAAGGCAGGACTGAGAGCCACTGTCTGTTCAACCTTCCTGAGTCTTCAAGATGCTTTGGTCTGCTCAGGGAGGGCCCCATCTCACCACTCAAATGTCAGTGTCCATATGACCTTCCGTTGCCCCCAAGAGCACACTCCAAGGGAAGACTGGATCCCTTGGGTGACCATGACGGTGCGACATTTAAAAATGACAAGTTGTCATGGAGCTATGTGAAGTTTTCCAAAGCAGGCACAGAAGTGCACTAACCACAGAAGTGCACCAAGTGAGGGCCGGAAAGCAGAAAGTGGGACCCAGCACACCCACACGCACACCCACACCCACACCCCTCGGGCAGGCCTTACCTGTTTTTCGATGAAAGCGTTGATCCTCTGCAGCATGCCCTCACACGTGAACTCATATGGCATATACGGCTCGATCTGCAGAAACAACAGGGCACTGTGAAGAGGGACAGGGGACACGAGGAGGCACTCACTGGTCCTCCACTGACTCACACTCAGCAGGCGTTAAAACCACAGACCTGGAACTGGACAGACCGGGCTCAGGCCTCATTGTGCTCCTCTCTAGACCCTGAACAACCTCCCTTCCCCAAGTCTCAGATACCTGATGTGTAGAAGAGTTGCAAGAAGAAAAACTCATCTCTGTTAACCTGTGGTGAAAGTACATGGGAAACTGCTTGGATAGTGTAAAGTACATAGTAGGTCTTCAAAAGGTGAATATTCCCACTTGCTAGCAGGTAGACCATGTGGGGTAAAGGCTATGGCCGTGAATCACCAGTATGCCAGGGCTGGGCAGAGTGCAAGGATTTAGCAAACATCAGATGAATGAAGACCTGATCACTTCTCTGAGGGAAGCATAGAGAAATGGCTGGTCTGTAGTAGTGGGTGAGGTAAGAATGTATCCAAAGAACTCATGCTACAAACCAAAGGGATGAAGTGCCAAGACCAAGGAGCTCAGCTAAAAGCCTTGGGAGGGTTGACCTTTTTTTTCCTCTGAGACAATGTCTTATATAGTCTTATAACGTCTTATAAAGCTAGTAGCCTTGCTATCTAGGTGACAGTAACCTTGAACTTCTGATCCTCCTGCCCCCACCTCCTGGGTGCTAGAATCAGACATGTGCTGCTACATCTGACTTCTTTGGTACTGGGGATGGAATCTAGGAATTGTGCATGCTAGACAAGTATTCTTCCAGCTGAGGATCAGCCTTAGCCTAGAGGAGGAGCTACGATATGAGAATACGAGGGGACTGGAGCTCAGGACTGGGAGCTGGAGAAAGTACAACGGGGCTCGTGGCTTCACAAAAGCCTTGTGATTTCTATACAGGAGCTTTCACTATCAGGGGAGGGGGATGGGAAACCCCAGAAGGCCATATGGGATGAAGGAGGCATTCTGATGGCTGCTGAGACAGCTTAGGGAAGGATAAGAAAGGGGGCACTGGGCTCTGCTACACGGCATCAGCTGGCACTCTGACACCTGTGACAGAGTTTCATAACAGGAAGTGGGGATCACATGTCAGAGGAAGTCATCAGCAGTCCATGTATATGGAGCCCTATGGCATTGTTGGTGATGGGACAAAGGACTACCATTAGTACTTCCTTCTTGAGCCTGTACTTATGGACCTCACAGCACACGTACACGGATAGGAAGTAACCAGAAGGTGCTCGAGAGGAGAAGTACAGGGAGGCTGTGCCTCAGAGTTTCAACAGGAGTCCCGGGTAAACTAAATTCCCACAGGATGTCGGACTTCCCACGGAGGCAGGGGCTGGGGGGGGGGCAGCTCAATCTATGGTGGACATAGACATCCCCTGTCTTCCCAGAATGACTTGGAGGGTGCCCTGTATACAAAAGGCACTTAATCATTGCTTTTTAAATTGATCAGAAAAGTCTAGAATGGTTACTTTTTACAAGATTCTACCTCGTGTTTAGGTAGAAAGAAACCATACTCTGTAGAAAACTACAAGACTGGGGGAATGACCAAGCCCAGATCTGCAGCCTCAAGTGTCCTATGGGATGGGGCATGTCTGCAATCCTGCTGCTGGAGGTGGAGACAGGTGGATCCCTAGAGTCTGCCTAGGCCGAATCAGCGTGCTTTAGATTTAGTGAGAAATACAACTCTCAAGAAAAACACCATGGAAAGGAATAGAGATGCCACAGGCATGTGAATTGTATGTGTAACACATCCAAGTTCACAGGAACATGTAAACACGTGTGCACCCGTGTACACACATGCAGACACAAAACAGAACACCCCTACTTTATAACCTTTACCCTTTTGGGTTAGGGAGGATAAGCCAGCACTTTTTACAGATCTCTCCAAGGACAGGATTAGATCATGTGAGCATGTATGACTCCAGCCACTCTCTTCATGCCTGGGACCCACGAGCCTAAAAGGCCTGTCAGCAAGGTCTGAGACCCAAGCCCATATCTGCCACCAGCTGTTCTGCATCTCCCAGAGCCTCCTTGAAATCCTCAGGCCAGACGCTATGGCTAGCCTATGGTCTGCTCTGTTTACTGACAGCAAGGGACTGCAATGTTCCACCTGTGTCCCAGGGCACAGGTCAAATGCAGGCAGGCAGGAAAAAAAAAGCAGCAACCTTCTGGTTTAAGATGGCTTTTACTGCATCTTCTACTTCCTCTCGGTTATTGAGATCCACGGTCCAGACGTGTGGCCGGCCAATGAAGACTTCTGCATATGGGTGCTGGGATGTCAGCTGCAAGACAGAAGACATATTGCATCTTAGTTTCACACATGTACGGCTGCGCAGATAGAGCTGTGGGCTAGAGAAAGCATTCTGTCTTTACGTGTCAAGTTGAACTTAAACAGGAGATGAAGCATTCTTGTCCTCCCGTAGCAAACAAAACCTTCTAACAGGCAGATAGAAAAAAAAAATAGAGTGATGTTTTGAACTTTTGAAGCCCATTTGGAAATAAAACAGTGTCATAACAAAGAGGCTCAGACAGCTGTTCCTAGGTGAACTCAGGGCAGCTGTACAGGAAGCAGGCGCTCCATCACTGAGCAGGGCCTGCGGCCTTCCATGGTGGTTAATATGGATTGTCAGACTGACAGGATCTAACTCCGGGCATGTCCAAGGGAGTTTCTAGATTTTGTTAGCTGTGGTGGGAAGCCCCACCAAACTGTGAACAGCAGCATCCGATGGACCATGTAGTAGTGAACTGTACAAAAAGGAGAGAGCAAGATGACACCAGCATCCATTTCTCTCTGCTTCCTGACTGTGGCTGCCATGTGACCACCTGCCTCACGGTGGGTGCCAATGCCTTCCCTTCCAGGACTGACTTGTACCCCTGAAGTTTAGCCAGACTAACTTCTCCTTCTTTAAGTTGCCTTTTGTCTGTTACTGTGTCAGAACAGTGAGGAACTAGATAGTCTAACCTTACAGTGTCTCGGGCACTTGGGGACTTAGTTTCAGCCAAAAATCACCTCCATACATTTAGTATCTATTCTCCAGGCTAGGATAGACAGGTACGTACAGAAAAATCACAATAAAGACCAAAGCTGTGAGCCAGGCATGGTGGTACATGCCTGTCATTTCTTTATTTGGCAGGCACACATAGGAAATCACAAATTCCAGGTAAGCCGGAACTACACCATCAAACCTAGGTTTTTGTTGTTGTTGTTGTTGTTTTGTTTGTTTGTTTTTGTTTTTTAAAGGCTGGAAAGTCACCCAGAAATGTGCAATAGTGCATAAGGGAGTGACTGTAGGGGAATTTATGACATCAGAAGAAATTTCAAATGGTTTCAGAAATAATCAGAGCAATACCAGAACATGAAAGTGATTGATTTTTAAAAGCTATGTATATGTGTGTACCTATACATGTATATGTACAGGTGTAGGCAGTTGCCTACAGAAACCAGAAAAAGTCACAAGATCCCCTGGAGCTGTGGTTACAGGCAGTTGGTTATGAACTGCCTGCCATGGGTGCTGGGAACCAAATGTTAGTCCTTCATAAGAGCAGAGTGCGTTCTTAACCACTGAGCCCTCTCTTCAGCCACAGGACATAATATTTATAAGGAGACTTTAGAATCAGAAAAGCAAGGAGTGAGTCTCCCTCCTAAAGGTTTTCTTCTGAGATGAGATGGCTCTGTAGGGACTGATGATCTGGGTCTAATCCCCACATGCTAGGAGAGAACCGACTCCCCAAGTTCTTCTCCAGCCTCCACAGAGCACTGTGGCACATGCACACCCCCTTCTCAAAGAGTAAATGTGAAAAAAAGTGTGGCTGAAAGAGGCTGAAGGAGGCTGAGGAAGGCTGAGGAAGGCTGAGGAGGCTAAAGGAGGCTAAGGAAGGCTGAGGAGTCTGAAGGAGGCCGAGGAGGCTGAGGAGGTTAAAGGAGGCTGAGGAAGGCTGAGGAGGCTGAGGGAGGCTGAGGAGGCCGAGGAGGCACTCTACCATAGAGTGCCTGACCCACAGACACAGAGGCCCAGGGTCCATTCCAGCACTGTATTAAACCAGGATGGTGGTGTGTGCCTGTAATCCCAGCACTCAGGAGGTAACAGCAGGAAGATCAGATAAGATGTAGATAAGTCATCCTTATCTACACTGTATTTGATGACGACAGCCTGGACTATATAAGGCCTTACATTGAAGAAATAAAAAAAGTTCAGCCAAAGGAAGCAAGCATGTGTCTTGGCTACTCTGGGCTTGTCAGAAGTCCACACTTGTGCTTTCTTCTCACACACGCTTCATGGCGATGGTGTAAACAGGAATCTTTTACATGTTTGTGGAAACATTTTAGGTGAGGACCAAGGACATACAGTGATACCATCAGGCCAGTTGTGCACAAAGATTTGTCATTTCCCAAGGAACTTTTATTGATTGATTGATTGATTTTTATTTTGAACATAGGGCCCTGAATATATCAAGCATGGTCTTTACCACCTATTACATCACCAGCCCAGATAGTTTTTAAATGCCTTCCTGGGATTTTGTGTGGACTCATGGAATAGATCTCCTTGAGACCATTTGAGAGTGCACACTGAACTGTCCAGGAGTGTACTTACTGTGCACCATATAGATCAGGAAATGTCTTTAAAAATAAGATAATATCTAATGTAGTCCAGGCTGCACCGCCAACTCAGTCCATAGATGAGCGTGACCTTGAACTTCTGATGTTCCTGCCTCCACCTCTGGGGGGGGGGGAGGGGGCAGGGTTAGGCAGTGCTGGGATGGGACCAGTGCCTTTGTATGCTGGGTGGGCACTCCCTGTGCCTTCTACTGGTTTACTGGAGACTTTACCCACAAACAGTCACCATTTCAGAAACATGTCACAGCAACATCAGTGTCAGTCTGGGTACTATCCTCCAGTACAACATGCCTCCATGGGTAGATGTCATGTTGGTGACAGCTGTGTTCACGTGTGTGATCTGTACACAGATGACACTCAGATCCCTTTTCATGATGTCAGACATAAGAAAGCAAACTGACAGTATGCAGCTCAATGTTTTATTCCTTTTAAATACAAACATTCACCTGTAAGGTAGAACTAGACAGCCCGTCTTCTACTATAATTCTTGGCACATAATAATGAGTGAAATACCTATTATTTTCCTAGAAATTATTTTTATATTTTTTATATATTAGATATTAAAAAATGATCTGCACAGGCAAGTTCTGTTACTTGCGGATTTCATTTCTGGAGAGAAAATACGCTCTCTTATTTTTTATTTATTGATTGATTAGCTCATTCACTCACTCATTTACTGCATGTATCTATGTCTGTGTGGGCAATGTGTGCACAGGTGCACGCTCCTGCGCATGTGCTGCGGCCGGCAGAAGATGCTGGGTGTCTGGCTGTGGTACTCCCCATGTCACTCACATGAACCATTCACAGCGTCTCACGGAACCTGAGCTCACTGTTTTTAGCTGGACTGCCAGGCCCGCAAGCCCATCCATGTCTGCTCCCCACTCCCTGAGCCGTTACAGGCAGCTGCGGTAAACGTGTATGTTAACGCTCAGGTGATCTTGTTTGTTCATCAAGCGTTCTTATGCACTGACCCGTCTTTGCAGCCAGAAATGCATTCTGACATAACCCGTTAGAGAAGCTGCTGCCACTAGTGCTATGACTTTTGCTTTGGAGGCCAGCCTGGCTCTCCTTTCATACCTTTTCTCTTCTATTTCCATAAATATGGAGATACTCGGAGAACTACAAAGCTAATTAGCACCAGCCATCTCTCCACCTCTGCCCTTGGTACCTTACCACACCAGTGACTGCAAACCCTGTTTGGGGCAGGAGGCTAGGACCTGCACAAGCTGCTGGGAAAGCCTCCAGGAAATTACCAAGCCTTGCAGTCCTGAGGCTGAGGCCTTTCTCGGTTTACTGTGCATGCTCCCTCTCCTGTCAGAGCCCTCGTTATCTCTGGCTCTCTGGTCAATGCTGGAGACATTACAGGCCCACAGAGCTGGGGAAACAAACCTTTATCTATTAATTTTTTAAAAAACTCTGTATAAAATATTTTGATTCAATACCAATCCACAAAGTTGCAGGTTGGGCCAGGCTAATCAATCACCAACACATATATTATTTATAGGACTTCATATAGATCATGAGGATTCCAAGGACCTTGGGGTCTGCACAACCAGAAAATAGCAAAGCTAAGTTCCAGTCTGGCTCTTTCGGCAGCTGAATAGCTCTATGTGGATGTGTTTGTTTTGTTATTCCGTGTGAGTGTGTGTGGAGGCCCAAAGGTTTTTAATTCTTCTTTTTTTTTTTTTTTTTTTTTTTTTTTTTTTTTTACCCAGGGTTTCTCACTGACTATATGAATTTATAAATCAACCTAGACTGCTTGGCCGGAGTCTCCGGCACTGGGATTACATGGGCTCACTAGCTCATGCAGCTTTTTACCTGGGTTCTGAGGACTTAACTCAAGTTCCCCAAGCCTTTTATATCATCTGAGCTGCCTTCCAAGTTTCAATTCAGTATCTTTGAGCAAAAGAGAAGGCATCTTAGAGAACAACACCAAATTCTTAAGAAAAAAAAAAATCACTCTTAAAATATATACAACACACACACACACACACACAAACACCCCAGGACTACATTTATACCATTAGACCTTTTCAGAAGGGGGGGTGGACTGTCATACCATTCCTGCTCTCTAGCCTCGAGAACAAGCTAATTACTCCATCTACTGCTAAGATCTCAAGTGCCATCAACACCACCCCTAGTCCTTTGCACCGGAGGCCAGGCTCCTCCCCCTCCCCTCTTTTAAGGCCCCTGCTTATTTACAAGGCTGCTCTACTACTTAGCAAACACATAATGCTAAGCCATTACTGCTTTATTCATTTGCATTTGCTGAGGGTTACTTAACTTTATGAGTGAGGCGATTTTTTTTTTTGATTCATTAGTCCTCTCAGAACTCTGTGTTCCTCCTCGTTAATTTATTGAGGACCGTCTGATCTCAGGCACTTGGGTGTTTATCTGTCAGTAGATTTACAGGGGATACTCTGGACATGCAGCATCACCGGAAATATGAACCTCTGAACCGCTGTAGAACCTCCAAGGAGACTCCAAACTCCCTTTATAGGAACCTATTAATATGTGCCCCCAGTATAAAGATAAAAATCTAATTCATATTAAAGTATATGAAGCAACTCCATTCCTCAAGGTATTCTGGGTCTTCCTTTCCTGCCCTGAGTAGCCAACGAGCTCTGAGCACATGGTCCGATGCAAAAACACAAAACTAAACTAGCAGTTAGAAATCTCAGTCTTCCCTGCTTCCTTCAGGTTAAGGCCAAGAGAAATAAAGACAACTGACCTTGATCAACGTTTGTGTCTGAAGGGTAGTATAATACATAAAGCAACTAATGAATACAAAGATAGTATAGTACTGTGTGCCCATGGGTTATAACTTACCCATTTGTTGAGGTAAGAGAGATCATTTCTAAGGGTTTGTCTTTCTGTGTATGTGTGTGTGTTTGTGTGTGTGTGTGTGTGTGTGTGTGTGTGTGTGTGGAGAGAGAGAGAGAGAGAGAGAGAGAGAGAGAGCGCTTTCTTGCTTGTTCTCTGTCTTCATGCCGGTAGCATATGCCACTGTGCTTGAAGTGTTAAAACTGTCTGTTTAATGTGTATGTGTGAGTGCTTGCATGCATGTATGTGTGCTAAGTATATACATGCCTAGTCCTTGCCAAAGAGGCAAGGGAGGGCATGAACCCCCTGCAACTGGAGTTATAGGTGTTTATGAACTACTAGATGTGGGCGCTGGAACTGATCCCCAGTCCTCTGCAAGAACAGCAAGCGTTTTAACTGCTGAGCATCTCCCCAGCTCCCTCCAGACCAGAAAGTCTCAACCTTCCCAATGCTGCGACCCTTAGTACAATTTCTCATGTTGTGGTGACCCCCACCCATGACAATAGTTCTTTGTAACTTCAGAACTGATTTTGTTACTGTTATGAATTACAATGTAAATATCTGCTATGTAACCTCTGTGGGGTCAAGACCGGCAGGTTGAGAACTGATGCTCTAGGGGTTTTGGACTTAGAAATCTGTAGACTTGGGGCAGCTCTTTTCCAATTAAGAGCATCTTTGGTTAAGGGAATACAGAGGCCTTTGAGAACTGTGAAGGCATGAGATCAAGGTCACCACTTCCCCTCAAAGCTGTTAGATGTTACTCTTTGGTATGAGGCAAATTAACCTTGGGTGTCCCTTGTTCAAGCACACAGGAACTTCCCGCTTCTCCTTTCTCTTTAAAGCCCATCCCAAACTTTTCAGATAGCCCTGAGCATGCTTCCTTTGTACAACTCCCCTCTCTCACCCACTTAATGTTCATTTTGGTCTCATGTATTTCGGGCTGGCTTTGAACTTGCTATATAGCTAGTGATGAATCTGAAGTTCTTACTCCCCTGCCTCCTGTAGGAGGAGCTAAGGTGGGAGGAGTAAGGAGAGGAAGAGGAGGAGCAAGGAGGAGAGGAGGAAAAGAAGAGGAGGAGCTAGAGAGAGCAGAGATGTGGGAGGATGGAGAACCACACAGGTATGGAGAGCAGTTGCGGGTAACAACTTATAATTAGGCTAGCTAATTGGAAAATAACTCTAATTGTATGGGCATACTGTTACTGAGCATTACTAAATATATAAAGCCTTTGATTAACATTTAAGCATTAGAGTCTCATTTTTTCTACCGGGCCCGCGTGGATAACGGGATGGTCTGGGCAATGCCCAGCCTTGCGATCACAGCGTGGGAGATTGGCAGAGCCATCTCCCACGCTCACGTCTCTTGGGTGGCAGGGCTGGTGTTTCTGGCTGGCTGTTTCTAGCTGCGGCGTGCATGTGGCCTCTGGCTGGAACATGGCGGATGAGCTAGGCAGAGCCGCTGCAGCTTAAATAGTTGGCTTGACCGGTGGCCATTTTTTTTAAATAATTACTTCAACAGCTTCCAGCTCTAAAGTGCAGATATTACAGGTGTGAGCCACTGCACACACTCTGCTGCACTGGAGACAGAATCCAGGGTTCTGCACGCTAGACAAGCATTCTACCAACGAGGCTCCATCTCCAGCCCCACTCAGCCATCGTTTACCTGGATGGCAGCTGTGCTCTCAATGTTTCCAGATCACATATGGAGTTGCTAGAAAAATGGGAAACACTGCTAAACTCCCCCAGTAAGTAGCTAGTACCACAGGCTGTTGTGGACAGGCTCGACTTCTGTCCACTCCCTCTGGGATCTTAGATTCCTGTGGGATCACTGGCCTGAGGGAGTCATCTGGATGAGGTCACATGTGGAGCCACTGACAGGACTCTCCACTCTCTTTTGCTTGTGGTCTCATTTAAGGGCTGATAGAACCATCCTAAATGTGGGTGGTTCAAGGTCTCTTCTGCCTCCTCAGCTTCAGCATAGTCACATGGCTAGATGGTGGCAAGTGTGGAGGACAATGTGTACTGATTCTCTACTGGCTGATCTGGGCACTGCCATGTGACACCATTCCCTGGGCATGAGGTAGAATGTGTTCAAGAGTGTCCTCTAGTGCAAGTGTGTACCTGCTTTCATGTATGCTCATGTATGTGTGTGCATGTAGGTGTATGCATACATGTGTAGTCTTGCATGTGGCGGCCAGAGATCAATCTCAGATTATTCCTCAAGGGCCATCCCTCTTGTTCTTTGAAACAGGGTCTCCTTCTAGTCTGGAACAAGCCAGAAGAGCTAGGTTGGCTGGCCGGCAAGCCCCATAATCCCCGTCGTAGGTCTAGGATTACAAGCGAGTGCTATCATGCCTAGATTTTATTTTATTTTATGTGTCCTAGGGACTGAACTCAGGTCCTCCTGCTTGTGTGGAAGCATGTTACCTACTGAAGCCATTTCCAAAGCTCCAACTTTTAAAGCTTTTATGCCATAAGAGAGTCACTAACATATAGAGTAAGAGAAAATATTTGTAAATCATGTCTGCTAGACAGTTAATACCCTAAATACCTAAGGAGCATCTATCACTCATAGCAAAACATCCTCAACAAACTCCATTTAAAAATAGGCAAATATCTAGGTAGATATTTCATACAGACTGCCACAGATCAATGTGGAGGGGATGGAGGGAAGAGATACACTTGATGTACTATTTGGGGTACAAGGTTAGAAAAGTAACCCAGAGGGGGGGGAAAAATCAACAGAGTTGAAAAATGAATGTTCTAGAGACAGGTGCTGCTGTGTCACACTAGGATTTTCCAACGCTGTGATTCCCCAGCCAAAGGCCCTGAGGGATTCTGCTTTAATGTCCCCATGCATAAGCAGCCAGGAGAGTCACTAAGTGCCCAGAAATAACAAGGAAGCCAATCTCATGGTTTCTTGCACACACCTGTGTCTGCCAGATACAGAACCCTCCCTGCCTTTGCCACACTCATCACCCACACTGAGCTGTAAATGACTTCTGCTTATCGCCCCAAAAGAATCCCAGCCATGCTCAACAGTGACTCATCACCCACTGCAGGTTTCAAGAGCATCTGCAAAGGCAAATGGAACAAGGCTCCCGTGAAAGGCTCTGCAGTGAGGGACAGCTGTTAGCATGGGGCCTAAGGGTGGGCTAAAGACCCAGGCACCTCTCCTCCCTCCTCCCCTCTCTCTCTCTCTCTCTCTCTCTCTCTCTCTCTCTCCTCCCCCCCCCCCCATCCCTGTGTGTGTGTGTGTTTCTACAGAGGCCAGGTCAACTTTGGGTGTTGCTCAGGCACATCTACCTTGTGTTTTTGAGACAAGGTTGCTCATCAGCTTGGAACTCACCAAGAAAACTGGACCCACCTGTCTCTGCCACCTCAGCTCTGGGATTCTAAGAGTATGTTACCATGCCTAGCTTTTTTACAGAGTTCTAGGGATTTAATGTGTACGGCAAGTCCTTTATTATTGGCTAAGCCATGTCTTCAACTCTGAGGCTGATGTTCTTTGAGTACTCACTGTGAGTGCCACAGTTTCCTCTTCACACGTTGAGTGGACAGGCGAGCAAGCGTTCCCCGTGGCCTCCTCATTCCAGCTGTCAGCTGGGATTAGCCCAGGAGCCCAGGGTCATTAGAAACAGAGTTAGGGTGGGAGCTGGAGGCTTGGCTCAGAGGACAGGAGCTTGCTGTGTGCATGACAGCCTGCATGGGACTCCTCAGCACACACTGAAGATGCAAGGTGGGAATGACCCAGGGCAAGCTAGGGAGCTGGACTGGTCAAACCAGTGAGCTCCTAGTTTAGGGAAAGACTCTGGCTCAGTGAATAAAGTGGAGAGTGAGGGAGGAAGGCCCCACACTCGCTTCAACCTCTGGCCTCCACCTGCATGTCTGCACATGTGTGCATACCTTCATGTGTGCATGCATGTACACACATGCTGCCTGTACACAATCGCAAACACAAAAGCACAAGCGATACTCACCTCTCTCAGTGTTGGCTTGCCAATGAAGAAGTCTGTGTTTTTGCTGCTTTTGGGAGGGTTGAACTTGGGGTTTAGGAAAGCACACCCATTCGCGATGGCCTCCAGGGAGCTGGGCCTTCATAAGGAAATCCAAGCCCAACGAACAGCTGTTAAGACAGGAAAAGACAGCACATGAAGATATCAGTCACGACTGCCTCTCAGCTCCCGTGGCCTCTTTCTGTGGACGCCTCTGATGTTCTGCAGAGGGCTTAGATCTCCAGGTTGGTGACTTGCAACAAAGTGAAGGGGCGTATACCAGGATATGCAGAATAAGACGTGTGAGGGCTGGGGAGGAACTTGCCTTGTTCCCATCTCCTTTTCTGATATGGAAAAAAAATGTTAGGTGCTGAGGGGCAGGGAGGGCGAGAGTGTAAAACAAAACCAACAATAAAACCCAGGACCCAACAATCGCCTTTCTATCACTCAGCAGGCAACATAACTGGAAAAACACTTGCTTAACTAAACAGAAGGTTTCTTCACTCAAGCAGGGAACAACGGCTCTTTCAGGGACTCTGGGGGCCAGGGACAGAAAGGTCACTTGGCGGTTTGATTACAGTTCAAATGAAACTGCTTTCGAACTTGGGAGGTCAGTAAACACAGGTTTTATGACAGCGCTCTCACTGGGGATACCACTAGCTGCTTGGTTTTGTTTTTTCCTCTGTGGGAGCAGAGGTTTCAAAGTCTGCATTTTTCTGCCTTTCCTCCCCAGCCAGCAAATCCTCAAGTTTCCCTAAATGGACGATAGATGGCAGCAGAAACAAGCTAAAGGTCCTTAGAAAGCCTGCATCGGCCCGAAGCTGTGGGGACAAAGGGATGCTCCAGGGAGGGTTTTTAGGGTCAAATATGCAAGTCTGTGTATACCAGGTTCGGGGGACACTGTGCTGTGAGTGGTGGTCACCAGGTGGAGTCTAATCTTGGCGCTCTCTGCCCACAGGCAGAAGGCAAGTCTGAAACGGAACACACCAAGTGACAAGGAGACATGGGTGTTGTGTGCCTGGTGGGGGTGGAGGATGATGGGGTTCCTTGTGCCCTCAGGCCATTTCCACCAAGAAATGTAACCATTCAGATGGAATGAAGACATTTTAGAGATAAAGAAGCATTAGTGCTCCTCCCTTGGGTGACAAGACATAGAAACAATGAAACTCATGGAACTGGGATTTCTCCTGAGTCTCACACTGGGAGAAGGGAGCCTGGTGCTGGCCTGGTGGGAGGGGGAGGTGGGGAACAGGACCCATGGGACAACTTGTCAGGAGAGACTGGAGCTGAGACTCCTTGGGTCTAAGAAGAGCATGCTAGCTGATCAGACAGGGTCTTTGGCAGGTTTGAGGAGAGGGCTGGAGCCCAGATAGTTCTTGACCTCTGAACATCGGGTCTGCCAAGGAAGTGCCGATAGCCTCTCCTCAAGTCTACACTGTCATAAACACCCCTGGAAGGGATGGAAGCAGCACATGCTATCCATTTAAACAGAGAATCCTGGTGGGGGGTGATTATCTCCTTTAGTTCAACCAAGCTGAATCTACTAATTATAGGGTGAGAGGGCTATTGCTTGATGAACCCAAATGTGACCTAAGCTGGATTATATCTGAATAATAATGTGTACCAACTCCTAGGTCCTCCTGGCAGAGTATCTCAGTACACATAAACACTTTAGGGGGATGGGGAGATGGCTCAGTGGGCAAATAAGTGCTTGCTATGCAAGCCTCAGAAACCTGAACTCAGATCCCCAGAGCCCCCAGAGCTGGATGCAGGAGCACATATCTGCAATCCCAGGTTCCCACAGGGAGATGGGAGAATCCTTAGGAGCCTGAGGGCCAGCTGGTTGGGCATATGCAATGGTGAACAGTGGTGACCACGTTTCAAACAAGGTTGGAGAGAAGAATGAACACCTGAAGATTTTGTCTGATGTCCACATGCATAGTGTGGCATTCATGTAGCTGCGCTCATATATGTGAACATACACATGCACAGACACAGACACGACACACACACACACACACACACACACACGCACACACAACACACACAGTAATAAACACTTTGCACCAACTCCCCAAGTCTCAGTCACCATCTTCCAAGGACTCTTAAGGAAACACCCCACCATTTCTTCACAGTGAGTTTTCTTGTCACACTAGTTAAGGTGACATGCACTGGTGCATGCCCTTGAAACACTGAAGTAACAGTTTTTCTGTCAGCTTCAGTAAGCAATTTCCCCTTGGTTCCTGTGTCCTCATTATCTGTGACATCACAGCGAGCACATGTATGAAGGTTGCATAGCATAGCTAAGAGCTGAATGACCATAGTCTGGGTAGAGAGAACTCGGCATCTCCAATCAAAACCTTCTGCCTGCTTACAGTCTGTCACAACACCTCACCCACGCCACCTTGCCCTTTCTCTTGATCCATCACTGTGCCTACTTAACAGCCTCCTTCCTCCCTCCCTCCCTCTCCTTCCTCCTCCCTCCCTTCCCCAGCATCTGTCTCTCATTCCTTTCTTTCAGAGGCTCCCATATTTATTTCCACTACATCCCTATTCATTTCTTTACCAAAGAAGGGAGAAACGCAAGACAAGACAGCATCCAGGACTGGGGCGAGAGCCTGGTGGTAAAGAGCACTGGGACCTGAGTTTGAATCCTCAGCATCAGCATTTGGTAAAAATCTGGGTGTGGTCACATGCTCCTGTAACTCCAGTACTGTGTGGGGAGGGAACAGGACGCTGCTGGGGCTGGCTGGTCTCCAGCTGAGCTCCAGGTTCAATTAGAGACCCTGTCTCAAGGGAATAAGGCAGAGCACTGTAGAGCGAGTCCTCTTCTAGCCTTGACACAAATTCACACGGGTGGACACACCTACATATGTGTGTATGCACAGAAACTGGAGAAAAGAAACCACTCAAGTGCTAAGGTTCAATAATTCCCCGGAAAACCAGCCATACTGTCCGGGCTTAAGTCTGCTCTTCCGAAGGCCAGAGTCTGACTAGGATATTCTAGATGTCGTCCATCTCCATGGCCACAACTCCAATTCCACCAATGGGCGTTTCTAAATAGAAGGATCACACACTCCAAAATTAAAATTATGACAAGGAAGATCAGAGCACATGTTTTATTCATGACAAGGATTGGGGCACCCTGACACAGTCACTGAGATATTTTTTCTCTGTTTTGAAAGGAAAAAGAATTTTTTAACCCTTAGTGTATCAATGTAGATTAT
The DNA here is from genome assembly GCA_021653895.1 of Mastomys natalensis. Classification (NCBI taxonomy): domain Eukaryota; kingdom Metazoa; phylum Chordata; class Mammalia; order Rodentia; family Muridae; genus Mastomys; species Mastomys natalensis. The sequence goes on along the minus strand of JAJTUV010000856.1, from coordinate 439,770 downwards.
TTTAACCACTCCTGGGCTTGTTCAGTTCCATTATGCATGTGTGTGGTTCCTGTGCACATGTGTGTGTAGAGGCCAGAGGTCAACCTTGGGTGTTTCCCTCAGTTGTTCTCCATTGTTTTCTATGACAAGGTCTCTGTACTTTGGCTAGGCTGGTTCGGCCAGTGAGCCCCAGGGACCCACTGACCTCCATGTCTCCAGTGCTGAGATTAAAAGCTAGTACCACTCACTACATCCAATGTTTTAGATGTGGATTTTGGGGATCAAACACAGGTCTTCCTGCTTAGGGGCAAGCACTTTACCAATAGTTATCTCAGCCTCAGGCATTTGAACTAAATACTTTATTATGTAATGGTATTTAAACCCAGAGACTCATATGCAGGGGAAGTACTATATCACACACCTGTACTTATAACTATGTGTGCACATACATACACATCTACATATATAAGAACTGGGTGAAAGAAACTATTCAAATACTAAAGTCAAACTCTTTCAGGGAAAACCAGCCATACTGTATGGGCTTAAATTTGGTCTTTAGAAGACCGGAGTCTGGCAAGGAAATTACATCCCACCCCAGTTCTGGCCACTTTTAATGGGGGAAATGCCAAGAATAATGAAATATTGGACCCACATAAACTCAGCATGTACTTTTCTGATAATTATTAATTAGGAGCATCAGGAGGGAATTTGAATTAACCTCAGTTTGTGCCCCAAAATTGATTACTGGTCAAAGGCCGGGCAATGAGATGATTATGCAGTATGATTTCCTCATTCAGTAACCATGGCAATTGCCTCAGTATACGAATTCTTGAGGCTCATTTATAGTCTAGAACCTTAGCTAAAGTAACACAAGTACTGTCTTCTTAGGGGCAAAATGGGGCCAACACGGATACTTTTGTCATGGAACTGTTGTGAGGACTGAAGAGATAGTTTGTAGAAATATTCAATAGTCTCAGGCTTGGTGCTAGTAAACATTTGGAAATAGTTTCCCAAGTTTGAATTCAGTTGTAATTTCAGTCAGCTAAACACTGTGTATGCCCTTCTACCAGATAGATGGAGGTGAGGTGCATGCAGGCTGTTTGTTAAAAGTGACAACTTTAGCCCTTTATGTGTTTTCACCCTCCCTCCCTCTCCCTCCCTCCTCCCTCCCTCCTCCCTCCCTCCCTCCCTCCCTCCCTCTCACAGAGATTTGCCTGCTGCTGCCTCCTGAGTGCTAGGATTAAAGGCATGTGCCATTATCACTATTTCATACACTACAAAACTACCAGAAGAGAGAGATAAGGCAGTGTGCAGTGATTTCTAGATGGGAAGGCCAGTCCTAAAACTGTATGCTACTGTTAAGCCTCCCCTTTGTTCTTGATACAGGATAGCAGTATCTACTTCTAGGAATAGGTATTCCCTTCATATCTTTAAAAAAGAATTTCTACAATGTTGGGTGTGATGGTCAGTTTTAATTGCCACCTTGATACAACCTAGACTTACTTGGGAAGAGAGGGGTCTCAATGAACGACTGTCTAACAGACTGTGGGCATGTCTGAGGGGACTAACTTGATTGCCTTAATTGATGTGAGAAGATCTAGCCTAAAAGAGGGCAGCATCATTTCCTGGGTTTGGACCTGGGCAAGAATGGATAAAGCACTAGACATGAGTACATTTATTTTTTCTCTGCTCTTTGGTGTTGTATTCCTTACTTTTCTGTTGCTGTGACAGAATACCCTGAGAAAAAGCAAGTTAGAGAAGGAAAGGTTTATTTGGCTTATAGTTTCAGAAAGGGATACAGTCTATCATGATAGGGAAAATGTCAGCAGGAGTGTGAGGATAGCTAGGCAATCGAGCCGACTGATCCATTTCATATTCATACAGGAGACAGGCAGCAGGCAGGCAGGCAGACAGACACACACACAGAAAGAGACATAGAGACAGACAGAAAGACATATACACAGACACACACATATAGACACAGAGACAGACAGAAAGACACACACGCACACACATACACACACACACACACACACATCAGGAAGTGGGGCCAGTGATATAATTTCTTCAGTGAGGCTCCATATCCTAAAGGAGGTTCCATCATCTTCCTAAACATTGCCAAGTATCAAACACAGGAGCTTCTGGGGAATATTTTGCTGGGGAATAAAGCTCAACAGATACACTGTGACCAGCTGCTTCATATTCCTGCCTTGACTTCTCTGCAGTGATGGACTGTAGACTGAAAGCCAGAGAGGCCCCCTTTCCCCTGAGCTTTCCCCTGAGGTAGCCTTCTGTAAGGGCGTTTTATTACAGAAGTGCAATGAAATTAGAACATCTGGAAGTGAAGGAAGTGATTTCTTTATCCTGAAAGATGACACTTTCATTTAGCTTGAAGGATCCCTCTACTCATGCACCTGATGCTGAAGGAGGTAAACACTGGCTGAATTCTTCATCTCATTGGCTCTGCACTCAGTCCACAAAGCCTCTAATTGAAACTGCTTTGGGCTGTCTAGGAAAGAGCTACAATGGCCAAGTGACAACAGGACTTACCACACCTGTTCCAGTATCAGCAACTGGCCAAACTGGCCACTAACCAGCTTCCTGGGGCAGATGCCTGATTTCTTCCAGCAACCTTAGTGCCTGGTCAGAAATGAAATAAGCCAGACCACAAACACCAGCACCAAATTTAAAAGTTCCCACATTTTTGCCACTTGAAAGTCCCAATACTAAATCAAATGCATTACAGTCTATATGTCGATTGGCCTAGAGATGGGAAGTGACCAGGTTTTAGATCATCCCTGCTAACTGACCTATGTTCTAGCTCAGAATAATTTGGCTTTCTGATTTTTCAGATTTGGTATGATCAACTTGTATGCAAAGCTGGGCATGGAACCGACACCTGTGAGAGCCTGAAAGCTCCTTTGAACCCTTAAGACTTACCTGGCACCTGGTTCTAGAGCTGATTGAACCATATCCCTTTGTGACACTTAGCTTTGTCACTTTCACACAACCTAGAATCATCTGGGAAGAAAGTCTTAATGAGGGATTGTATAGATCAGGTTGGCCTGAGGGGATTATGTTCACTATGTTAATGCATGTGAAAGACCCATCCACTTTGGGTAGCATCATTCCCTGGGCAGGGCATTGAGAACTGTGTAAATGTGAAGAAAGAGGGCTGAGCACAAGCAAGCATTCATTCACTACTTGTTGTTCTCTGTTAACCCTGGATGCAGCTGCTTCAAGTTCCTGCTGCCTTGATTTCCTCACAGTTGTGGACCATAACCTAAAATTATGACCCAAATAAACGTTCTTCTCCCTTAAATTTTTCTGTTGGATATTTCATCACAGTAAAAGAAATAAAATTAAGATACTACATTAGATAGAAAGTTTGAGGCCAGCCTGGACACACTAGAGTTTGCTTACAAAAAGATTTTTTTTTGCTGTTGTTAATATGTTTAGTAAGTGCTAGGTTGATGTCTAAATTGTGTTAGTCTGTGAGAGATTGTCTTAATTAAGTTAATTGGTATAGAAAGACCCAGCCCACTGTGGGCAGTACCATTCCCTAGGCAGAAGTCCTGACAGTATAAGCCTGGAAAAATTGAGCTGAGCACAAGTAAGAAAGCAACAACATATACATTCATTTCTGTCTGTTCTTGAGTTATAGATGTGTTATTACTAGCTGCTTCAGTAGATGATAATCTGGAATTGTAAGCTGAAATAAACCCCTGTGTCAAGAATATTTTGTCATAGCAACAGAAATGAAACCGAGCCAAACCTAGGGAAAGGGGAGCCAAGAGTTAGTTGGGGTTTTGGGGGCTTTTAGCTGTATGTTTTGGGGCTGCAGTTAGGGCCAAAGGAAAGACTACTGAGTAAAGCACACGCTCCAAATCGGTCACATCTGTTTATGTGTCTAGCTGAGATGACTTGGTGAAGAACTAGGGTCATCCTGGGTCACCTAAGTCATGGAGGGAAGAATGGTGGGGGGTGCTGGGAAATGAGGGTATGAACAGCAGTTCCCCTGCTAGGCTACAGTTAGAATTTTCTTTGATTACAGAAGGAGAGTACCTAGTTTGGTTAGAGAGTAGAGTCCGGATACCCTTCCATGTAGGATGTGAATACTTGATGTTCATTACAGTCCATTAGTAACAACAACCCAAGAGAAGGTGGGAAAAGTAATGAAGTTAAACTAGGAAGATAGGCTGGTGATGCTGAGTGCTTGGCTAATGTGCAGGAGGCCCTGAGCTTGATCCCCCATCACCACATAAACAGGCTGTGGAAGTGTATATCAGTAATCCCTGTATTCAGAAGATGGAGGTAAGGGGATCAGAGGTTCAAGCTCATCCTTGCCTACTTGGTTAAGTCTGAGGCCAGCCTGGGCTACATGAGACTCTGCCTCAAACAAACAAAAACAATAAACTAGGAAGGTGAAGAAAAGTCACATTAGAGGAGATGGACAGTTAAATCAAAATGTAAAATATGCAAAAATGTAAAAACTGAGGCATGATACACAGGCCCCTAACTCCTCTTCTAGAGTTTGATAGACCAAATGACCTGTCTATAGTTTTTAGATATTAATCAAAATGTTATAGCTCTGTTAGACAAGGCTTCTAGATTATAGCAACTTCCCAATGCTTTAAGCCCCAATTTTCCTGTTATACCAACATCCCCTGTCTTCTGAGGCCAGGGCTCCAAATGTCATGCTCAGACAGAGTTCTACTAAGCACAGGGTGCTCTGGGCTGGAAGCAGAGTGTCAAAGATGGCTATAGGCTCAGGAAGTAGCTTAGTGGGCGCATGCTTGCCCTAGCATGCACTAGGCAATCCCCGACACTAAAGGAGCCAAAACCAAAGCAATAACAAAATCAAAGATGGCTCATTAATAGAAATAATGAGTCCGAAGTGACTGAACACAGCTATTCCCCTCTCTGAAGGTCTCAGGGAGAGAAGACCAGGCCTGCTCCCCTCATTAGCTGAGTCTGAGGAGAATCTTTCATTTTACAGACATTTCTCCTTTGGCAGTTTCTGTTATTGCTTGCGACTGCTCAGCGGCACTGAAGAAGGAGTTAGAAGTAGGAAACGATATGAACACAAAGCCAACTCATCCTGTGCCATATTTCCAGACTCAGTATTTATTCCTCTCAGTTGCCTACTGCTCGGCTCTCAGTGTAAGACTTGGCCACACACCACCCTGCGTTCCTCTTACCTACTGACAATCTGAGTTATAACTCCACATGGAGTGCTTTAACATATTCTTTAAGATTTAGCTGGGGTTTAAATTATGTGTAGCTGTGTGTGTGTGTGTGTGTGTGTGTGTGTATTTGCGCACATGAGTGCAGGTGGTACCCATGGAGGCCAGAGGCATCAGATCTTTGGAGCTGGAGTTAACGGTAGCCCAACGTGGGTGTTGGCAACAGAACTTTGGGCCTCTGGAGAGGCAGCATGTGCTGTGCTCTTAACTGGTGAGCTATCTCTCTAGCCATAATATATTCATATTAGAGAAACAGATGCTAAATAATTCTAACTGGAGCAACACTGTAAGGCACCAGTTTAAATTAATTACTTAAAAAGTTATGTGTATATATATGTGTGTGTGTGTGTGTGTGTACCTGTTTATCTCTGTACCACGTGTTTGTAGTATCTACAGAGTCTATGGGGGGGATTAGATCTTTTGGAACTGGAGTTAGAGGCAGCTGTGCCTGCTACAGGTACTGAGAACTGAGCCCTGGTCCTTTGTAAGAGCAGTATGCGCTCTTAACCACTGAGCCATTTCTCCAGTCCCAACACCTGCTTCTTTTGTTTTTAACGAGATTATATATATAGTTATATATTTGATCCTTATGTATAGATATATACATAAGCATGAGCTTCTCATGATCAAAAACCAAGCCACACCCTTGGCTGTGTGGTCTACTCCAACATCATGGCTGCGTCTTAGAGGCTTTTTTTCTTGTGTGCCTCCAGACAGGATGGACTTGAATTTTGGCCCATTTCCCATTCTCTGACAAGGTAAATGGATGGTAGGCAAATGAGGGCTCTTTTAAGATCCTCAAGGCTGAGGGAGCCATTCCCAGGGTCAGGCTAATAGAAGCATGCGAGACGGTAATGACAGCTGTGCGGCAGCTCTGCCCTGGTGTTATTTTAAAGGAACTTGAACTTTCAGCAAGATCGCACCAAAGAAAAGTGAAAGGAGGCAAATGGCAGAAAATAGAAATGCTGCAGAGAAAAGGCTGGGACATCAGAAATGTCAAACTAAGAAAGGAAACCGAGGATGACGGGAAGAGAGCGGTGAAACTGGGCGCTCCTCACTCACAGACCCAAGCAGTCATCAGGCGACAGGAGACCTTCTAAGAGTTAGAAGTCCTCAGGAAATGAAACCCAGGGTTTGGACAAAGAGTTAAAATAAATTTTCAAGATGTTTTATCCATGAAATCATACAAATGACCTGGGGGACAAAAAGAATCAATGGTGTTTACAGACTGAAAGACTGAGACAAAAATCAGATAGTAGTATTCTTTTACCTGGTGAAAGTCACAAACTCTGTTTATAAGAGACTTGCACTATTGTGTGTGTGGTATGAGTGCAAGTATGTGTGTGTGCTCATGCCATGGCATAGAAGTGGGGGGTCACATGCTACCACAATATATGTAATATATATGTGTGTGTGTGTGTGTGTGTGTGTGGTGTGTGTGTGTGTGTGTGTTTATATATATATATATAATATATAATATAATGTAATGTGTGTGTATGTATAACTTTTAATTGCAAAAACACATATTTTGAACAAAATCAATGAATGAACTCACAGAAGCCACAATTTATAATTTGTTAACTTTTTTTCAGTAGTTGCTCTAGAACATCACTGCTTGCTTAAAGCTTAGACAAGGTCTCATATTCCTAGGCTTGCAACAAACTGCCTACATATTTGAGGATGATTTTGAACTCCCGATTCTTGCCTCTAAGTCCCACATACTGAGATTACAGACATGTACCATCATCTCCAATCTGGACCTTTCTCCTTTAGAGCCAATACACAGATACATTTGAAACACAAAACCACATGTAAAGGCTCTTTAATTGTAAAGTATATATGTGTACACAAACACCCAGAAAACCTTATAGCTAGGCTAACATGGGCTAATGTTTCTGTGGAATCATTAAATGAATTATTTTAACAAATAATAATAGATATTAAAACTTGAGACACTACAGCACAACTAGATCTGGTTTTGTGTGTGTGTGTGTGTGTGTGTGTGTGTGTGTGTGTGTTGTTTCTGGGCAAGCATTGAGCCATATCTCTAACCTATTGCCTAAAGTTCTATTGTACCATGAAAAGAAAGCATGAAAGACTCGGATCCCATTTTCTGGGGGATCAAACCCATAAATCCTGTGACTTGTTATGAATCTGCAGGGAGGTTACCTTGGTTTCCCGGAGAAGAAACTGCAGGTCACGCCCACTGAGAATGCCATGGTTTTTCACGTAACTGGGAATGTTCTTGGTACTGGAACCGTAAACAGTGGCATGCACTTCCATGTACGTGTGAATGATATCCAAGTAGATTTTCTTATTCTGGAGAGGGGACAGTAGCAGAAAGTGCATTAGTAAAATGACCTGCTTGGTAAGGCCAGACCTCGTGTAAGAGCTGAAGGGTACAGAGATAAGAATGGTTAATGCTGAGATCTTGGCCCTGTGACACGCAGATAGTGAGATTTATCTTAAATGCAGTCTGGCCTAGGGATGAAGACATGGCTCAGTGGGTGAACATGGTGGCCTGCCTGCAGTCATAGTTCTAGGGGAGCAGAGACTACGGATCTCTGCAGTAAGCTGGCTAGTAGATGAGTCAAATCTATGATCTCTGGGTTCAAGTGAGAGGCTCTGTCTCAATACCTAAGGTGAACAATGATCAAGAAAGACAGTGATGTCAACCTTTGGCCTTCATATGTACCTACATACACATGTGTATATGTACAGGTCCCGATATGTGTGTCCCCAACACAATGCATGCATACTGCAGAGACACAAACACACGTGAAAATAGGAATCTGTCTGGATCTTTAGGGCAGAAACAGTCATATTTCTACTATATAAGTCTGCAATCAGAACCATGTGAGTGCGTGTGTGTTTTATTACCATGTATCTAACCATGGCCAAGTGTCTGGAAGTATCACCCTGATTTGGGGAATTTCTAGGGATCCAGTGCATTGCTTTTGGCTCACCAGTTTTTGGGAAGGAAGTTTGTGTGTGGTGGGGTAGGGACGAAGACTTGGAGAAGGCAGTCAGCTGGCCTGGAATATTTATCCCGAGTTGTTAAGCTGTCTCCAGGGAATACAAACATCCCCTGTTTGCCAGTATTTCAAGTGATGATGAACTCATGCTGTCAGAGTTGCAGCCCACTTCCTTCTGACACTGGGGAAGAGGAGGTTTCTCTCACGATGTACTAGATAGACCCAACAGCTGGAGAGCTGAGAATACCCAGGTGAGCCAAAGGAGACAGAGGGGTTAAGTGGGAACTTTGCAGTGCTCTGAATCAGTGGAGAACACTCAGCCTTTTTTATGAGGGGCAGAACTGAAGGTCCCACATCTGCAGGCACAGGTTTTCAGGGTCCAAAATTGAAACCACCTGTGGCGAGGAAACAAGGTCCCTCTCACTGCCCTTTGGCGTTTGTGTGACTAAGTAGTCCAAGTGGATTGTGTATGGCCTGACCCTCCCCCTCCCCCTGCTTCCTTTTGAATCTGAAGGATTCAAGCTCTCTAATGGCTTCCAGTAGTGTCAAATAGGACATTCTGAGTATCTTTTTTTTTTTTTTTTGCCCCACACTGGGAAAATCTAATAATAGCCAGTTTGTGACCAAAGACTGTTAAGGAACTTGAGAGAGGGGGCGGAGTGAGTGGCCCTAGCAGCCCCCAGTACAGAGAAGAGGACTTGAACCAAATGAAGCTGGTTGAAGCCTCTCTTTGTGACATCCTTGTCCTGTGGCTATCATACAACACCCTGACATTGGAGGAGGAAACCTTTTCAAAGCCAAGTTCAAGTTAAAATTTCCTATTTTATGCATTAGAGTAACAACCGGTAGTAAATAACCTTCTGACTGTAGGCCAGCCTTCAAAAAAGACGATGCTCGAAATGCAGGCTCAGTCTGATGTGTGTGGCTACAAGCTGCTGACTTTCTGATTTCAGAGATGTGGCCCCTGACCAAACAAGAGTGCAATGGTTTATAAACCCTGACTTCTTACGTCAAGCCTGAGTCCTGTTTAGGATCATCTACCTCCTGTAAGTTAACTGGAAGGGTTCTTTCTGGGGTATGGGTTCCTGTGCTGGGCATCTAGTAAATTCTATCCACCCCCTGTATTCTCAGAACTTCATCCTCATTACTTTGGAAGCAGGCAGGGGGCTCCTTAACCTTGCTGACTTCCCTAGTGTGGGTCTGCCTACAGGGGACTCAGTCCCAGGGAAGCTAGAAGTCCCAAAGGCCGGCTAGATCCTCTCCAACATTCAGAATGCACAACACAGAGGGCTAAGGGTCAAAGGTCACTCAGTGTTGGTGTCAGCACAGGTAAGGTGAATGAGACAGCAAGAGAAACACAGAGTGAGATGGAAAATACGGAGGTGAGGCAGAGAGGAAGGAAGGGGAAAAAGGAGAGAGTGAAGAAGAGGAAGGAGGAGGAAGAATAGGAGAGGAAGAGGAGGGGGACAAAGGGAGAGGAACGAGGATTAGTGTGAGAAAAAGCAGAGAGCCAGAGTTGGGGATGTGGCTTAGTGTTAGAATACACATTTAGCATGCATGAAGCCTTAGTTCCTCTAGCTATGACATCCTGGACCACATAATGTTAGCTTACAGGAAATTCTGCTAGGCTCCTCCCAGGGACCTAGCAACAGTTTATGTCATTACCAGCTGACAGGTGCAGGTGGTTTATAAAGGACTGCTTGCTCCCCATTCCCACATGTGCCCAGCTGGTCTCTCTCCCCACTTTCTTTTTTTCTGTCTTTCTCTATCCTTGTGGCTCTGCTCCTGTCTGCCTCTACCTTCTCCAGGCTTCCCCCCCCTCCAATCCTCTTTATACCACGTCTGTTGCATGCTGTGATTTCTCAAGGAGATACCATAGCATGGACCTGCCAGGTACCCCCCATCCCCGATGTATTATATTTCATAACACGTAAGACACTACCTAAAAACAAACCAACAAACAAACAAAACAAAGCCAAGGCAAAGAAATCAGAAGGATCCAGTGTCCACGCTGTACCCATGTCTGCCATTCTACACTCCCAAGTCTCTAGATTCCCATAACAGCAGTGGTGCTGGGCACTCCAACTCTTCCCAGATCTACCCCACATTTTCACTAGAGTCGCCTCTCAGGACAGTTGTTGGCTTTGAAGTGGGGACTAGAAGTGGATGCAGTCATCTGTCCCTAATGCAAAAAGGGGCTTTCCTGCTAACAGCCAGTTGCTGACTGGAGAGGCCCCAGTCACTGCAGCAAGACACAGCAAACTGCCCACATGGTTTCATTTGGGTCTCAACCCCTTCACTGCAGACAGGTTCAAGATTAGTATGCCAGACAAAGGCCTAGGAAAGGAAGGACCTAGGAGGTCACACGATCAAATCCAGGAAAGGCAGGGGCTCTTTGAAGTGTTCCAAGCAGGAAGGCTTAGGCCAAGAGGAAAACTATGGATGGGCTCAACAAGTCTCAGAGGGTGCTTGGGTCTGGTGACATCTGAGAAGAGATTCCTTTCAGAGAGGATTTAGGCTCTTAACTCTTCACTGAAGAGATGCTAGCAGGTGATCAGAAGGGGGGAATGTTCCAAGCAGAACTTTGAGAGGATAGAAAACCTGGCCTCTCTCCCACAACTTAGTCACAAATAAACATCTGGTCATCATTTAGGATGTCAGGTAGTTAGTGTAGTTAGTGTATCTACCAATAGTTCACGATTTGGAAAGTCATACGGTAATGGTATTTCAAGGTAGACCTTTGGAAGCAATTAGGACTACAGGAATTGAGATCTCATCATAGACAGTCTTGTGGTAGTTTTGTAGAAATCTGGGAGACAGAACCAACCATGTTTCTATTCCAAATGGAATTGATCCAGAGGCTCTCAGACAGCTCCCTGCTGAGACTAAAGACCAGACAAAAAGCAACTTAAGCAAAGAAGAGCTCATTTTGGCTCATAATATGAGGGCATATAGTCTGTCACAGCGGGGAGGGCATGCTGGACGAGTGGGAGGCAGCTGGTCACACTGTCTCCAGTCAGTCAGGAACCAGAGAGAACAGAATGCTGGACAGGGTTGCAAACCCTCAGCGCTCACTCCTGTGACATACATACTTCCTCCAGCAAGGCTCTGCCTACTAAAGGGTCCATAAATTTCCCAGAATGCCACCAGCTGGAGACCAAGTGAACCTCTGGGCTAAGGGTAAATCTCAAATTCAAGCCACAGTAGCTCCCCAGATGAAAGCCCACTCATGGCTACAGGAGCCTAAGGAAGTGTTTTGGGTTCAACTCTCAGGCCTGAACTTGGAGTGGCCACTCATCTCTTGAGGTTTGCCATCAGCCACTTTGTGGCTTCTTTGAACTCAACAGGTTTCAAAAGTTGAGTCACCTTTCTCTGCCAGCCAGGTTTCCTCATCTACTTCTGACCTCAGCAGCCGGCACCAATCTCCTGTGAACCCCAAGCAGGCTCCTATTTATTGTTCTCACACCCCCGGGACCCTTTAGCCAGTAAACTTCCTAAACTCAAACCACGCCCTAGTTCATAGCTGGATTGAGGGAAAGATTAGGGACAGATGCCTGGGCCCACCCTCGATCCCCACCCCAACCCGTCCCTGCTTCAAAGCTCTGATGCTTGCTCAGTTGAATTCTCCTGGAATTAATATCATCATTAGCAGTGTGTGTGTGTGTGTGTGTGTGTGTGAGCACACACAAATAAATGTGCTGTTCACCTCGATTTCTGAGGTACGGTATCTCATTAACAGGGGTTTACTGATTGCGCTAGCCTAGTTGGTCAGCAAACCTGGGAAGCCCCCTACCCCCGCTCTATTCTCCCCTGTCCTGGAATTACAATTGTGGGCCATTGCACTCAGTTTTTTTTAACATGGGCTCTGGGAAACAGATTTAAGTCCTCCTGCTTGTGAGGCAAAGTGCATTACTGACTGAACCATTGTAACCAGCATCTTAAAAGATCTCCCCTTGGCTCAAAAGGTCTGAAATGTCAAGGAAGGACTAGTGTCAAGTCTCACTACCAAATAATTACAATGCCTCATTGCTCCATTTGAAAAAAAAAAAAAAAAAAAAAAACATGGGAAGCAATGTTAGGCATATGGATAGTGTTTATACATGTGGGTGTTTGTAGTTCAAGTCCATAAGTTTGCATGGGGATGATATAAATTAACTTCCAGATGGGGTTACTGAGGAGTGATGGTTTGCAGGGGTGAACGCAGCCTGAGTAGTAACTTAATGTATAATTGCTACATTAAAATACCACCAGATTGTAACATCTGTAAATCTGGGTAGCATTTGGATGTCAGCTATGATTTAATAGGTCTACCAATAGTTCATGCTTTGGAAATTCACATATTGATGGTATCTGGAGTTGGACCTCTGGGAAGTTATTAGGATTAGATGAAGTCTGAGGGGGTGGGGGTGACCCTCATAATGGAACAATGGCTTCATAAGAGGGTCAAAATACTCTGAGCTAGCACACTTGTGCTATTTGACTTCATGCAGCCCCCGACCTTGTTATGATGCAGCTGTCGACCCTGGGCAGCCCCTGAGAAGATGATAACCATGTACTCAGACTTCCCAGCCTCAAATATTGTGTTATAACAACAGAACACTGGCTAAGGCAATACTTTACATGTGTGCACACACATGCGTCCACGGGGAAGCTGGAGGGCAACCTTGCATGTTGTTCTGCAGATGACATCTACCTGGTTTTGGAGAGGTTGCTGATTTGTTAGGTTGCAGGGAAGCCCTCTGTCTCACCACTCCAGGGCTGGAATTACAAGCATAGATCACCACAAACAACCATGCTCATGAGACGCAGGAGATAAACAGACTCCCCATGTGTGTCATCACAAGATTCCTGAGGGCCCCACTGCAGTTACACAAGTACAGACAACAACTACTGGGGCAGAGATTGACTGGGCCAACTGCAGAGTAGAGTTCTCAAGACTGCTGAGCTGCTTACTCATGCTAGGATGGGCTTTTCTGGGATGTGGCCGCTTTTGAATAATCTCTGTTCCTATAAGTAACTCCTTACCCATTCTTCTGTAGCGACCCCAGTGAAAACTCATTGGTTTACCAAGCTGTATCTCTGAGCAGTCGTTAGTTTAGTCTGTAGTGGGTTCCATTTTCTGGCATAAGTAGGTGTGTGTGTGTGTGTGTATGTCTCTGTGTGTGTCTCCGTGTGTGTGTGTAGAAACGGGTTAAGATCGCTCACCAAAAACTTTACTTCTCCAACTGCAGAAGTCCAAGGGCAATGAAAACAACCTATTCTTAAATGTCCTATGGCCTACCAATTTGAGATGCAGCAGAAAGGATGTGCAGGGAGTATGTGCAGAAACATACCTCCATCCCTGTCTCACCGCCACAGCATGAGATGCTCCTGTGAGGCCTCAGATGGGCAACCTGATGCCTTCCAAGTGCTTCTGGGTCTCGAGCTTAGTTTAAATTCTCATTAAAAACAACTGGTCTAATTGATTAAAATGAAAACCTCTCGAACCTCATCTGGAGGCATGGGGGTATGACACAGAAGGACAGGAGAGCAGGCAAGCAAAAGAGTGGACGGCTGTCAGAGCTCCCTGGCTATAGCTTGAGGGATGAGAGGGAGTGAGATATTAAGAGTTTTGGGAAGTCAATTCAATCTAAGCAACACGATGCTCTCCATGGTCCGGTGAGAGGTGAAACGGAGAACCCGAGAATCAGATGTGCCTCAGCCAATTCCTCTATGGCCCGTGAATAAGAACAGAAAATGGCATCAATTTCTTTGGCAAATGGTTGCGTTCTGGGTGTTGGGCTGCATGGGTGCTCCACACCTCACTACTTAACATTCCTGTTCTCTGCTGTAGGCATGGACAGACTCTCCCCTGGATATTTCTCATCTGTTTAGCACACCTCATAACTTGCCACTTAAAATAAAAACGATGTGCTAGGGAGATGGCTCCGCGGGGAAGAATGCTTGCTGCACAAGTGTGAGCACCTGAGTCCAAACTCCCATGTGAAGCCCCAGATGCAACTATGCACAGCACTGGAGGCTGGGGAACAGAGACAGGAGGATACTGGGCTTCCCGGATGCAATCTGAGTCCTAGGTTCTGTAAGAGAACTAGTATCAAGGGAGTGAGGTGGATGATGACAGAACAGGACACACGAGGTCCTATTTCCCTCCATAGACACAGTTGTGTGCACATTTACATACATGTGAAAATACAACACACACACACATACACACACAACTGGCTGGCAGGTGGTTTGGAAAGGGTGATAACTCTTGTCTTTGTAACTCAACAACACATTTCTTACCTATGAACAGGAGACCACGACATTTCCCACTCTTGTTAGATGCATACTGGGACCATGAAATTGATACAAAGGCATCTTAAACTGTGGTGCTAATAACAGCCTTAAAGGTATAAAGGAACAAACCATGGATGGGAATTCTGGCCTGACCAATGCTTGCACTGCTCTGCCCAGCTCCACCCAATGCTTGATCACATTCCTACTGAGCCACATAGTTAGCATGCTCCCTGGTTTCCAACACTGTGTTTTAGGACTTTGTGCATCTAACAAATGCCTCTGAAAGGCTCTGGGGAGCTGCTAGTGAGTTCGCAAGAACAAGAAACCCTTTACCATGACCCTGCTTTCTGCTTAGAGGAGGGCAGGAGGTCTTCAAATTGGAAAGCTGGTTTCTTTTTTCCCAGTGCAGATGCAGATATGTCATGGATCTTGATGTTCCTTAATCTACTTGAACTGACACAGTCCTCCAGCCACAAAGCCTACCAGCTCCATTGCTCTGCTCACAGAAGGGGCTGGGAAGGCTGGAAGCAGACCACTGTGGCTCATGTGTCAAAAAGTCCTCCATATGCAGCCTGCTATAAGCTTCACCTAGGTAGTAAAACCAGAAACAGTGCAAGGGCAAAGAGAAAGCTGTCATAAAGGAAAGTTAGAAGGATGTCGGTAATATTCAAGTTGTATAGTTGTGTGTAGTGTTTTGTGTGTGTGTGTGTGTGTGCGTGTGTGTGTAGGCCAAATGTGGGCCCCAGATGTCTTTCCAAGTTGTCTTCTGCCTTGTTTCTTGGGGCAGGGTCTTCAGTTGAACCCAAGGCTCACTGATTGGCTAGGATGGCTTGCCAGTGAGTTCCAGGGACCTTCCTGTCTGTGTCTATCTCTTAGCACTGGTGGTACAGATTCCTGTCATCACACAGGAGTGCTGGGCATCTGAACAGGACACACGAGGTCCTATTTCCCTCCACAGACACAGTTGTGTGCACATTTACATACATGTGAAAATACAACACACATACACACACACAACTGGCTGGCAGGTGGTTTGGAAAGGGTAATAACTCCTGTCTCAGGTCTTATGCATGCACTCGGCAAATGTTTTATTAACTGAGCATCTCCTCAGCCTTGTGAAGTTGAACTTTTTACAGACTTCCCAGAGTACTAGTGGATGGCTGGTGGAGTACATGACTTAAAGACTCCATCCCTGAAGCTAAGGCCTTTGGCAGAGGTTGGCTGTCATTTTCTCACAAAGGAGGCCTATGAGGTGAGGTTGCCAAGGTGACACTGGTAGTAGGAGTGAATGGCCATTAAGTGCAGAGATCAGCCACAAACAAGAATGCACGCATGAGTACCTCAAATAAGCAGCCAGCCCTTCTCTTAAGGCAGGGCATAAGAGGCATGTGGGACTCATATGAATGGCTACTAGCTATGACATACCTGAGAGAGGAAGGAAGATGTCTACAGAGGGATAAGTTCCCAGTTCCACTTAACCAGGTAGGGGTCTCTAGGGAACCATTTGAAAAGCCTCATTGCTTCCTCCAGGAACTTCTGTTACACACTGATGGCTGCCAGACACAGTGTGTTCAGGCATCGAAGTCAGATCCTGAGTTCCCAGGATTGGGCTTCTTTTAGGGGGAGGGTGGACTGCATGGGACGGTGACTAATAGGGGACTACTTGGCAGATGGTTTCCCACATGGGTGACAGGCACAGCAGGCAGCTGGAAAATCAGGAGTCTGGAAGAAATCAAACCACTAACCCAAGAAAGCTGAATAGTGACATAATACAAGTTGGTGGCACACAGGAGCTGGAGGCAGTAGAGGGTGGCCAAGAAGCACTGATAATCTCACTAGAGAAAACTGACTTTGGTCACCTGGAGAGCCCAGGAGGTAGGGCACTAGGCAGTGTCAGTTCTATCAGGGCAATTGGTTCCTGTTCCTGATCTAGACTTTTCCCCACTTTGTCCCTGAAAGAGCTTGGGTGGGGGTGGGGTGGGCAGGGGGATGGTGGGAAAGGATGAGGAGGCTGGGGAAGGTGACAACTCTTGGGGGAAGCTGGACTTGGCAGCCAAGGAAGGACGCCTAACTTCAAAGGCTCTTCAGAGTTTCTATGATTAAGCTAAAGTGGGTACTTTAATTACTGCAATGGGATTGTTCTCAGGATGTGGAGTAATAGAAGGATAAGCCTTTTTTTACTGTTTAAGGGGAAATAGTCTGTCCCAAATTGAATCCAAAGAGCAGAGAAGTAAGTCCACCGCGTGAGGGTTCAGACAGTTGGTTTTTCTCGTAGCCTGTGAAATCCCACTCCTTCCACTTAATGCTACAAGGAGCTTTCAGGTGAAGGGAGATGATCACGGTGCTTCTTGGCTCACACAGGCCCATTTCTAAGAGATTTAGAAAAACAGCGTACTCGTAGGACTTTGTGGCAGACAGTGTCACTTCAGTGACCGGTGCAGGAAGGGGCACAATCTTCTCCTCCCCCAAGCTTGGGAGTGGCAACGTTGTTCACAGGATCATTTGCCTTCCCTGGTAGGCCTCAATCAAGGTCAGAGGATGGAAACAGAGAGGGACGGTGATCCCCAGCAAGATGCATCTGAGCTGCGGGCATACTCTACCAGATAGGTGGCAGTCCAAATGAAAGGAAGGTAGCCAAGCATGTTCACTCAAAGTTCACTCTTTGTAGAAGCCCAGGCATGGCAAATTTCCAATAACTACCTTTTCCCTTGGCAGCCGCAAGCTACAAGTGTTGCTTCAGACAAACAGTATGGAGAAAGTTCCTTCTCTGGCTGATATGAAGGGTGGCTCCTCCCTGTGAATTTCAGAGCTGTTTCCAGGGAGAGGCTGGGCAAGGCTCTTTAAAGTGCTTGTGGGAGGCAGACGGCCTCATGCAAGTTGGAGCTCCCCCTAAAATTGCCTGGATTAAGCCAGGTAACATAACCCAGGCCACTTTATTATTATTATTTATTAATTATTATTACTATTATTTTTGGTATGTGTGCATGCAAGCCTGTACACAAGTGTGAAAGGCACAGGACATCTTCAAATGTTCATAAGGCACTGTACACAACACACACACACACACACACACACACACACACACACACAGAGTCAGATAACAACGTCACATTCAGCAGCCTATCTGACATGAAGTGACTGTATAGTAATCTAGGAGGTAGAATCCATGGAGACGAGCCTCTGGTATAGTTCTGGGAAACCAGAGAAGGTAAATAATGTCAGCCAGGCCCACTTCCATGAGCCGGTATCCATCTTCATCCTTCATAATAAAGGGAGGTGGCTCAGATGCCTCTGCTACCCTCTATGGCTGGAGGCATACGGAGCACATATAAAGTATGCATTGCCATGACACTCTCAGGAGTGTACGTACTTCTGAGTCCTTCAAAGGCACTAGGTGTGTGTGACACCAAGAATGTCTCCATACATTGATTTTAATTACATAAAACATAAGCCAGGGGCCAGAGGGATGGCTCAGAGGGTAAAGGCACTTGACTGGCAAGCCAGGAGGCCTGAGCTAGATCCCGAGAAGCCCTGGTGGAAGACTGATGTCCTCTGATTTCCATATTTGTGCCATGATATAGGTCCATCTGCAGTCCTTTAACACATTAGGTTCACATACAAACAACAACAACAAAACCCAAACAACAATGACATTCAAACTACTGAAGCCATCGTGGCCACCATGACATGAAGAAACAGCAACACACGGTAATTTATCCCATGAAGGGGCAGATGGCTCAGTGGATATAAAGAGCATGCCACAGAAGCAGGAGCACCTGAGTTTAGATCCCCAGCACCACATAAGAGCTGGTATTGTGGTGCATGCCTATAATGGCAGCACCAGGGCGGAGCATCTCCACCCCGAGAATCACTGGGCAGGCAGTCCGGCAGGAATCCGAGCTTCAAGATCAGCGAGAGACCCGAGTCTGAAAAATCCGGTGCAGAATAGGAAGACACACAGTGCTATCCTCTGGCTTCCATAGACTCATGCATAGGCACACGTGTGTGCGTGTGCGTGTGTGCATGCATACATACACACTCATCCTACCATTCTACTGATGCTTTAGAGGCATTTCTTTCTTTGGAGAGCAATCATTACTGAATATCACCTTTCTGGGGACATCAGGATGGATGGCCAACCAGGCAGGTCACAACTATCACAGTGGTGCCTGCACAGTAAGAAGGTGGCAGACTCCACGTAGACAGCATTGAATGTGCCCGGAAACACTTGCTGTTCTAATGATAAAGTGTGGTAGACAGCACTGCTTCAAAAACACCCAGGATGCTTCTGCAGATCTCATGCTTGTCAGGCCTCACTAGCAACTTCACAGACTGAGCAGCTATAGTGACTTAGTGTGAGGCCAAGAGGAGAATCTGTAAACAGGCAGGTGGCCATGTGGCCCTGGCCTGTGATCTGGGACTCTAGTCACATTTAACATAGTAAGAAATTGAGGTTAAAAACAAATTCTAGATTAAAAAAAAAGTCTAGTTTAGAAGATGTTCTATTTAGTGTGTGTGTGTGTGTGTGTGTGTGTGTGTGGTGTGTGTAGATGGAGGTCAGAGGACAACTGGGGGACTCAGTTCCTCAGTTCTCTTCTTCCACCATGTGGGTCCCTGGTCCCTGGATTTGAAATCAGGTCATCACCTGATGAGCCATATTTTTTTAAAAAAGATTTATTTATTTGTTTTAGGGATGTAAGTACACTGTCACTATCTTCAGACACACCAGAAGAGGGCATCAGATCCCATTACAGATGGTTGTGAGCCACCATGTGTTTGCTGGGAATTGAACTTGACCTCTGGAAGAGCAGTCAGTGCTCTTAAGGCTGAGCCATCTCTCCAGCCCCACATGCTGAGCCATCTTGCTGGTCTAAAATAATCTACATTTTTTATTTCAGTTCGGTGACTAATTTGTGGGTTTTTGGGCAAGCTCCCAAGCTTTAATTTTTTTTTTCTTGTGAAAAGAACAGCTCTCGGGGTGAGGCTATAGCTTAGTTGACAGAGTGCGTGCCCAGAATGAAGAAAGACCTGGGTTCCTTCATGTATTCCCAGCATTCAATAGGTGGGGAGACAGAAGGATCAGGAGTTCAAGGTCATCTCTGAGTACATAGTGAGCCCAAAGCCAGCCAGAGCTCCATGAGTCTCTGTCTAATAAACAAAACAAACAAACCTCTTAAAACTGTTCCATTAGGGGGCAGGAGAGAGGTCAGAAGGGTTAAGAGCATGTTACTCTCAGAGAGGGCTTAAGTTTGGTTTCCAGTGCCTGCTCTTAACTTTGTGGATCTAGCTCCATCCAGGAATTGTCCTTCTAGTCTCCATGGGCACCTGTACTCACGTAGACACACACCCACCCACCCACCAAATTAGACCAAAACAACAAAACAACACAAAACAAATGGACCCCCCCCCACACACACACACCAAAAATCCTGTTCCATTAGCCAGGTATGGTGGATCATACCTGTAATCCCAGTCTTCAGGAGGCTGAATCAGGAGGGTTGCTGTGAGTTCAAGGCTAGCCAGTCTTAGCAGTCCTTCTATGCCCAACAGTTACCTGGCAACAGCTAGGTAGGCCTAATTTGCTATAGAAGGGTGTGTTTGGGACCCTCTTCTTCCTCTCTCTTCTTTCCCCTGCCCCATCTTTCTCATTATGTTCTTGGCTGGCCTCTCCTCTCCCTTTCCCTCCCCTCACCTCTCTCCTCTCTTCTCCCCTCCTTCTTCCCTTCCCCCTCCCAGTCTCCTTCTCTGCTCCTACTCCCTTCTCACCTCCCCTTCCCATGCCCATAAATAACCTCAATTTTATACTAAACCCATTGTATGACTGGTACCTCAGGGGGAAGGCATGCCTCAACATGGGCCCACTGAGGCACCCCTCTCATCTCACCATACCATGTGTTCTATCAAACATATCCTGACTCCTTATAACAGCCAGGTCAAAGATACATTTTTGAGACCATTTTGGCTCTCTAGAAAAGACCCTGTTTAAAAATACTCCCCAAACAAACAAACATTTTCCATACCACTCCCCACCTCTCATGAAACTCAATTCCAAATGAACCAAATCAAACAAAGCCTGCCCTAGCATTTCAGTTGCATTCACAGAAACGTGAGACATTTTAAAAAGTTTGTAGTTTGAAGAGTCCTAACTCCCTGGCCCCATTTCTTCTTTCTTTCTCTTTCTACACATACACCCTCCATTCCTGACTTACACCTGGATGCCTGTGCCCAGCGTACAACACAGGTCCCAGAACTGATCTAAGGGTGTAGGGCAGACTCATTACTTGCCTAGGGGCCTGCCAACTTTACACTGAATGAAAGATGAGGATCTGACATTTCAAGATATAGTTGAGATTATTGCAGACAAGAGGGAAGAGACCAAGCTGAACTGGGCCATGAGTGCTGAGAGAGGTGGGGGGGATGGAGCGAGGAAGAGAGGGCAAGAGAGGGACCAGGAGCCAAAAGAGCACATGGGACCTACATATAAGCAAAGTCGCTGGGTTAATTAGGAGAAGAGAAGCTGGGGGAAGGGAGAAAGCTCCGGGGCTGGAGCTATCCAGGATGGTTCTGTGACAAGTACTGGTGGACAAGGACAGAGGGAGCCTGGTGACCAGAATCCTCTTTGATGTGTTAAGTGGGCATCTCCCTTAGCCATTTTTCCTGCAGTTTTTTTTTTTTTTTTTGTTTTGTTTTTCGAGACAGGGTTTCTCTGTGTAGCCCTGGCTGTCCTGGAACTCACTCTGTAGACCAGGCTGGCCTCGAACTCAGAAATCCACCTGCCTCTGCCTCCCAAGTGCTGGGATTAAAGGCGTGCGCCACCACCGCCCGGCCTTTCCTGCAGTTTTGAGACATAACAGATATTGAGCCTGATGACCCAGGGTTCTCAACTCATGGCAGCAGCCTCTGCACTGGCTTGCTTTTACAGTGCTACACATTTGCTGTGGCAAATTTCTAGTCTCTAGCCAGAGCACAGAAGTGCCACACCTGTTAAATTTCCTCTCCCAGGCCTCCGTCTGTGGCACGGGTGCTAATACCCAGGCTTCAGGATGATGGATGTGCAGACTGGTAATAAAGTGCCTAATCTCTCCCCTTAGAATTCTGTGTGTCAGCATGCTGCTGTTGGAGGCTAGGACCTGACGGGTGACAGACCAAGCCACTTTAAAACACAAGATTCTCCCCCTTCCTGGCTCTGATCAAAATGAGAAGCACCTTCTAAATCGCAGGCACAATCGCTCTGTTTTGTTGAGGTGTACAGATTGAGATTCTGATTCAAGGGCAGAGCAGAGGGTTGTTTTTTTTTTTTTTTTTTTCCCCAAAGACAGCTGACAGCCGGCTGTAAGGGGACGGCTGATTTGTAAGAAAGGAGCTAAAAATATCCTGCCTTTCCTCCTCCAAATAAGCCAAGTGCCTGTAATGTCTTCACTCTATTCCTGATTTCTTGAAAACATGAAGATAGCAAAATAAAAGTGATGACTGTAATCAGCACTGGAGTATGAAGTGTGGCCAATAATGCATTTAGGGAGCAGGGTGCTCCAAGTGTAAAGATGGGAGCCCTCGTGGGAAAGCAGGAAGGGCTAGTGTACAGGAGGGATGAGGAGAGCCGGCTCACGGCGCTTCTGGGAAATGTCTTCTATGAGTTCATGTCCTTCCCATTCCCACTCTGCCCTGCTTCTTGGCTCTGCTCACCATCACCAGGACTAACACAGACTCACCCCAGGGAGGAACAGCAGGCTGGGGAAGGGACCTGAAGCCCTTGAGAAGTGGGCTCACCCATCTGAACCTAGAGCCTTCTGTTAACAATTGAGGCTTGTGATCTGAGTAAAATATATTTTCTGGAAACAAAATGACCTCTATATTGGCCACCATCATCAGAAGGTCATCCTTCTCCTTTGAGACAGAGTGTCTCACTGGCCTCGAGTCATCAATAGGCTAGCCTGGCTGGCCAGTGAGCCCCAGGGAGACTCCTGCACTGGCGTTAAAATACACATCATGGTCTATATTTTTATGTGGGATCTGGGGCTTGAACTTAGGTCCTATGCTTTCCCAGCAAGCACATCACCAACTGAGCTACTTCTCAGTAACCCCTAGTTGGGCAGATTCTTATCAGTAAATTAGTATCTGTATATAAGAAACACACACACACACACACACACACACACTTCACGACACAACTGTAGAAATCAAACAAATTGAAGGCAAAATGGCAACTTTGAACCTTGAATTTTGGAACCTTGTAAGAAACCAGTGGCATCAATTGCTTTGGGCAGGAGAGAAAGGCAGTGAAGCCACTCCAGGGTCTCCCCTGTTGTGGCCATTGAATATTCCCAATGAAACTGTTCTCTAAATTCCAGCAGACCGTGGGAAAGAGTGAATGAGTCTACCACAAAGATTCCTAAGAGGGGGTGTGTGCTCCCTGGTCTTTGACAAAGTTTCTGAGCTGAACGTGGCAGAGTTCCCCTAAGAGAGTATCCCCTACCCATAAAGGGAAGAACAGGGATGCTTCAGATCTTTTATAGGAGCAGCGTGCCTCAGTCCACATTAGGTCTAATTCCAAATGTATTCAGGTCACCTTCATACAGCATTAGCTCAGCTACCAGCCATTAGACACCATATGTGCATAACAGGGCCCCGTGGTCTCCAGGAAAAAGAATTAATCACTGGGAACCTATCTGGCTGGTTGGTCTGATAGTTCAGCTGGTACGGCATATGTGGGCACATGGAGTCTGAGGCTGAAGTCTGGAAAAATTCAAGCGAGAAAAACTCTCCTTTAGGAAAAGAGTGGGCCTGGGAAAAGCAGAGGAGGCGGCTCTCTGCAGATGTTCTCCAGGTCTGCCTTTCCAGATGGTTCCAAAGTTAGCATTCATATGTTAAATTTACTTGTTAATATAGCATCAATAAGAATAATGTAACAGGAGCTGGGCGATACCTCAGTTGGTAAAGTGCTTGCCTTGCAGGGGTGAGGACCTGAATTTGAGCCTCAGAAACCATGTTAAACAACAAAACAAAACAAAAGGGGGCCCCAGTGTGGTGATGCATGCTCTCTTACAAACTCAGCATTGGGGAAGCAGAGACAAGCAAATTCCTGAGGCTCACTGGCCAGCATGCCTAGCTGAATCTGCAAGGCCCAGGTCAGTGAGAAACCAGAGTGCCAAACTGGATGGTGAATATGCATACATGTAGACGTACATGAACACACATCTACATACAGACACACAAGTACACCTACATGCAGATACACGCACACATCCTTCCCCCCCCAAGCACCCCCCCCACATACTCCCCCCCACATACACACACACACACACACACATAAACACACACACACAGGCACATGCACACACACATAAGCACACCCACATGTACATAGATAAGCACACACATGAACATCCACACACACATGCACACACATAAGCATATCCACATACATGTACACACAAGCATACCCACATGCACACACACATACACACACACATGCACATACACAAACATGCATATGCACACGCACACCCCCAACACATGAAAAACCAACAGGCTGAGAAGCATTATCCACACTTAAATTAAGGAACTGTATAAAGACGGTCGGTATACACTAGCGGGTATCACTAACAAGAACAGAAGAACAAATGGGCTTGGGAAATGATTGTCAGTGGTTGCTAACATTAAGATCAACATACTGGGGCCAGCAAGAGAGCTCAGAATGTACAGGTGCTTGCTGCCAAGCCAGGTGATCTGAGTCTAATCCCTTGACTCACATGGCGGAAGCAGAGAACACGTTTCCAAAAGTTATCCTCTAATTAAAATATAACAAATATTAAACATTTCATAAAAGAAAAGCAAGATGCTTGGCGTCTTGTGTTTGGAGACATTGTCAGCTCGTGCCCCTGATTAAGGAGTCTTGCAAAATCAAATCTGCATTTCTTCCAGCTACTGTATCTTATCTACCAATTTCAGAAATGTAGCAGGGAGAGACAAACCATAAATCCTAGCTGGTGTAAACAATTAGGGAAATATAGGCTGTGAGCGGAGTCAGCTGCTTCAGCAAAGAAATCTCCA
Source organism: Mastomys natalensis (assembly GCA_021653895.1). Classification (NCBI taxonomy): domain Eukaryota; kingdom Metazoa; phylum Chordata; class Mammalia; order Rodentia; family Muridae; genus Mastomys; species Mastomys natalensis. The sequence continues at coordinate 415,241 of JAJTUV010000856.1, read as the reverse complement.
CGGAAGGCAACCACACGTTTTCTTCTTTAGTTCTGGGATGGACCCCAGGCTCATGGAAGCAACCACACGTTTTCTTCTTTAGTTCTGGGACGGACCCCAGGCTTTGGGCACTTGAGGCATTCGCCCACCACTGAGCTAGCTCCACCTCCAGTTCTGCATGCTAAGAGCTTTCAGATTGCTGGTAGGGACTTGTAGAAGACTTGAGTTTGGTTCCTAGCACCCACAACAGGTGGCTCACAACTGCCTGTAACTCCAACTCCAGGGGACCTAAAACCCTCCTCTGACATCCACAGGTACCCACATACATGTGGTGTATATTCATATAGACAGCAACAAAAAGAAAGGAACCCTTACTATTAAGTTCAGTTCTAACAATGGGACTGTGGAATTTTTTTTTTTTTTTTTTTAAGATCCTTACATCTTAGAGATGAATATCCAAATACCATGTCAAGATCATCTATGGTGGGCTGAGGAGGCAGCTCAATTAATTGGCTATGCAAGCACAAGCATTTCAGTTCAATCTCTAGAACACACATAGCAACGACTTAAGAGTGATTCCTTTCCTTTCCCTCCTTTCTTTGAAGTGAGGCCCACTGCAGCCTAGCCTAGCCTTGAACTTGCTATGTGGTTGAAGACACCCTTGAATCTCTGATCAACCTGTCCCTCCATCCTGAGCGACATGCTGAGATTACAGGCATGTGCCACAGGTCACTTCTATGTGGTGTTGGGGATCTAATCCAGGGCTTCATGCTTGCTTGGCAAGCACTCTACCAGCTGGGCTACATCCCCAGCCTTACAGATTGCCCTTTTAACAACTGCCATTTGATTCTACTATGTCTTCTGTGGCTTATTAAATGAATGGCTATAACTAAGCCAAGGATGAAGATTGAAACCCTGAAAAAACAGAGCCAATTAACATTCATTACCTTCTTTAAAAGGCAAGTTACAAGAAGATGCCCAGAATGGCAGAGAGGGAAAACTATGGGGGCTGGATGCAGCAAGTGCCTAGAAGGATGGCTATGTTAGGCCAGGCTGGCACTTGCCTATCTAGTTCCTTAACAACTTGGACCTCTGGATCAGTATTTTAGGATGGTGGTACAAATCTATTCATAAGCTCAGCTCTGCCATGAAAACTCTTGTACTTAGGTCACAGGTCACATAAAAACAGGTGACAAGTGTGTGGGCTGGAGTAACTGAACCTGTTTTAGTGTTCTGACACGACATTGGATACTGTTCACAACTGGCTGCAGTGGGTGCTGGCAGGATAGAAAGGAGCCCGGGACAGATGGCGGGAGGAAGAGTTCAAGAGAGAATCTTTTGATGAGAGGCAGCACACAGGCAGGTGAGTGAAGAGTGCTGGTTGACATTTCCTCCTGGTGCTTGATTTCTATCAGAGGGAGCTGGTGCTTTGTAAGAAATAGTGCATTAAATTGTGTGTCATTTAAATAACAAGCATAGAAAAGTCAACGCCGAGGTAGATGCACCAATGGCTCTCCATGGGGTTTCTTATTTATCGACTGCTGATATGACTGCTGGTTGTTTTACTCAACATAGGGATGGAAAAAGCAAAGGGCTGTGGATGCGGCTCAGTTGTAGGGCACTTGCCCAGCACTATAAGAGAAATGCAAAGAAGATGAAGTCATTACCAGTTCATTAGCGCATCCTTGCACCAGGGGAAAACAGATGCCTATAGTCAGGGGATGCTTTATCTCACTGAAAATAACAACACAATCTCTACAATTAATTTCCTTCTTTTCTTCCTTCCTTTCTGTATTTCTCCTCCTGTTCTTCCTTCTCACCCCTTACCCACTCCCTCACTACCCCTATCCCTCCCTTCCTTTGCTTTGAGGTAGTGTCTCTTGTGGATGCCAGGCTGGCCTTGCACTCACTACATAGCTGAGGATAACCTTAAGTTTCTGATCCTTCTATTTTCTACAGTGAGTGCTGAGGTGGGCTCTCAGCACCACACTGCTTTGTGTGGTACTGCAGACCAAGCCCAAGGCTTCGTGCAGTCTAGGTAAGCACTCTGAAAGAACCACGCCCAAGTAAGCTTTCTCCAAGCTGCTGCATTGGTACATAAATACTTCCAGAGCAAGGTACATGCAAACTCAGCAGTGTGTGTGTTTCTCCCATTATTTTACTGGTGTCTTCATTACTCAGAATTAAACAGCACCTCTCTTTTCTCTTTCATATCCTTCCTATGAAGGATATCTTTCCTATCTGTCTATCTATCTATCTATCTATCTATCTATCTATCTATCTATCTATCTCTCAAAGCTACAACCTAAGTTTGTACAGAAGCAAATGTTTTTACTTGAATGTGATTTTATCAGCTTGAGTGATGGTTAATATAATTACAGAATTACCACTCAAGTATGTGGCACAAACAAATCTGGTAAGAAACACACCCAATGCTTGCTGTATGCTAACGAGGGCTTTGAAGTCCCCGCTCACCCAGAAGGTTCTTCAGGTACCTGCAACCTTCCAAAGGCAGTGCTCAGGATCCTCCATAGTCCCCTCAAGGACGTCAGCACACATTGCACTACAGTTTGGCAACTCAGTCTTTAATACAAACAGTAGCAACAGCCACAGTTACCAGCTCCAGAAGACTATCTGCAGCAAGAAAATGCAGCGTGCTCGCTTCTAGTTTGCAATGTTCAGACTTGTGAGGTCTCCTTATATCTGTTCAGCAGGTGAAATTCAAGGAAGTTGGTGGGTTAGGGGCAGATGTGGGATGCACTGGTCAGGAAATGATCTCACAATCCCTTCTGTAATGACAAACATCTCTGGTCTGAAGGCTGCTGTGGTTTGGAAGGTTAATGTGGGATCTTAGCCCCTGAGAGGTTGTGTGAACTTCCAGGAGTAGAGCATGGGAGGCAGCTATATCCAGGTGGAGTGTGGGAGGCAGCTATGTCCAGGGATAGAGCATGGGAGGCAGCTATGACCCCAGGGAGAGTGGCCTAGAGAGAGATATCTGTAGTTTTCATGGGACTCCTGTAGTCCCCACTAGAGAAGAGAGAGAGAGAGAGAGAGAGAGAGAGAGAGAGAGCGAGCACATGACAGGGTCTTCCTAGCTTCCTGTCTCACTAACACAACTGTCTTGTTGCTCTTAGGAGGTCACCTGCCATCTCAACTGGGCTGAGCAAAAGCTTTGGACTTTCCAGAACTGTGAGTGAAATAAACCTCTTTCTTTCCACGTCACCCAGGCCCGGGTTTCTGTGATAGTAACAGAGCAGGAACTGTACAGACACTGTCCTTGTCTGAGGGAAGGAACTCACAGCAAGCATTCCTGAGAACCTGAGTAGAAACACTACATACTACAGCAAATGCTTCTGGACTATGTTATTCCTACACTCCTACGACTTAGCATAAATGTCTTTTTCTAATACACGACAAAACTGCCTCGACAAAGCCTGCCCCTCAGACACAGGCAAGAAGACAGGCAAAGCCCATATAACCTCATCTCTTCTCCCTAAGAACACAACTCTCAGATGTAAACCTCTGGCTCTTTCTGACCCTTTGGGTGAAAAGCCTTGAGTGTTTACAGAAAGGGGTTGGCATAGCTCTCATGCTCCACCCACGACTTGGCCCAGTTCTATTTGAATATTTGCATTTTATTCTCTGGAGATACTCATTGTGTGTTTTCTCTGGCCTGGGTTTGGCCGGGTACTGGGGATGGCGATGTGAGTTTTACCACTCCAAGCCCTGTCTTCAGAAAGCCCACAAGCCCAGTCCATGTGGCCTCAGGGCAGGAGTCCTGACTCCATCAGGATGGGTTCCAGTACTGCTTGCACATAGTGAGGTTGGCACGCTGTCCCTGCCTCTGCCTCATTGCCTCACTGCCCCCCAATCTCCCTTCCTCCCTCCTCCCCACCCTCTCTGTGTGTGTGTACAGGAAACAGTCTTTGCATCCCAGATCCAGCTGGTGGTGGGAAGTTCTAGAAAGTTACAGATGTCTCCTCACCAGGGTGAAGAGCTTACACTGCCAGCTCTGTGGCTAAGCCGTGACTCATCCATCTTTTGGGTCACAGCCACAGCAATACTTGTCTCTTATTTTATTCTTGAAAGAATCAAACTGGAAGGGAATACTTGATTCTAGGGAGAGAGTAAGAACAAGTCCCAGAAAGATAACAGAATATTCAGAACAGATATATGCCATTTCTGAAAGGCCTTGGGCATAATATTTCACTTCGGCATCGCCAGACCATTGCTAATTCATTACAGCAAAGAGTCTCAATGCACAGGGGCAGAGCTGAGAGGAGCCAAAGAAAAGATGGCTAGAGCAGGGGATGTGAAAGTGCAGGAGAGAGAATGGGAGAGCAAGCTAGGAGGGGCTGGGGAAAGGGTGGGCAGCTACACACAACCGGGAGGGTTTAGAGAGAGGGGTAAATGACAGCCATCCCAGTCTGCATGGGGAGCCCAAACACCTTAGCAATGGCCCCTATTTAACCATGCCTGTGTGGCAAGCCTGATCCATCACCATTGTCTCAAGAAAGTCAGAAAACCCAGTTAGACACCGAGCAAATGCTAGAGGAAATAGTACACAGGAAGTTGGTAATAGGACTTGGAAACACATCCTGTTCTGTCTCTAAACCTCCACTTAAAACTCCTGTGTGTGTGTGTGTAATCTCAACCCAGAGCTGTATTCTGAGTTCAGTCTGCTCAGTCTCCCTCACAATCTAACAAAGGCTACCCACCCCTTCCAATTCTCTCAGCCCAGACGGGAAGGTTGGGAAGAAGGACTACAGGTCTTATTTTAAGACTCAAAGGCAATTAGGGACAGCATGCCATAGTGTGTACATGGAAGTCCCTGGATCAGCCCTGGCTTTGCACCCTGTTTTCTATAACGAGTAAAGCAGGTTGGCTGACTTCATCTCTGGGGAGTTCTATCTTTCCATCGGGGCAGGAGGATTAGAGTGGACCAGGCTTCTGAGTGGGCTTTCTAAGCAGGTCTAGGGACGGAGCTCAGGTCCTCCAATCTGCACAAGTACTTTATGGAATGAGCAATTTCCCAAGCCTAAAGGCCTCTTTTTGTAACTGCTACATAATCTTGATCTGGGGTTCTACAGATGCTTGTGGGGGGCTCTGGTGAAGCCAATTAGAGAGGAATTTCAGAAGATGAACCTCTCTTAACTTCTGCTTCTCACATACTCTTAAGCTTACACTAAAGCTCTGACCTCATAGTCCCCAGCCTGCCTGCCTGCCCTCCCTCCCTCCCTCCCTCCCTCCCTCCCTCCCTCCCTCCCTCCCTCCCTCAACCTTTATGCTATACTAGTGAATTAGGCACCAAATCACCGTATCCCGGAAGTGCCTTCTCAGTGCCTCTCCAGGCAAAGCTCTAGTGTCAGCTGCAAAGGACAAACATTTCTCGGTCCCACATCCATTTTTCACAGAGATTTAGGGGGATTTGGAGCCCAACGGCAGAGAGCAAATACTGGCATGCTTGTTCATCTGGGCCAGGGGATATTCAGTGTTCCTAGGACCTGCTGTGAGCAGAGGGGTGCAGGCGTCACAGGGATCTGGTCAAGGGCTGTGTTAGAACTAAGTCCATGCCACCTGTTTGGATACGCTTGATAGTCCAGCAGCATTCACAATGGCCAGGTCTCTTGAAGGAGCTGTTGGGAGTCCCCTCTGCCTCAGAAATCAGGAGTCAAGAGACAGATAGACAGACACATGGAGGAACATGAAGATTTTTGCTGGTAGGAGCCCTTTCCTCAAAACCTGTCCAAGCTATTGGGATTTGGAGAACGAGCCAGGTGGATATGGAAGAGAAGTCACGGCTGAAAGTCCAGGTGAAAGTCCATTTCCCTCAGACCAGGGCAGTAGCTATAGGCTACGCTTCAATTCATATCTTACCCTTGTGACAGCCTTAGCCTCCACCTGCCTCAGGTGTATGTGCATGCATCTTCCTGTGTGTAGGAACACATGTGCAGGGGCCTTTGAAGACCACAGGCCCACAACAGGTGTCTTCCTCATGTGAAGTCCACCATGACTTTTTTTTTCAGACAGGGTCTCTCACTGATTTGGAACTCATCAAGTAGATTAGGTTGGCTGGCTGGCTGGCTGGTTAACCCCAAATCTCTCTCTGTTTTTGCCTCCCCAATGTGCACATGGCACACAGCTTTTTAGGTGGCTTCTAGGGGGTCAAGCTGAGGTCCACATGTTGGTGAGCACACATTTTACTGACTCTGCTACCTCTTTATCTTACTTGCTTTGGTTGTCATTTAAAGCTGGGCTTTATAGTCCTCCGTCACCATTGTGATGACCTCACCTGGTGTGCTGAGAACACTTGGATATTAGCTTGATCATCTCTGGAGGACCCTGCTCTAGTAAGAAAGAGGCCCAAAGAAGGAAGCAGCCAAGGGCAGCCTTTCTTAAAACATTTCAATACAGTAGGGTTAACTCCAGGCTCCCCCAGAGCTCCATCCTTCTCTGAGGAGATCAGGGCTCTGGCTCATCTCCAGGACAGATGGGCTCATTCAGTACATAGGTCTGCACAGCCGCAGCCAGAATTCATGAGCATATGCTGCCTATATAATTTTTATTTAAGCATAAAATTGCACATAGATGCTAAATACGATTTTAGAAGCATGGATGTTATTACATTCAAAAATATTTTCTAAATTGCTTTATCACTATTTCTCAATGTCACCATACTTCTGGTAATAAATCAATGGATTCTGCTCCCAACAAACAGCCCACACTGTCAAATCTTATATATATAATATATATATACACACACACGCGCATATATTATATATATATATATATTATATATATATATATATGCTAACAAAACTCTGTCCTTGCAGGACCTGTGTCAAGGGCTCGGTGACATGGCTCTAGGTTCTACAGTATAGGCAAATTTCATGATTTGAGTTCCTACACAAATATGACTCCTATACCTTTCTGGATGGTAGGAGAAGCCATTTAGGTGCCAATGCTTCCAAAAAACAAAACAAACAAAGAAACAAAATCTACAAGATGCAAGCAGAAAGCCAGCCCTCTGCTTCCTTCTTGATGCTGTGATTTTGCTACACGGGCTAAATCCCTGAGTACTGAAGGCTTAGGAGTCTCCTAGGACTTCCATCACGGTATTCCTGTGAGTGTGGTGGGGCACGGGCGTGGTGCAAGAATCAAGGCCCGAGACGAACTTCAGGAAGTTTTCTTTATTGGTATCTAGCTTATTCTTTTGAGACCAGGATTCTGACTAAACCTGGTGCTCACTAACTGGGTTAGCAGGCTAGTGAGCTCCAGTGATCCATGCGTCTCTACCTTCAGGTGCTAGGATGGCAGATTTATACTGCCAGGCCTACCTCACTATGGGTCTACCTTAGCTATGGGTCTGGACCCAGATCTTCAGGTTTTCTCTGCCTAAGTTTTATACATTGAGCCTGGGGCCCAGAGTACCTGTGAACGCTGCCCAGTCTAAAGCCAAGACTGACTTAAATGATGATGAGATTTGTTTTAAAACGTGTAGATATAGAGTCACATAAAAGATAACACAAACACGTCCTCACAACCTGTAGGCTTTGGGTTGGCCACCCCTGGATTTAATATGTGGCCCAAAGCAACTGTTTGTTCAGTGTGGTTTACAGAAGCCAAACAACAACAGAAACAAAATTAAAAAAAATAAAAAACAATAATAATAATAAAAAACCCTGGATACCCTTAATCTAACTGGAGGGGAAATGGTTATATGCATGTCCTATTCAGAGGACTGTGGCTACCAGAGCACAGTAGATCCAGAGGCATTTTGGATCCATCTTCCTGTGGAATCCTCTTCACTTTCTACAATGGATGAAAACAGCCCTGTAGACACATGTGCGTGCACATGTTCACAGGTACACATGTGAACGTGTTTGGAAACCAGAGCACAACCCCAAGTGTTTTCCTCAAGCATCATCCACGGTGTTTATCTGAGACAGTGCTCCCGTCCACCCCCCACACCAGTTTGGCACTCACTGAGCAGGCTAGCTCGGCTAGCCTGGGAGCATCCCTGGGATCTGGGATGGTAAGAGTATGCTGCAATGTCTGGCCTCTTCATGTGGATTCTGGGTCCTTGGGTCCTCAAGCTTGTATGGAAAGAGCTTTACTGACGGGGCCATCTCTCCAAGTCCCTGAAGTGCTTTAACGACACTTTCTGTGTAAGTTCTCTGGTTTTCTCTTATAATCATCTGGGCAGCAGGCTCCCCAGTCACTGTTTGGGACCTACGTCTCCTCTACTTCCTTGGGAAGCACAGGTTCTGCACACTCATATGGACTCTCTATGCTGCTGTACTCTGTATCCTGCGTGGCCAGCACCCAGTGCCCTCCCCCACTGAGAGAAAGCCCTTTATCTCTCCACACCATTCTTCCCACAGCAAACCCCCAAATTGTTAGAACTAGAGTAATGGTGAGAGCCTCTGGGTAGATTACAATCACAACAGCTGTGTTTACTAAGAGCTAAGAATGAACATATCCTAGGGCTATTAGAGTGTGTGTGTGTGTGTGTGTGTGTGTGTGTGTAGGGGGGAGGGGAGGGCTGGGAACCTTCTGGAAGCGCCCCATCCTCAGGATATTTGCTGGCAGCCTGAGCCTCCTGCTTCTCAAGCTGGTTTTGGCTTTTGGAAAAGACCTTCCAGAGCCTGCTCTCTGCTGCCCACCAAGGGCCCGACAGCTCTTTTGTTTTGATTTTTATTTTCAAGCTTCAGTGATTGACACAGGGCTGCTTATGCTACTTAGAAGAGCAGCTCAGCACTGACCAGCAATGGCCAGTGGACCAGTGGGTCACGCTGACTCCTGCGGCTGGTGGGCTGACTCCCTAAGCAACCAGAACAAAATCTAAGACTCTGACATTCATCATGCAAGCTATGAACCTTATGCTGCCTCTCCCAAGTGTGACTATCTGTGCAGAAGGCAGGGTATCCAAACCCCCATCCACACCTTAAGGGAGACTGTCTCGTCTAGATTCTCCTCCTCTTCATTCTATCGTCTCAGAGATGGACACTTGTTCCAGGAGTCCATGACAGTGCTTTGTAGCTTGTGAAGTTCCTACCAGATGCTCTCTGAGTTAATGGGCAAGCACTCTTTATTTTTATAATTTTGCTTTTAAATATTATAATTACATTTACTTATTTGTGTTGGTGGAGGTGTGTGGGAGGAGACATGACAAAGTCTAGGGACGAGTTCTCTCTCTCAGCACATGGGGATGGAGGCCTGAGCTCAAGCATCTTCACCCACCACGGCATCTCACTGGCCCTGTGTTTACGTATTTGAGACAGGGTTTTATGTCGCCCAGGATGGTCTTTATCTTGCTGTGTAGCTGAGGATGGCCTCGATCCTGCTACTTCCATCTCCTAAGTGTTGGGATTGTGTGGGCATGGTGCTGGGGAGGGAACCCAGTGCCTCTGAATGCTCTATTTGAACCATATCCTCAGGCTTTGAAACTGCAAACATGTCTGAAATTCTGACCAGCCCTGGAGTCCTGAGACAGCACCCTCAGAAGGGCTGTCACCCTAAGCACAACCCAGTCTCTGGACTCTGGAGTAGCACTCGCTAGTTCCAAACAGTCACGTGATTACAAGTATATATTGTCCAAAATTTCCCAATAAGCTTGGATTTTTAGTGTTCCTGATGAACATCTCCAAATGACTTATCTTCTTCTCTCTCCCTCCTTCCCCACCTCCCCTCCCTCTCTCCTCCTCTGCGTCCCCCTTCTGTCCCTTTCTGTGTAGGTTTGTACATGCATATGGCCAGAAGACGACCTTGGGTGCCATTCACCTTATTTAGTTTTGGTTCCTTCATTTCCTTTAAAACCTGTATTAATAGTTCTTTGGTTACATGTTATATACATGCTATACACATGCTACACACATGCTATATACATGTTATACACTGTATAGCATTCTGATCACTTATATCCCTTACCCTCCTGTAGGTTCCTCCCATCCCTTCTTCCTCCTTTCTAGTCCTTTTGCCAGTTCCTTTTTGTTTTGCTGTTTGAGTTGTTTTCATCATCATCATCATCATTTTATTATTTTCAGGGACAGGGTCTCTCACTGGGATCTGAGACCTGGTGTTTTGGAGGACAGACTGTCTAGCCAGAGAGCCCTAAAGATCCCACTGTCTCCACCTCCATGTGCTGGACGTACAAACACTTGCCGCCATGCCTCACTTTTTATACAGGTTCTGGAAATCAAACTTCAGATCTTTATGCTTATACAGCAAGCACTTTCCCAGTGAGCCATCCCCCAGTCTCCCAATGGCATATTTCTTAATTTAAAAAAATATTGTGCTGGCTAAACGTAAGTACCTGGAAGTGGGATTCGGCCTCTCTTGGGCCAAGGATGTGCACACAGCTGTGTGAAAAGCACACTGACTGTGCCAGCCTGGGCTGAACTTTGACCTTGCAGAGTGCTCCCTGGTTCCCCTCTACCCTTGCTGACCTGACACTCACATTCTATTAGGACAATCTGAGGGGTGCCAGGGACCTTCCAGCCAGAGAGACCAAATGCTCTGGTATTGGAGACGCTGCCCATGTGTCTGCAGTCACAGAGCTAGGGACTTGATGGCTTCCACGTGGCTCTCAGCTTGTGTTTAGCTGCCTCTGATGTTCCTAGAGGCTCTCAATGATTTTTTTTTTTAATCCCTTTTCAGTTTGGTCCCTTACTGTCTGTCTCTGTAAGGTCCCTTCCTCACCAACCCCAACCTTGGTTAATCCTGCTCGCCTTGGTCAACAAACCAGTTCCAATTCATCTTCAAATGACAGGTTTCTGAGTCTCTCCACATTTTATTCCTTCAGACCAAAAGCACTTTAATTTAATTTGCTCCTAGAGAATTATTTACTTGAGACAGTTTCACATAGCTCAGGATAGCCTTGAACTCCTCATGTTCAAGCCAAAGATGACCTGCTTCCACCTCCCACATGCTGGTATTACAGGTGTGCACCATCATGTCTAGTTATGTGGTACTGGGAATTGAACGTAGGACTTTGTCTATCCTAGGTGAGTACCTTTTCAACTGAGCTGAATCCTCAGTCCTGAGAATCCTATCAGTAGTAAGAACATCAACAGACATCAAGGAGGAGAAGGCATTGCTAGAACACGTTTACTCACCGTCATGCATTTCTGTCATGGCTGTACAATGGAGGCCCATGTATTATGTACAACTGCCTGACACTGCAGCCATGTTAGTTTACACACTCTGTGCTGTCTGTACAAGGATAAGCTCACCTAACAATGCATTCTCAGACTGTCCTCCCATGGCTAAATGAAGCACGAGTCCATTTATTGAGTCATGCAACCTCATTCAACCCCTAACAAATACGCTATTGTTTCTACCCATTTTGTACAAGAACTCAGGGACACAGGGAGCTGAAGTAACTGGCCTCATTAAGAGATGGAATCCCACTGTCTCCAAGGGGGCACACTGGTACAAGAGGCAGGGGACCAATACTTTGAGTGCTCACAAGGAATGGCACGATGTCTGGTGCTCAAATAGGAAGGGAAGGGTTCCTTTATCCTATATTAAGCCTCAACTTGGAGCCTCAACTTTGGATTATAGCATTATGGATTCTGGGATTAGGGGAGAATAGACAGACAGGCCACTATCATTTTACAGAAGAAAAAGGTAAGAGCAGGAGACCAGTCTCAGCCAAGGTCAGACAGCTGAGAGCACAGTCAAGTCTGCTTTTCTTGCCCAGGGCTCCTCCTGCAGCCCCAGACTGTCCACAGTCAGCATCTCCAGACTGACAGATGAAAAGACCAGGGACGATGTGTTCTTCTGCCAACAGACAAGGAGCTCTTTAAAATGGAAGCAGAGGCTTGCTGAATCAGAATAGATGATCAGGAAAATTGAGAGGGAAAAGGTTGCCTGATCTTCACTGGTCTTTACGCTGTACACTCAGCAAATATGAAGGTGCCTGGGGTGGCGTCGGGTGCAGCCCAGGCTGGCTTACAATCAGCCCAGTCAGGGCTATTTTTTAAGAGTCTTTAAAAGTTCTGCACTGCAACCGTTGCTGTGCCTGTGTGGTAGGTATGTATAGTTGTGTGTGCACATGCACATGGAGGACAGAATCAGCCTCAGGCACTGATCCTCAGATCTCTCTACCTTCTGTTTTTGAGACAGAGTCTCTCATTAGCCAAGAACTCCCTGAGTAGGCTGGGATCCACTTGTCTCTGCCTCCCCGATGTTGGAATTACAAAGGTGCTTCCACACTCAACTCCTGTCTACATTTGTCTGGAACTCCGGTCCTCTTGTTTGTAGAGAAAGTACTTAATGACTGAGTTATCTTCATGATAGTTATCTTCAAGTTACCTTTCATGAGGATTCATTATTTTTTCCCATTTATTTATTCATTTATCTGGGAGGGCAGGGATGGTGTGTCCAGAGGTCAGAGGACAAGTTGAGGTAGTTGGTTCTCTCCTTTGACCATATGGGTTCCAGGGATCAAACTCAGCTTGTGGGCTTGGCAGTATGCACCTTTACCCAATGAACTATCATTTTGGATAGTTCCTTTTGTCTCTTATCTCTATAACTTTCTTCCCAGTTACCACAAGCTATTACTTGAGTTAGAAGAATCTACTGCTGGGCCATACTTTCCGTGTGCCAGGTATAGAATGGATGCAAATGACCTCAGCCTGGTGAGTGGTTGTCCTCTAAATGATTCCTTCTTCTACCTTTTCCTTGGATTCCTATGCTTCTCGTAAGCCTAGTGTCTGAAGGACCATGGCCAAGGTTCTTGTGATTGGCTGATCCAAGGGCAAGAAACTAGAGAGGATCTTCATTTTATACAGCTCTTTTTTGTCTAGAACTGGAATCAAGAGCTGTGATGGGGCAGGAGATGGGCTCGATGGTTAAGTGCACTTACTGCTCTTGCAGAGGATCTCAATTGGTTTTTAGAACCCATTGTCTTAGTCAGGGTAACTACTGGTATGATGAAACGCCAAGACCAAAAGCAAGTTGGGAAGGAAAGGGTTTATTTGGTTTATACTTCCACCTCACAGTTCATCATCAAAGGAAGTCAGGCCAAGAACCTCAACAGAGTAGCAAGCTGGAGGCAGGAGCTGATGCAGAAGCCATGTAGGAATGCTGCTTACTGCCTTGCTCCTCATGACTTGTTCAGCCTGTTTTCTTATAGAACTCAGGACCACCAGCCCAGGATGGCATCATTTACAGTTTCTTAATTGAGGTTCTCCACTTTCAGATAATTATACTTTGTGTCAAGTTGACATAAAACTATCCAGCACAGCCATATTAGGTGGTTCATAGCAACCTTAACTGGAGCTCCAGGGGATCTAAGATTCTCTTCTAGCTTCCTGGGGCACCCGGGGCTTCATGTGCACATACCTGCACATAAATACATGCACTTACATATAATTTGAAAAGTAATAAAGTAAATCTTTTTTTTAAAGAAAGGGCTATGACAACATTAGACTTCAACAGCCTCAACAAAATCAATTCCTATTATCTCAATATATACGCTTGGGTTGACATAAGGTGGCTGTTGATTTACCTCGTTTATCACTGTTATCTGGTGAGAAGGAAGTATGGTCACAGGGTTAACCTACTCACACACACACACACACACAAAAGCATTCTTTTCAAGAATTTCAGTCTATTCTCTAATTATAATGGTCTTTGGTGTTCATTAAAACCGTGCATTAAAAGCAGTTAATCCTTACTATGAAATCAAATGGAATTTCTCCAAATGACTCCAGTTCCCAATTCTGCCTGCATTTCAATGAAGCCAGAGTCGACCCAATTAGCAAGCCAGATAATTACATAGTTCTTTGGATGGGACTCTATCTCCGACTCGGAGGTCACCCAGACTTCTTTCCTCTTTCCAGATTTATTTCTGGCTGTTTAAAGCAATGTTCTCACTGTTTTGAAATATTGCAATCATCACTGCAGAATGCCAGGGTGTTTCTGGGAGGGTGGGCTAAGTACAGTGTGGCTGGTCTTTGATAGCTCATACAGTCTTTGACTGTACTGCTAGAGTTCCAAATAACACAGCTAATAATTATACATGGCAGGGTAAGTATGTGGCTCAGGTGGCACAGTACTTGCTTGCTGAGTACACAGGATGCCCTGCATTTCATCTCCAGCACTGCATATATGTAGTATGGTAGTGAAATATTGCCATCTTAGTACCCAGGAAGTGGAGGCAGGAGGATCATGTTCAAGGTCATCCTTTTAGGTACATAGAAAGTTGGAGACCAGCCTGGGCTACATGAGGCTGAACCTGAAGCTCACCAGTTTGGTTAGACTAGCTGAGCAGTGAGCCCTGGGATCTTCCATCTCTGCCTTCCCAGCGCTGGGATTGCAGGTGTGTTCCACCTTGCGCAGCTTTTACCTGGGCACTGGGGATCTGAACTCAGACCCTTAAGCTTGTACAGTAAGCGCTTTAACAACTGACCCATCTCCCAAATGCCCTATTCCATATTTGAAGAAGATCCTCTGGCTGCTATATATTGAGAATGGATTAGGGAAGCATGTGTGTGTGTCTGTGTGTGTCTCTTTGTGTGTGTGTGTGTGTTTGTGCATGTGCACCAGAGAGAGAGACAGAGACAGAGAGACACACACACACAGAGAATGTGTGTGTTATGGTCCATTTATGGATATTATTCTGCCCCATTTAGGGAAGGGACATGTTATTGGTTGGAGCTGAATGTGTGTGCTTTCAGTTATAACCTCAGAGGTCTCTAAGAAGCTTTCCACATTCAAGTGAGATGGGTTTTCTTTGCTCGTTGCCAGTCAGAATATGGTTGCAGCAAGACAGACCCTGAGATCTGAAACAGAAAATGATGTGAATGACTCCTGTGGAGAGTTATTCACTCAGAGGAGCTGTAAGGCTCTTGCTGATTTGGCTACCAGGGAGGTAAGTGGCCGGGAGCAGTGGTTTATTGGCTATGCTAATATTAACCCCAGGCTCCTGCTAGATGCTCAGGTTACACAGGTTGATTGTCTGTATAAGCTTTGGAACACTACTTTGTACTTGAAAGGGACAAGGAGTGGAGTCAAGAGAGGAGGGCGGAGCCCTGACCCTGGCTCTGCCATTTGAACAGACTGGCCATGTGGATCCATCATTATTAAGGATGACCAAAAGAAAAAGACGTCAGCATGCACCACCTTCAACCGTGGCTATGAAGGGCTCTAAGAAGTGGAAACACGTCCACAGTCATAATGCTGGAGATGGAGCACAGAGTCTAGCATGTGCTGAGAATTTAATCCAGAGCATTTACTACTGAGTTATCTGCATCCCCCACTGACCAAAGCTGCCTTGACACAAACCTTGCTATTACTGGGAAGAAAGAATTGTCTCCATCAAATTTTCTGGTGGCCTCATCTGTGAGACATTTTCTTAACTGCTGTCATGCAGGAAGACCCACCCCACTGTAGGCAGTACCATCCCTAGGTAGGTAGACATGGGCTGTAGGAGGAAGGTAGCTGAGCAAGCCAAGGAAGCAAGCCAGAAAGGAAGCGACATTCCTCAACAGTCTGTTTCAGGTCTGCCTTGACTTCCCTCCGTGACAGACGGTAACGCATGAGTCAATAAACCCTTTCCTCCTTCAGGTTGTCTTTGGACAGGATTTTATCACAACAACAGAAGCCAAACTAGAACAATGTATGAGCCATTTCACTGAAGCTGAGAAAAGGAGCCAGCTAGATGTCAGTCTTGGAGCGTGGAGTCTTTTCTTCAGAGTGAGCTGAATTTTACTGACGGCTTGCTACACTTCTCCACAAACAAGTGATTTGCCGCCATAATGAGTTCTGGAGAAATAGCTCAGTCAATAAAATATTTTCCTTGGGAGCATGGCGACCCGAGTTGACCACCCAGAACCTACATAAAAAAGCTGGATGCAGTGACACCCTTGTAAACGCATCAGTCCTGGGGGAGATGGAGACAGTGAGATTTCTGGGGCTTGCTGAGCAGACAGCTAGCCTACTGGAACTGGTGTGAGACTCTGCCTTAAGAAACTGAGGTGGAGAGCTTAAGGGAGGACAGCTAAGGTTGTCTCCGGGCCTCCACACATGTATGTGCATGCATCCCTTATGTATCCATGTACAGAGAGAGGTGGGGATGGGGAGAGGGGAGAGAGAAAAGGAGAGGGAGGGAAGGGGCGCCTAAGGAGATGGAAAGGCTGGGTAAACGCATTCTCTGATGGAGACTGGGTTTGCCCAGGACACCATAGAGTTCAGAGCGGAGCAAAGTGGTCCAGGAAAGGGCAGACAGTAAATACTGTTCCCTCTGTAGGTCAGCTCGCTTTGCTATAATTACTCAATGCTACCATTTTAGTACAAAAGCGTCCACAGACAAAGAGTAGGCATGGCTGTTTTCCAATAACATGTTATTTACAAAAACAGATAATAGGCCAGACTCTGCATGGGCTCGGGTGCACCAACTGTTGACACAGTTTAAAAATGGGCAGCCGAGTCTCTCGCAGGCTGCTTGCATTTACCAGGTGCTCACAGGCTAGACCGTTCCCCCACAGCAGTCTGAGAACCAGCTCTCACCACGGCAATTTTTAACTGGCCCAACAATGATATCAGTAATAGAAACATTTAGTTATGCTGTGAGCTGCACTACACAACTTACATTTATTAATTCATGTGATCATCACAGAAACCCTACTGAGGAGTCCTGTGGGGGAAAAAATGAGCCAAGGGCTAGGTATGTGGTTTGAATCCCTGTACCAGGGAGATGGAGGCAGAAGGTCAGCCTGCATAATATGGAAAGACCCTGCTTCAAAATAACGAGACTGGTCATGGTAGCTCTCAGGAGGTCCTTACCTCAACATCTATACTCCCAGCAATTTGGGAAGTAGAGGTAGGAGGACTGTTAAAGAGTTTGAGGTCAGCCTGGTCTATATACTAAATATTACTAGACTGGCTAAGGCTATGTAGTATCTAGTCAGAAAGCAGAGATTATGAACAGGAAATAGGGCAAGGCTATAAATCCTCAAGGCCTTCCCCTACTTACCTATTTCCTTTAGGAAGGCCCCACCTCCTAAAGGTGCCCAAATCTCCCAAAATAGTATCACCAGCTTGGTATCAACACATCACATGAGCCCATGAGGGAAATTCATATTCAACTCACAACATACTGTCTCTATATACACATAGGATGAGAGTCATTTCCTGCAGTTCTTTGTTTAGACCATCACCCACCACATGATGCTGGGGTGAATTCTCCCACCCTTGCCATCTACCAGCATGATGTTGGTACCAAGTATTTTGGAATTCAAAACTTTTAGTTAAGTATATTCAGCTTGTGATAATACATAAGGAATAACCCTTTATTTTATGACTGCAGGGATCCCCTGTCTTGGGACCACTGTCAATGTATGGCAGATAATTATGCTGGGAGCCTTCCTAAGCCTGTAGGATGCATACAATATCCTGCACCCATTGGGATAGTACTACCATCACCCAGACATGACAATCAAAATTATCTGGAGACACTGCCAGGTCGCCCTCTGGAGGTTGGAGGCAGTGACGCAGTCCCTAGTTGAGAACTATTATACTACAGCCTACAAAATTTAGCAGTCTACAATAAAGAACATTACCTGGGAATAATATCAGTGTCTATAATAGCCAGTGGGACCAGCAAGATGGCTTAGTCCATGAATATACTTGCCACTAAGCCTGGTAACCTGAATTTGATCTCAAGAACCTAGAACTTACATGGTAGAAGGAAAGAATTGACTGCTTCTGCAATGTCCTCTGACCTCCACATACATGTATGAGTCATTCACTCACACACATGCATGCATACATCATTCACTCGCATACAAAGAAATGAATACATGTGGGGGAAAAAAAACCCTGTACCGGCTTCTCTTAATATAGTCAGTATTGCAGAGCTAAAGGGTGGGCAACACCTTGCTTTCTGAACACATTATCAGAAAAAACAACTAGTCTTCCTAGCTGGGCACATTACAGATGCCCTCAAGGGCCAGTTTCTAACTTCTTTCATGGAAGAAACATAAAGCATGAGATCACAGCTATGATTATCCCAAGAAGAGTTTACTGGACATTTAGGAAGAAGTATGTTTGAAGGTCATGGGGATATCTGTCCTTTAAATGTCTTTTAAGGTTACAAGATTGGCGCTCTGTGGCTGATACATTATATATAAAGAGACTGGTAACCTTCTAAACCATGCTTCACTGGGAATTTTTAAGGCATGTTTCACACTGAGCTTGCTGATTCAGCTAGACTGGCTGACCAGAGTCCCCGAGAGATCCTCCGCCTTTGCAGCTACCTAGCACTGCTGGAGTTGCAAGCATGTGCCACCATGCCCAGCTTTTTGTGTGGTGCTAGGGATCTGAGTTCAAGTCTTCATGCTTGTTCAAAGAGCACATCACTCACTCAGTCACTCCCTAGCCTATTCTCATATCTAACATGCAAAGAAGTAAAAAAGTTTGGGATCAGAGTTGCTATAAGAAGAGACAAGCAACCCCAGCCTCAGTTAAGATGCCAGCGCACTAGAGCAACCGAAACCCTGAACACTTCTATTAATGTCTAGTGGGCATAAGCCCTGGGCTTTTGGCTTGATTACTTCCCGATCAAAGTGAAATTAAATTACCTCACAAGCTTCCTTTCAGAGAGCTCGACACGCAGGCGGGCTGACTCACCTTCCAGAAACTATCCACTTTGCCATACACAAGGGACTGGTTCTGCCTTTTGATCTCGTTAATGTGGTGGATGTCGCTGGAGTTCAGGTGCTGCTCGACCACGAAGCCCAGAAAGCTGTTGTCTGGGGTATGAGCTGATGTGGAAAGCAAAAGACAGGGCTGTGAGCAGTTAGCGGGCACAGAGCAGCAGAGGCATTACAGACAACACGGGCCAGTGCTGACCCACTGGCTCCTTTGCTCTTCATTTGGTTCTGCCTCAACCAGGGGCTCACAGTCGACTCTGATCCCAGTTACCATCTCGTTTGGGTAAATAAAAAACAAGCAGCAGAATCTACAATCTCACCTCCACTGTGGCTTATTCTCAGAGAAAAGATGGACAGGGGCTGGGGGAGATGGCTGAGCTGGGCAGTGGGGGGTCAGGCAGGGGGTGGGGGGAGCCAGCACAGCCCAATCTCTGAGTTCCAGGTTCAGTGAGGGACTGTCTGAAAATACTAAGTGAGGTGCTGGGGCTAAGCCTGGCAGTTAGAGTGTGATCAGGTTGAGATGGCTCAGTGTGGGGAGAGGAGGAAGGCACTTGCTACACACTAGGCACCTGAGTTCTATTATATTGCATGCAGAGAAGAAGCTGGGTGTGACGGTGTGTATCTGTAATCCTAGCACTGGTGGGGAGGCAGGTGGATCCCAGTGCCTCTCTGGCCAGCCAGGCTAGTGGAAAAAAGATAAACTCAAGGTTCACTGAGTGACCCTGCCTTAAGATAGACAGATAAACTAGTAAGGAAGTGATTGAAAATAATAAGCGTCAATCTTTGGCCCATACACACACACATGCACACATGAGATGTACAGTCATGGACTACACTATCATAGTCAAATATGGATTGTATAAACAATGGCTGTCCCATGGGTTCATAGCTTGATGACATGTAGCCATCTTGGCTTGGTAAGTACAGGCTAGGCTGGCCTACACAACAGCCACATACTGCATTTTGGTGCAGGGTTTCACTATGTAGCCCTGGCTGTCCTGAAACTTGCTTTGTAGACTAGGCTAGCCTTGAACTCACAGAGATCTGCCTGCACTGCTTCTAGAGTGCTAGGATTAAAGGCATGAGCTACCACCACCTAGCAACAAGAACAGGTCTTCTAAGCAACTCTAACCATTAGCCTGGCATGATTGCCATTGGGGTTATATGGACAGATGTGTGGACTGAAGACCAAACAAAAAGTGAGGGTCTCTGGAGTACAAACCTATCTAAAAGCCAATTCCTTCAAAGCTGGGATGTGTATAGGGCAGACTAGAAGAAGAAAAGGATTTTTTCTCTGGCCGACCCTACAACTTCACCATGTATCCAAGTGGGAAGCTACACCACAGCAGCCAAGAACATTTGTATTTTGTGACTATAGGTTTTGAAATAGTGTGTTGTATGTGTGTGTGTGTGTGTGTGTGTGGGGCGCGTGCGCTGTGCATTGTTATGTCTGTGTATGTGGAGGTCAGAAGACACCTCAGGTGCCATTCTTCAGAGCTATCTACTTTGTTTTTGAGACAGGATCCCTCACTAGGTTCGCTGACTAGGTAGACTGCCTGAAGTGAACCTAGGGAACTTCCTTCTCTGCTTCCTAGTGCTGGGTGGGTTTCAAGCCCGTGTCATAATGCCTGGCCTGTCCATGTGGGTTCTGGGAATCAATTCAGGTTTTCCTGTGGCTATTAGTTTAACAACTGGAGTCACTGCCTCAGCCCTGCATGATTTTCAAGTATGTTTCACCAGGAGGGGGCTATCTGATCGGAAGACAATTCTCTCTTGATTAAATAGCAACCTTCATCAACTCTACCTCCCATCTTGTTCAGATAAATTTCAGCTTGTTGGGTGATGGCGCAGTGAAGGTCATACATGGCTGATAAGAAAGGAAGCAACCCTTGTTTAGTCTGACTTGAAGAAAACCAGCATAAATGACACAGAAGCAAACTCCCTCTGTAATGGAGCCTGGCCGTTCAGTGCAAGCCACATTCTGCAACTTCAGCCATTCACCTTCCGATGCTTAAGTGGAATTAAGTTTAAGCAAACTTCTTTTTTTGCTTTGCTCTGGGTTCCTAAGAGCTAAGGAGTGCTTTGCCATTTACAGAGTCAGTCCAGAAGTTTCCCTCCCTCCCTCCCTCCCTCCCTCCCTCCCTCCCTCCCTCCCTCCCTCCCTCTCTGTGTCTTGTGTGTGGTGGAGGGGAATGGGCATTCACACACAAGTGTCACTATATGCTTGTGGGAGCCAGTTCAGTTGTCTTCCTCAATTATTTCCACCTTATCGTTTTTCTAAACAATATTTATTTTATTTGTATAGGTGCATGCCTGCATGAGGCCAGAAGAGGGCATCAGACCCCCTAGAAATGGGGTAATAGAAAGTTGTGGCTGGCCTGACATGGATGCTGGAAATTGAAGAGCAGTGTGTGCTTTTAAGCACTGAGCTGTATCTTTAGTTCCCTCCCCTCCCCCCAACACAGTGTCTATCACTGACCTTGAGCTCGATGCTTCGGCTAGACGGTCTGGCCAGTGAGCTCCATTCATCTAGCCATCTCCACCTCCCCGAGGCTGGGTCCCGAAGAGTGCTGCCACACTAGACATTTTTATGTGGGTGCTGAGGATGTACTTTCTTACTGAGTGAGCCTGCAGAGACCTTTTCAACCCTTCAGGGGTGACCTGCTCAGCATGAGACACCCAGGCTCTATTCTCATCCTTATGAAGAGGAAGAGACACGGGGCCACAAAGGTGCTCTGTAGAGATGTGCTAGCTACCTTGTCACTAGCTCATCTCCAAGGCAGGGGCCGAATGAGGGCCACAGGAGGAGGGGCTAACAGGGCTCTGACTGGGGAGCTATGCTCAGTCAGGCCAATCTGTTATTCCATTTCTGTGTTCTTGAACAAGTGCCCAGAGGCAAGGGCCATAGCTACAGTTAGCTGAAGATGAAACTACTGAATGAATTCTATGGCCAACGAGAGACAAAGCAAGGGCTGGCTGCTAGCTGTTTTTATGCTACTTTTCCTTTTTTCCTCCTTTTTGAGGAGTGCAGAGGGGAGGGCACTAGAACTGTAAAGAATGAGACGATGGGAAGACACTTGTGCATGCTAAAGACCCTTTACTTTGTGACTTTGTAGACTTTAAGATGATAGCTTTTAACTTGTATTTTCAGGAAACGGTTGGAGTGAATAGCGCTCCACTCGGGGTATTTTGTTCTGTGACTCAGTTTGTCTCTGTCCCCATATGGGCACTTACAACACAATGACTATCTAAAGTATTTTGTGGGTCTTATTGTATGATACACAATAAAAGTAAGATGATTAAAAATTCACAAAAGAAGAAAAACATACGTGTAATTTTTTGTGTGTGTATGTGTTAGAGATTCTTTTAGCATTTAGCTTAGATGTGAAAGAGGGAGGAAAGAGTCTTTTTTTTCTTTTTGGAGGCCAGGTCTTCTATAGCCCCCTATATAGCCCACTCACTATACAACCAAAGATGACCTTGAACTCCTCCTCCTCCCGTTCCATCTCTCCATTGCTAGAACTGAGGCAATCACCACTACAACTTATGTGTTCCTAGGAATGGACTCCAGACATTCCCTACCTGCTAGGTAAACATGGTGACTAAGCCACATCCTCATCTATTCTTACTGTGCCATGGTGCAAGTGTGGTTTGGTATTAAATCAAATTAGAGACTGTGTGAAAAACACATCACATCTAGAAGCACCCCCCCTACTCCCAGAAATTTCATCCATATTTTGAAAGTTTCAACTCCCAGTTTCACTGTGAGATAACGTGAAGAATAGCACCTTGCATGTTGGTGGCTGAGGTTGTCACACGGTTACTGACACAACTGCCAGCATGTGTCTGACCCGTCTGTGTCTCTAAGTAACGCAACTTGTCACCAGACCCTGGGTTTCCTAAACATGAAGGCACAAGAGCCCCCCCCCCCATACATACACAAGCAGGTGATTCTAACTGACCCCAGGCTCCTTGTAGCTGATTACAAGGAGCTGCCCAGCAGCTGTGTGCATCGAGGCACCTGTGGCAAGAACTGTACTCTCGATCCAAGCATTCTTCACTCTGCTTATAAAGACTCCAAAGCCATGGGCCTGGCTGAGACTACCAAATATGACCTTCTTGGCCACAGGAGAAAAGGCTCAGAGGTTAAGAGCACTTGCTGCTCCTACAGAGGATCCAAGCTTCGTTTCTATGTGTGGTGGCTCACAAACACCTGTAAATCCAAGGGGGATTCCATGCCTCTGGCCTCTGTTGGCGCCTGCACCTCCCTGCCAAATCACACATGTACATACACATTTTTTACAAACTGACTTTTCATCTGGCTCTAACCTCAATTCAAGTTTCTTTTTTTTTTTTTTTTTTTTTCTGCTTTGCCTGATGTTGAGAACACAGGCATCTGCGTGGTTAGAGGGCATGAGGGTGAATATTTGCACTTCAAAGGAAATCAGTAAAATCGCACCATAAATGAGACTCAGGGGCCATGGCAGCTTCTGTAATCAGTCCATCTCAGAAGAGAAACATATGGGAGTTCTACAAAAACCACCCTGATATCTGAGTTCTCTTTACTTTCCAAGTTCTGTTCCAAGCAAGTGTGATGGCAAATACCACAACTAATAGGGAGCTGGGACCACCCCGGAGGAAGCCTCTGGGCAAGTCAGTGAGGAAAGCTCTAGATTGGGTAAGCTGATGCGTCAGCACTGTCCCATGGGCTGGCGTCCTGGACTAACAGAAAGGAGAAAGAGCTGAGTACCAGCATCCATCTCTCTCTGCTCCCTGACTCTGATCACACGAAAGCTGTCTCATGCTCCTGCTGCCGTGCCTCCACAGCCTGGTTGGACTGTAATAGGCACCCCACCCCACCCCATGATGACTATGAGCCAAATCGAACCCTTCCTCCCTTAAGTCTCTCTGTTAGGTATTTTGTCTCAGCAACAACCAACAGGATGACCAGAGCATATGACAGCAACTCTTTGGCTCCTCACTATCACAACTCTGTAACAGATGAGGACGCAGGGTTCTCGCCAGTCTACAGGTCAGGAATTTACAGTCCTGGGATTGTGAGCCAGAACACTTCTTCCCAATTCTAACGGACAGCATTATAGTATATATCTTATTTTCTGTGCCCTATGAATCATGGCAACAAACTATGCTTTCAGAGAAAATCATGTTCTACTGCAGTAGAGAATACAAACCATGATATGTACATTATATACCATTATACACGTATACACCATATCACTGCAGTTTTGTAACAGCTTTTATACTATGTATTTGTGATCAACTTTTGGTTTTTGGTTTTTGTGAGACGTGCTCTTATGTAGCTTGGATTGGCCTTGAACTCACTATGTAGCTGAGGATGACCTTGAACTTCTGATCCTCCTGTCTCCACCTCAGAGTGCTGGGAAGACAATCATACCACTACACCCTGTTGTGTGCTGGGGATGGAACCCAGCGCTTCATGCATGCTGCTCAAACACTCTAACCACTGAGCTACATCCCAGCCCCTCGTGCCTTCTTTAAAAATGAATTAAAAATTCACAGTAAGGAAATTCACTTTGCGTTCAATTGTATAAATCTCCACGGTCTGTTTTTCTCCTGGTAAATCTTAAACACTTCTAAGAATTTTGAGTTATACCCACACTACCTGTTCCCAAAGGCAGAACCCCAAGAACCAGCTTGGGCAGGTTCCTCAGCCTTCATAGCCACCAGGTCTGAGGCGTGTGAACTTCTCAAAACTCATCAAGTATCTCTTTCCTCTGTACCTTTCAAAGCTCAGGCCATATGATTTTTGCCAATAAACACGGTTTTCTTTCTTCTAAATACAAATGCTTTAATTGCTTTTCCTGTTATAACTGATCCAAGTCCTCAGTGTAAAACTTGTTCTTTTTTGTAACAGAGAAGATATAAAGAAGTTACTTATGATCTTACTTGCTTAAAAATATCTACCATTCCTTCCTTTACCCTTTAGGCCATACCCATAGGTAGTTTTTAGCTTCAGACTAAAGTGGATCCTGGTACATTTACTCTGACACACACACACACACACACAACATTATTGTAGCTATATATGTATGTGCAGATGCCTCTCCTGTGTGTGTGTGTGTGTGTGTGTGTGTACACATCAGAGAGTGATCTGGCTGCCATTTCTTAGTGTACACTTAAAAAATATTTATATTTATGCATATGAATGTTTTACTCCATGTATGCATGTGCACCACTTGCATTTTTGGTGACCTTGGAACCAAGAAGAGAATGTTAGATCCCCTAGGACAAGAGTTACAGTCAGTTATGAGCTATCATATGGGTGCTAGGAACTCAGCCTGGTTTCTCTGCAAGAATAGGAGGTGCTCTTAACAGTTGAGCATCTCTCTGCCCTCAATTTGTTTTGTTGTTGTTTGTTTGTTTGTTTTGTTATCCTGGAGACAGGATCTCTTAGAGTTCAGTAGGCAGGCTAGCCTGGCTGGCCAGCGAGTCCTGGGGGCCCTCCTGTATCTGCCTCCCGAGTACTGGGATTACAAGCACACACCACCTTTTGTGTGTTTTTTTTTTTTTTAACAAAAGCTCTGGGGATTGACACTTCTGCTTGCACAGCAAGCACTGAGTTGAGCCACTTCACCAGCCCATAATCTGGATTTTAAAACTGCACAGAGAGAGTAGCTAGAATTTTCAGATTTCACCCAAATTTATGTTTTCAAATGGTTATGATGCTCAGCTCACCGAGAGGAAGAGGTTGGGCAAGACCTAAGGAAACTGCAATGCACAATGGAGCCAGAAGTTGTGAGTGTCTGAGCTGTCCACAGAGGCACAGTGGAACGGGCTGCTCAAGTGTCAAGTGACCTTGAGAAGAGAACCCCTCCTGCGGGCTGGTCCTCAGACATAAGAGTCTTGGGCTTCTCTGACTTGCAGGTCTGTAGAGGAACAATAGTCCCTCTGACTGTCCTCAGAGTAAAACCCGCACAGAAACACCTGACTTCTGAGAAAGCTGCCAGGTTGACAGGCAGAGACTGGCTCACGTGTAAAATTGCCAGGCTCAGGTTGGGAGCCTTCACTATCAGTCTCTTCTGATCACATGGTGGCCGTGAGAGTCCCAAAACCCTAGCAGAAACCCATCGTGGAAACCAGTGATAATGGCCATAACAATGTACCAATGGCCAAGAGTCTCTGTGGCTGCAGCAACTCTTCAAGCCATAAGACCAGAGGCTCTCAGGAAGGAAAGAGGAAGACCTCTCACTTCACAGAACTCTTAGGTCTGCATTTTTTTTTTTTTTAAGTCAGGCTCTTATTGTAGCCCAGGCTGATGTTGCATGTCTTTGTAGGAAAGAATGGTCTTCTCTAACCCTCTTCCCTCAGAGTGCTGGGATTTGTGGCATGGAACACCACACCAAGTTTACGAAGTAGGATAGACCCAGAACCTCCTGCGTGGTAGGCACTTTAGCAACAGAACAATGTCCCAGGCCCAATTTTGAACTATTTCTTACTCTTCCCTGATTTGTTGCATGAACCCATAACTGAAAGATATTATCCTCTGATTTTATTTAAATCCACTCACTACCATGTACTAAGTTTCATCAATGAGCAGACAACCCCACGCTTCTAACTATAACCCAGAAGACAGGAAGGAGAGAAAACAACAACAAACGAACGAATGAACAAGGATGAAAAGTTAGAGAGGCAGGAAGGCAGGGAAGGGGTGGGGGGTGGGGCAAAGGATCTGCACTTCCAAATGAGGTCAGGCAAATGCCACTAAAGGGTCATCTGAGTTATGGGTACGAGACAGTGGTGAAAGTCAGAGGCAAGGAAGAATGTTCCAGAAGATGTAACACCCACTGCAAAGGTTCTGGGGTGGAAGTATGTCTGGCACAGTTGAAAAACCATGAGGGAGGCCAGAGGGAAGTGAGGAAGGGTCAGGAAGAGACAAGACCAGGCTCCCAGGAGCCTAAACCTTCTAGGATGCTACACTGGTTCACATCTAAGCCACTTCCTTGAATTGACAGACAGACAGACAGACAGACAGATAGCAGGAAGATAGACAGACTAGCTCTGCACATCTGACCTTGCTTAAGGGAACAAGGAAGGGCTCTGAGGCAGTGGTGGCGATGACATCACTAAGAGGCTACTGAGATGACTGCAGGCAGAGAACCAGGCCTGAGCCGAGGCTTGCCTGAGCGGCATGGGCATGGTCTCAACATTGATGCTACTGCCTAGTAATGCTATATAGCCCCGAGTTTCACCCCCAGCACTGTATGCACTGGCTATGGTGGCTCATGCTTCTAATACTAGTATTTATGAGGTAAAAACAGGAGGATCAGGAGTTCAAGGTCATCCTTGGCTACACAGTGAGTTCAAAGCTAGCCAAGAATACCTGAGAACTTATTTTAAAAAATAAATTAATTAAAAGGAAAAAAAAATGATACATTTTGGCACTTCTTTCTCCATTCAAAGAAACAGTCTTCAAATGTAGATCACCAGACCAGCCACAGCTGCCCAACAAGCTGGTCTTGTCCCATAGGGAGAAAGGGACCCTCTTGACCAGGGTATTGGTGGTCGCTAAGGGCAGCGTCTGGATAGTGTGGTACAGACATGGTTTCTGTTGCCAAGTCCCCAGCCTTAGCATGCCTTGACATGATGAATGCCTCACAGTGCCTCATTTCCTACCTTATTTCCATATTTTCTGTGTTGAAGAGAGCCCTGTCTGTGGAAAGTTCTCCATCAACTTGTTACCTGATGGGTTTCACCGTGGCTGCTGATCACAGGATCTGCGTTCTCATTAAGAGTTTAAGGATGCTCATTCCCTAATCCTTCATTCTGCCTGAATTTGCAGTGCTGTTTCCCCATTATGAACAGTTTCTTATCATCAACCATTTGATTATCTTCAAATATAATTCCTGCTAGAAAGGCAGGAAGATCAAAGCTTGGCTCTTCCCCCTTTATTATTCAGAGGGATGGAGACGGTATCCTAGCAACTTGCAAAGGTGACCCACTACATCTTGCTTGGCAAATCATTATATCATTCAGAACTCATCAACTGCTTTTTTCTTTTTCCCTTTTATGACAGGGTCTCATGTATCTCATGCTAATCTTGAACTTGCCATGTAGCTAAGTAACTGTGACCATTTCATCCTCCTGCCTCCACTTCCTGAGTGCTGCGATTACAGGTATTCAGCACATCCTGTTAGTGTGGCACTGGGGATGGAACCCAGGACTTGGTGCATGCTAGGCAAGCACTCTCCTGACTGAGCTGTACTGCACACCCAGCCCCACTGACTTTTCCATTCATTTGACTTTAACCCACTGTAGCCAGTGTTCTTTTGATGCTGCTTGGGGATCTTCTAACTCCTGTGGTCCTTCCTGGCTCCTCTGCCTCTTCCATCCCTCACATCTGCAATCTGACTTACTCTATGAGGAAGCTCTTTTATATGGAAAAAGATGTTTGGGAAAACCTGGTCTGAAGGCTTGCATACTTATTACCCTCCTCAGGCTGACTTAACTTTTGATCCTTTTTAAAGCACAGAACTGAAAACATTTGCGTGTGATGGTGTGTAGGGTGGTGGTGGTGGTGTGTGTGTGTGATGTAGATTATGTATGGAAGTCAGAAGATGATTTCTGATGCCATTCCTCGGGTTCCACCCACCTGGTTTTCTGGAGACAGGGTATCCTCATCAGCCTGAATGAGCTGAGTTGACTTGCCAACAAGCCTCAAGGACACACCTTTCTTTGCCTCCCTCCCCCAGTGCTGGGATTACCGGCCTGTACCAACACACTTGGCTTTTACATGAGTTACTGGGATCAAACTCAGGTCCTCAGGCTTGCATGGCAAACACTTTACCCATAGAGCCATCTCCCAGGTCAATATTTCATTTTTATGACTTCACTAATACTTTTTTGAGTCTGAAGATCACCTGAGGTCTCCACATCAACGCTGTAAATATCCCTTTCTTGTGTACAGATATCTTGGCTCCTTTACATTCCTATAACAGTCTCACATGACCGTGTAAACATTCTCTGCCGCAGTGTTTGCTCTCGGTGTTTCGGGTGGTTGGCAATGTTCTGCTCTGTGGGTTCTTTTCTTAAAAGGCATTCAACTGTGTCAACTTTCCCCATGGCCTCTGCTGAATCCAGGAACTGTATCCTTCTTCCAGGTTAAGAGAAAGTATTCTCTGTTTCTGGCTTTCACTACATTTTAAACAGAGAACTTCATTCACTTGAAGGAAAGCCTTCATCCACATAATCCAGCAGGTTTGCGTGGGACTGAGGCCCACTCTTCAGTCGGAGAAAACTCCATCTCCTCTTAGGGGCAGGGCACAAGGTTACTGCCATTGTGTCTCAGAAAGTGTGTGCAAGCACAAGTTTTACCTCCTGGTCCTAACACAGGTCCCTGCTTAGCTGATTGGCTGTCACGTCTTTCCATACTCAGGATTTCATAGCAAAGTCAAACCCCAGGCAGACTCTAATCATGCCTTGCCATGCTGACAGCCATCTGTTACCTGGTGCGCCAAATATTAGTTTGTTTCCTGAACTGTGCCCCTGGGACAGGTGGCAATAACAGGACAATATAACTCCAATAATGATAATGTCTATCATAGACACAGCATGCTCCCGCCAAACTCTCTGGGCTCAAAAGAACATTTAAACAGGTAACACCCTTTCTCTCTCTGTTTCTCCTTGTCTCTCTGTCTGTCTCTGTCTGTCTGTCTGTCTCTCTCCAACTCTCTCTCTCTCTGTCAGACTTTGTGTGTATGTGTGTGTGCATGCATGTGCGTGTGTATTTGTGGGTATGTGCATGTGTGCACATGCACACAGAGGTCAGAGGATAATCTTAGGCATCACTCCTTAGACACTATAAGGCTGACTGGCCAGTGATCTTCGGGCATCCACCCATCTCTCCTCCTCCCCAGCATGGGATTACAACTGCTCACTGTCACACCTGGCCCTTCCCATGAGTCCTTGGGATCCAACTCAGGTCTTCTCAAGTACTGTAACAACGGAGGCCTCTTCCCAGTCCATAAACATGACCTGATTTTTAAAACTGCCACCTCGCCAGCTGTATATCCTTCTTAATTCTTTTTTTCCCCAGACCTAATTCCCAAGGATTAGTCTAACATGTTCACTGAGACATTTAGGGAACCCAACAAAGGATCACCTCTGGGCAGCTGCGTAAGGCATGAGGGACAGACATGAAGGAGAAAGACAGCTTAAACATTTTTAGGGCCTTGACTCAGCCAAGCAATTAAGACTGACATTTCAGAAATTTGTCTTAGCATGGAAACATCTAGATGAAACCATACTGATAACTTTGGAAAGGGAGAGTTCTCTATCCTTAGCCTTCAAATCAATGGTTTTACCCACTTGCTCTTACATTTCAAGAATAGAGCCTTCCCTCATCATGGAGGTGGGAACTTAATAATAACTTTAGCACAAACACTATCTAGTATGGCACTTGGTTTTACAATCCATAGCTAAATAGAAATAAGGCAAAAGCAGGGAAATAGAGAGCAACAGGAGGAAACAGAGATGACAGGAAACGGCCATCATGGAGACCTCTCTGAGCCCAGAAGCAGGGCCGGGGAGATTTGTAACACCCATCCATCATGTCTGTGAACTGTCATGAACTATTGGAGCACACAGAGAAGTTGGCTCTGGATGCAAGGTAGGAATCTCCCACTTCAGACCCAAGCATGTCTGAGGAGAACCTGGCCCTGTGACCCTGTGGCAGAGAAAGGAGACCGGCAAAACAACCTGATATCATGCCTCGAGAAAGCTGGAGGGGGAGCCCTTTCCAGTCAAGGTTACTGTTTATTCTGTGCATAAAATGTCTCAGGTAGGAACTAGAAGCTGTATAGTGGAGGCTCCAGCATGACTGTTTCTTCCTCAGCCAATTTCTATGGGATGCTGTAAGACCCAATTTGATGACCATACCTCTATCAGGTTACTCCAGTTGACTGCTGGATATTGTAAGCACCCAAGTTGATGTTTAACAACCTACCTGCCTTTTTTTTTTTTTTTTCCACTTTTGCTTGCTACATGCTCAATAAAGTCACTCATTTGAAACTACAACTATAGCTACTGTAGGTGATTCTCTGGACCACATAGAAAAAAAGTTATCACTGCAAAAGCGTATTAAATGCCACACAAGCACCACCAAAGGCCATAAAATAGTCTTGAGTCTAGTAGCTACGTGGCCAGCAAAGTATGAAACTGAGTTTAAAATAGTCCTAATTAAGAAAAGGCATGCACATGTGTGGTATGCATGTGTATTCCTATATGCACATATATGTACGCATCTGCACATGTTTGTGTGTATGCTATGTATGTAGAGGCAAGAAGTTTGGGTCATGTATCTTGTTCAGTGGTTCTCCACTTTGTATACTGAGGCAGGCTCTCACTTGAACAGAATCACTATCTGTCAACTCTAGCTAGGCCGTGCCGTCTCCACCTATTGGGTGGGTGGGGGATGAGGGTGGGGGTGGGGCTGGAACTGCAGGCACACTTCTACTCTTCCTTGGCATTTCCATACATTCTGGAGATCAGAGCTCCATCCTCAAGCTTACAGGGCAAGTGCCTTACCCACTGACCCTTCTCCCCAGCTCTGAGAATACTTTTTCTTTTAAAAGCTTCCTGCTCAGTCAGGTGGTGGACTCTCACACCTTTAATCCCAGCACTCTAAAGGCAGAGGCAGATGAATCTCTGTGAGTTCAAGGACAGCATGGTTTATAGATTGAGCTCCAGGACAACCAGGGCTACACAGAGAAATCCTGTCTCAAAAAAAAAAAAAAAAACCTCAAAAAAACCAACCAAAAAAAAAACCCTTCATGCTCAAATAATTAAGACAGAACTGTGTGGGAAAAGTGGGTTGACATGGATTCCTCTTCAGGATGCAATGGCCCCTTAGCAGCACAGATACGGTACTGGGGACATGCTCTTTTGAAGGTGATCTGCAGGCCTTTCCTTTGTGGATTCTACTGTTAATTTGTTTTGAGCACTTTTCTCTAGGACTTTTCTCTTTTCTCTAGTTTCTAAGTCTCTTCACAAAAAAGTTCATGTGGGCTTTTAATTCTAATTACTGAAAAAAAAAATTATTTCTAAGGAAAAATTTCAAAGGCACATACTTTTTCAGCTACGCGTCCCGAGAATCGCAACCCCAGATAAATGGTTGCCTAGTTAACCTTTGCGCCTCGCCTTCAGTAGCTTTTGAAAGGCAGGAACCACCCAGGCAGGGCCCACCCAGGCGTACTCACGGAACATGGTGTAAAACTGCTGCGGGTTCAGATTCCACTTTCCCCAGGGCGTCTTGTGGCCTTTTGACTGTGCGTAACTTGCATGGTTGAACTCAGGTTCTGTTCCAAAGGAGTCCAGCACCCGGAGCATGCACCTGCAAGGACAGCACTGCATGTCAGATATAACCCGGATGGTGTGGTGTGAGAGACAAAAGCAAACGGACAAACATTTCAAAGTAAAATTGCCACTGGGAAGAAGCTTAGGTCTTATTTTCTTACTTGTTTATTTTGCATTTATTTTTAAACCCAGCTCCACCTGCAAACTAACTAAACTCTCTACCTCTAAGCTACATTCCTGACCAGGTGGTTTTGGAATCTTAAGCACGGCAGACATCCATACCTACAAAGAAGGCCTCAGGCACCCAGGCAGACAGAACAGGCCACTGAAAGTAGCCTAAATACCAGTGAAATGAAGGTCCATGGATGCTGGAGGCAGCCTGCAGGATTCATTGCAGAGAACTTAACACCAAGGGACTGAGCATACAGTAGGTGCCTAACCAACGTGATGAAAGAAACGTTATCTCTACAGATCTTATTCTGCTTAGAGCATAGGGCACGCTGTAGGGCTTTTAGCTTCTGTCAGCCTTCCCATCAATTAATTAGATCATTTGACTTTAGGTGATGCCTCTGTCACAGCTACAAGTGTCCGCTTCATACTGGAAAGGCATTCCTCACACTGGTATGCTGATGTCATTTGAAGGCAGGCTTTTGGGAGATAATTAGGGATAGATGCAGGCCCATGATGGCACTATTGGCTTTATGAGAGGATGACTAGAGACCCAAGTCAGAACTTTGCACAGTAGAATATAGCCTTCCCTGGATGGGGGCCACTCTGTCTTGGAGTTTTCAGCTTCCAACAGTGAGCAATAAATTCCATTTTACAATAAACGAGTCTGGCTCCAGTATATGTTGTAGTAACACAAAACAGACTTCAATCTCATCTAATAGGTGGGGGTGGCTTTTATACACCCAACTATAACAAACTAGAACTTGACTGCTAGAAAGTGATGCAGTACAATAGAGTCTCATTGGTCCATTAAACTGAGCCAAACCTGACCCAGCAGTCTTTAGTGTAGCTGTGATCTAAGAATTGGTTTTATATTCTTTGGTGTGCCTGGGTATGTGTCTGTTTGTGTATGTGCGTATGTGCACAGTGGAGAACAAATGTGTGTGTGTTGGTGGTGGGCATCAGGGATCAATTTTGGGCTAACATTCTGCAGGCATCATCTATCTTAGCTTCTTTTGAGGCAAAGTCTCTTGCTGACCTGTAATTGGCCAAGTAGGCTAGGCTAGCTAGCTAGGGAGCCCCAGGATCTTCCTGTCTCCAACCCCCCACCCAGCACTGGTGTTGAAAGTATGTACCACCATATCCAGCTCTGTCATGTGGGCCCTGGGGCCAGAACTCAGGTCCTGAAACACTGCACAACACTTACTTCACTGACTGAGCTCTCTCCTTAGCAAGCTTTCACATTCTCATATGATTTTAAAAGACACAACAGAGGGAAATTCCATGAAGCTCACTCACATTTCCACAATGGAAAATAAAGTTTTATTGGAACCTGGCCACATTCTGCTGTTGATAGTCTGTCTATAACTTGGTGACTGCCTTCAGGCTGTGATGGCACAGGGGAAAAGCTGCGGCACAGACCATTCATGGTGGCAGAGCACACACTGGTTACAGCTGGTCTTTACAGGAAAGTGGGGAGGGTGCAAAGGATGGCTGTGTTGATTTAACTGAGGATTTTCAAAACGTGTAAAGTGAGTGAGTGAGGTTGGCCAATGGGGGACAGTTCTTCACTGTTGTCCTTTGGCAGAAGACTTCTGAGGAACGTCTGCTAACTCAATAAAATTAAAGCCCACATTTAGGATAGACGGTGGCAACACTTTTAAGAACTCTCTCTTCTTCCATTTCTTATTACCAGGAAACTATGCTAAAATTTTGTAAATTTTTACTTTAAGATTCTGAAATCAAAATAAAATAAAAATAAAAAAATAAAATAAAATAAAACAAAAACCAGTGATGTCCAAATTCCAGATTATATCCTCCAGGGAATACAACTGCCAACTGAAATCTCTGTGTGCTTACCTCACCACCAATTGTCTAGACAAGGAACAGACAAGGAGGGAAGGGCATCGCCACAGACTGAACTGCACTGGGACAAAGTCCTCGCTTGGATCCTTATGTGGCTTTCTTGGATCCACTCTCAGCACAATAACAGGTCTCTCTTTTGGGGACATACATGTTCATGTGTACACATGTGTGTTTGTGTGTGCATATGTGTTCATAGGTCTGCATGCATATGTTCATATGTGTGCATGTGTTCTTGTGTGTGCATATGTGTTCACAGGCCTGCATGCATATGTGCATGCAAGAATGTGGAGGCCAGAGTTCAAATTCTGGTGTCAGTCCTCGGAAGCCACAAACTTGGGATGTAGAGACGGGAGGACTTCTAGTTCAAGGTCCTCCTTGGCTACATGTTGAAATTACATTTATACCCATGCTGTGTTAATCTTTATGCCATTGCTTGGATGCCCTTTGTGTGTCTGAAACATCAGGTATAGCGTTTAATAAAGTGTACTCAAATGTCCTAGATTCTTATGCAAGTTAGACAGAATTCACAAGTGTTTTTCCAAGGTCACGCAAACGGACCTAAAGGGCTTATTGCTCATTGAGAGGTCTGACAACACAATATAGAATGCAGTCCCCATCACCTGCCATCAAGCAAGATGGCCACAGTCTGACAGTCTCTTGTGTATGCATGTGTTGTATATGTGTGCATGTCTCTACATGTGAGCATATGTATGATATGTGTGTGCATGTGTGTATATGCACTTATGTGAAGTGTATGTGTGCATGTATGTATGCATGAAAGCCAGAAGTTTCTTAATAGTTCTTTGTCTTATTTTCTGAGACTGAATCTCTCAGTGAATTTAGAACTCACTGAGTTGGTTGAGTACTTGGCCTGAGAGCTCAGGAGCCTCCAGTCTCCATTTCCCCATGCTGGGATTGCAAATGTGTACCATCCTGCTGGGCCTTTTGGATGCAGGGATCCAAACTCAGGTCCTCATATTGTACAACAAGTACTTTGCAACTGAGGCATCTCCCCTCGATCCTTTGTTTGTCGTTTTTCTTTTCTTTTGTTTTGAGATAGGGTCTCATGTAACCCAGGCGGCCTTCATATAGCACAAGTGCTCGAGGATAACTTTGAGCTTCTGATCCCTCTGTTTTGACCTGCGGAGTGCCAGGATTATAGGCAGGAACTGCCACACTGGCTTATTAGGTGCTGGGGGATTGAACCCAAGGTTTCGCATACAATAGGCCAGTGTGATACAGATGGAACTCTATCCCTAGATGCTACTTTTCATATTTAAAGAGAAAGAATGGGCAAGAAAATTTCTAGGAAGCCTGCTTGTCACTTGATGAAACTGTAACTTTGCGACAAAAAAGACTGAGGGCTAAAGCACCAAGAGACCTCCTGCTGTTTGCGGCTAATTCAGACCATTACTGAAGAAAGAAGGAAAACCATTATGTACATCCATAAGCCCTGAGAGATGGAGCATTTTCACACAGCAAGCATCAAATACCAATCAACAGTGACCATTTTAATAACAACATGGCCTTTCTTAATTGACCCACATCACCACTGAGAGTATTTTCCCATCAAAACAGCCCTTCTTAATATCAAGGACATGAGAGTCTATGGAGGGCTGGATTGCCAAGTTTTCTTTATATGTTTTCCAGTCATCTACAGTTCATAAAATGACAGAAAGGAACAACCCTGACTTTCTTTCCTGAAGGCTATCACCTTAGGAAAACAATTATGTTTACAATATGGTTTGTTAACCAAGAAGAAAGATGGTTATTTCTATATAACTAAGAAAAAAGAAAGTGATGGCTTATGATTTGGAAAAAAAAACAATAATAGGGAAACTATGATATCGAAGAAAGTGGAGCGCTGCAGCTGAGGAGAGGGTAGAGTATGTAGTATGTATGGTGCTTGGTGCACACCTGGAAACCCAGTGCTGGGGAAGTAGAGGCAGGTAGATCCCTAGGGCTTACTGGCCTGCTAGCCTATCCTATGGGCCAGCTTTAGGTCACTGAAAGACTGTCTCAAAATTAGGTAGAGAGTGTTTCTGAAGGATGACACCCAAGGTTGTTTTCAGTCTTCCATATGCATACATACCTACACACATGTGTAGATGAACATGTATGTACATATACAAATGCACAAAAGAAAAAGCAAATGAAAAGGACAAATTTTTATCTAACCAAAACTTTACTAAAATAAAAAGGAATATTACAAGGAAAGGAAAAGAACACAGAGATTTTGAAAACAACATACTCAACAGTCAACACAATCATCACAGACAGCACAGTCAGCACTTTCAATAAAACAGTCATTTGAAACAAACAACAGTCAGCCAGTATAGTCAATAGTCACTCAGCACATCCAGCATAATCAACACACCAACAAAGTTGGCATAGTCAGCAGTTATTCAACAATCATTGTGCACAGTCAGCCCAGTCAACACAACAAAAAAGTTGCAATCATTCAACAGTCAACATAATCATTCACCATAGTCAGCATTGTCAACAGTCAGCCACCAGTCAAGCATTCAACAGCTAATACAGACAACACAGACAACACAGTCACAGCACCAAAGTCATTCAACACAGTCTGCATAGTCTAGATAATCAACAGTCAGCAGTCATTCAACAGTGAATACAATCATTCAACAAAAGTGAACACATTCAACAGAATCAACAGTCAGCCACCATAGTCAACAGTCATTCAACAGTTAACACAGTCACTTAGTCATTCAACATAGATAACATAGTCCAAACAGAACACTTAGACCCTTCATACAGTTTCTGTTCCATCAGTTCCTTTGCTATAAATATTTTCATTGACCAATGAGAAAGTCTTTGCTGCTGGGGGCAAGTTTGAAAGGGATTTTATAGAGAATGGACATCACTAGACTTTGGAGTTTTGAAATTCTTTGTATTTTACTTCTTATTTTGTCTGCTTTGTAAAGGACTTCCAGTCTGAAATAATCTTTAAAGTTAAAAAACACTAAACATAACTAAAAGAAAAGATAAAGGCCTACTTTAGGCTACTTATGTATTGGATTAGTTAGAGTATGTGATGGTTCATCCTGATTGACAATCTGACTGAACTTGGAGAAATGCCAAGGAGACTGGACAAGCATACCTCTAGATGTGTCTGTGAATGTATCTCCAGAGAGAATTAACCAAAGGGAAGGTCTACCCTGAATGTGGGTGGCACCATCTTGTGGGCTGGAAGAAGGGAAGTCCAGACAAAAACAGAGGAAAGAGAAGTGCTGTAGTCAAGGCATTTTTTTCTCTCTGCCTCCTGACCACCACAATATGAGGTGCCCTGGAACACTCTCACTACCATGATAGACTGAAGCCTTTGTAACCATGAGCCAAAATAAAACTTGCGTCCTATAAGGTATCTTGCTCAGATATTTGGTTAAATTGACAGAAAATTAACACAGAAAACCACTTTAAAAAATGTTTCTACCCATTGGTCACAATTAAGAAACAATGGAAAAGGGGCTAGAATGTAGCTCATTAGAGTGTCCAGCTTGCATGAAGTCCTGGGTTCCATCCTGTCCTTAGCACTGAAAACAATTGGTTGTTGTGGCTCACAGGACACTTAACCTGAAGTAAAGCATTCAGCTACACAAACAATAACAGAGACCATGCCTCACTCATCAAGGTAGGAGGTGAGCTCCAACTTTCAAAGGCTCTGACTTCCACATATATCCTGTGGCATGCCCATATACACACTCACACAAATGCACACACACACAAACACACACACACAACTAAATAAGAAAAATCATTTGATTAAATGCATGAGATCCTTGTAGATAAACAAAGAGAGGGATGCTAGGCACTAGGGAAGATAAATAAAGCTGGGTATGTTGTTGTTGTTTGTTTTGAGACAGGGTTTCACTCTGTAGCTCTGGCCGTCTTAAAACTCACTATGTGGATCAAGCTGGCCTTGAACTCATACAGATCTGCATGACTCTGTTTCCTGAATACTGAAGTTAAAGATGTGTGCCATTATGCCTGGCTGGACACATTATTTTCACAATATCAATATAAATAATAAGCAATCCCAGGAAGCATACAGTCAGTGGGAATAACCTGAATTTCATTAGGAATGAGAGGTATACTCCATACAGTTCATAAGGTAATCTTTAATTATCCTTAAACAAACAAACAAACAAACAAAAAACCAGAACAACCTATCAGCACAATCCTTCTTAGAGGGAGAAAGGTTTTAGCACATAGTACTTACTGGTAATGAACCCAGGATGGTCCTAGTGTTTTCTTAAATTGAGCAAGTCCACAATATCAATATAAATAAGCTCAACGATTCTGTCTCCTACAGTTGGACATCCAGACCGGTTTCCAACAACCTTCTTCATAATCCTGGAGTGAGGCAAACAGGGAAGAAAAGGAAAAAAAGCATCAATAACTTTACAATACTAAACCTGGCAAATATGATAGGTTCAAATCACAGCTCCAATCACTATTAGAGATAATGGGCTGATGATCAAAACCTGTCTCAGCTCTTCAGAGCTCCTACGTGGACCCCTCAAAATGAGATGCTGGGAAGCTGGTGTATAAACACAGCCTGTGTAGTTCAGGAAGCAGTGCTATCCATCTCCACTGCAGAGCAGACATGAGATGACCAACCTAAGTCATCTCTCTGAATCCTGCTCTCATTAGCCTTCAGGGTGGGGAGGGAGGACTGAACAGTGTTGTGCTGATATTTCCTCCAAATTCAAATATTCTGATCCGGAGAGAGGCTCTTTAAGACTCAGGAAATAAAAACTACAAGGTTCAGGAAGTACATGAGACTCACAAGTCCCCAGAAGCTCCTGAAACACAAGATTTTCAAGGACTCTCCCCAAGATTAGTTATATAAGCACTAACAATGGCGTAAGAAGAGAAGATTCTCTGGCCAGTAGACTGAAAGTCATTCAGGCAGCTTGAGGAATGCAGCTTTCCTGAGTTGCCAGCCATGGTTTTTAGTGATGCACCTGCCTTTGAATCACCATGCTCCTTCTAAAAACCCCTTATCCACAATCCTGGTAAGTAACCCCAATGAATTCATCCGTTTACTAAGCTGGACTTGGATGGAGTCTTTATTGGCATCCTCTCTGGGGTGAACAGATGTTCACATGTCCCCAGAAAAAGTCACACAACGAACACAAAAACCTATGACATCCTCTCACTGCCGTTTGTAATCCCTAAACACCTTCAATCGCAGCCCGTCAGCTCTAGTAACCCCCTCCATAATCTTGTGTTTCGAGTGGCTCCTGACAGAACTGGCCCTGTGGCTAGATGTTATCTTGTCATTCAACTGCTGCTCCCCCTCTCTACCCTGATATCTCTAACTGCCCATGTGCTAACAGAATGACATCGTATGTGACTGGTATGTGAATTTGATTGGTCAGAGTAAATCTGAAGTGTAACTGCCGTATACCCAGAAACCAGGCACCACCTTTTCTTCTGCTCTTATCACACAGTAATACTTGACCAATTTACTAAGCCCACTTGCAAGTGACAGTGGTCACAGACCTCCTCCACAGTCTTCACATTCACTGCTTCAGGCCCCTTCTGCCCCTTCTCTGGGCTTCTAAAAACACTCAAACCCCCCTGAACCAATTTCTCCCAAGAGCAGGAAAACATCCCATGAAAGACCGGATGATAAATAATTTCACCTCTGCATCTTCAAAACAGCCAGAGTATGCTAGGTGCTATGTGTAAGCGCTAGGCACACAGTGGTGAGATCCGACTTTGAGCACTCCCTGTCCTTACATTCTAGTGTAAGGACAGCATCAGCATTAATAGAACCACAATCGATATGCTTATTGCTTAGTGCATCAGTTTTGATTATCCAAAGACTGGCAGCTGAGTAACAGCATGCCGGCCATCTCTGCAGGCCCCATTTTGAATCCCAGCCCACTGAAGCCAGACAGAGTGGCTGCAAAGTGCATGACTTTCTAGGTTTCATGTTCTGCATATTTTAAAGCAAGCAGGAAGGCAACAGGAGACAGCCTGGCCAAGGAAGAGGGGAACTAGTTGAGGTACCGAGGGCCTCAAGTTCATCTAACTTTGAAGGAGAAAGGAAAGGCACAGACGTTAGATACCAGGCTCAAATCCAGGCAGCCCTGCATGCTACGCCAGAAACCTCAGAGAGCTCATGTTCAGTCTGAACACAGTTTCCTCAGCTCTAAAACACAGATGGCGAGGGCAGCTACTTTCAGGTACTAATGTTTAAATGCAGTACAACATACGGGCTGCTAAGATGCTTCCTTGGATAAAAGCACCTGCTTCTATCACTGGAAGTCACAGTGGAAGGAAAGAACTGACTCTTGGAAGCTGTCCCTCTGACCTCCTCACACACCGTGGTACACACTTGCCCACATGTGTGCACACGTAACAATAAACAAAACAAAACAAAACAAATAAAGCCACAAAGTGTTTAGTACAGAACACCCAGTAAGTGGCTCAGTATAGTTTTAATAGCTGCCATCAGTGCTGGGGTGGGGCTGAGGCGACACAGAGCCCGCCTGGCATGCACAGAGCCCAGGGTTCCTCACCCAGTGCCATATACGCTGGACACAGTGGTGCACACCTGTAATCCCACCCAGCACTGAGGAGGTGGAGGCAGAAATCAGAAAGTCAAGGTCAACTACATATATTTGAGTTTGAGGCCAGCCTAGGCTACACAGACCAAGTCTCAGTATCAAAAAAAAAAAAAGTCCCAATCAACACTATTGCTGGCATAATTAGTATTTCTGCTCTAAGCAAGCCTTTATCATGGTGCCCAGCATCTGGAAAGCCATGAAAAGACGGCTAAGGTTATCTTCAGACATTACTGCCAGCAACTGTGGTGTATCAACAATATAGTAGGAACAGGGTTGACCGAAGCTGCTCTTTACCATCTCCACTATCCCTAAACTGTTCTCCCAAAGGTTGGCACAGCAACAGGACAATATGCTGTGCTGGGATTAGAAGTTTCCGCATGCAGTTTTTTGGGGACTGTGGGGACTCCGGTTCATCTGTTTGGTCAGCTGTATTAACTGGAAAGGGACTGAGAGGCGGAGAGAGCTGAATGCAAATCTCAGTGGGACAGAAGACTCAGGGAAGGGAACAGACTGAGCTGGAAGTTAGCTAATTGTGAAAGGATCGGATCGGGCTTTCGGGAAATCTATTGTACACATATTAAATTACAAACAGGAACTGGCCCTGCTTTAAGCATTAGAAAATCTTGATGTTGAGCAAGCAGTAGTATGAATTTTGGCAAGAGGCAGAAAATTAGCGAGTCAATAGAATCTTGTGCTGCAGATGTTGGGAACACCTGGAATAGGAATAGCAAAGAATAAGCACTTTAGCTTTAGTTGCCTGGGCGTTCGTTTATGAGGCCCCGGGAGCCTGCCGCGCCAATGAAAACATATTATCCTTTTCATAGTGTGTTTGTATTTAGCTCCTGAAAATAATCTTCTTATCGCCTGTTTAGCGAATTATAACTCTCTTTTTTCCTCTACAAGAAATTGTGCACTTAATAGAGGGGCTTTACGAGTTTACTATTTCTTTTTGTATTCTGATTTTCAGATTGAAAAAGTAATTTCCTTACTCTTTGAGCTCAGCCAGTGAGGCTGAGATCCGGATGTCATGGCCCAGCAGGTACAGAGATGTGATTAAGTCACTCCACTGAACTAGTTCACCAAGAGGGCCACCGCTGAATGCTGTCTCTGCAATCTTGAAGCCTGATTCCTTGGTCAGGAGCCCCAGGTGAACAAGGATCTGTGAAACAAAGAGGAGACACTGACTTTCTGAGCCATGCTCAAACGCTCAGAAAGCCCATGCTAAGGGATGCACACCACAAAGCAGTCAGCCAGTTCCAAAGGAACCACTGAAGTCTTAGTACGTGCTATGCCATTTTTCTAGAAGGTATAAAACAAAGAAAGAAATAATTTTCCACTGTTTTAGACAAATAATAAAACCATGGCTCTGACCTTGGTATAGTCATGAGTGTGCGTTATAGATTAACATGGTTTTTAAAAATGGAATCTATGGCTGGGTCAGCCAGGAAAGAACCTGATGAACAGACATGAGGTCCTGAGCTCGAATCCCTAGAGCCCAGACACAAATGCTGGGTGCAGCGGTGCATGCTTGTAAGTCCAGTACAGAGGAGATGGAATCGGCTGCACAGGCTGGCTACTGCTTCCCAGGGATCTCCTCAGTGGCTTGCAAGCATGTACCACTACACCTGGCATTTTTTATGTGGGATCTGGGCAGCAAACTCAGGTCATGGCTGTGTGGCAGACATTCTATCAGTTGAGCTCTCTGCCCAGCCCTCAAGTCTGTTGCTTAAGCATAGTCTAATTATGACCTGTGGGGTTTGTTTGCTTTTAAAATATAATACCATGGAAATGAGCATATTTAATGTTTCAGTGAACTTTGGTCTCTGACTATTCAGTCAACCCAGTTTGGCAGTGGGGAGTCTGTTGCAGTGGGCACCTCCAATCTCTGGCCAGATTCCTAGCAGCCTCTGATAGCTTTTCTGTTTTTGGGTAGAAGATGTCCTAAGCTCATCAAGTGCAATTTCTATCTCAGATCTTAATGAGCCATTTCCCAAGAACCACTTATCCCACCTAGTGGAAACAGCATTTACAGATCAAAGGCCAGTTCTCAAGAGACTCTACATAATTGCTATTTGGAGCCTTTTCCAAGGGCCCTAGCTAGGAACTTCATTTTCCTTCAAAGACAGAGTAAACTATGGGTTCTTACTGGAAGTGTCAATTCAAATGTGTGTGTGTGTATAAAATTTATAAACATATATTTATATATCTTCACATACTATTGTCCATCTTTTGCTAGTTATTTACTTCCATTTACAATGAAAATTACACTTTGTAAAGGCAGGAACCCAGTAAGTCACTTCCTATACTCTAATATTCACAATGGGTCTAGAATAAGATTATCGTGATAAAAGTGTTACATTTTTTCAAAGCTCTCTGTTCCATTACTGTGTTCTGCAGAAACAGAGAGCAGCCCTCCCTCGTGAGCCTGCATCAGAACTGATGTCCACAAGGCCAGCTCAGCTGTTTCACTTTCCTTATGATTTTCAGATTCATCTTTCTTTTTCTCTTTTTAAAATTGAGAATAGATTTTTTCAAACAATACACTCTGATTATGGTTTTCCCCGCCCCCAACTCCTCGTAGCTCGTCGACACTTCCCCACCTATCCAAGTCCACACTCTTCCCTTCTCTCTCTTTAGAATATAAACAGGAATGTAAAAAAATAATAATAATTAAATAAAAACGAACAATTCAGAATAGAGCAAAGCAAACAAGTAGGAAAAAAGAGAGGTATGGCTTTCTTATATTAAAAATTTTCTCCTATGTAAATGGTTTCTAACTCTGGTGTCTACACCGGCT
Source organism: Mastomys natalensis (assembly GCA_021653895.1). Taxonomy (NCBI): domain Eukaryota; kingdom Metazoa; phylum Chordata; class Mammalia; order Rodentia; family Muridae; genus Mastomys; species Mastomys natalensis. Next base: position 371,835 of record JAJTUV010000856.1, on the reverse strand, counting down.
ACAGCCACTCTGTTTCTCCCCCTTCCTTGTTTAACCATATAATTCTTTTCTTACTGTGGAAAAATATGTATAGCTTAACATAGTGGTTACTGGTTTTTGTTTGTTTGTTTTGAGACAAGGTTTCTCTGTGTAACAGAGCCTTAGATGTCCTGGAACTCACTCTGTAGACCAGGATGGCCTCCAGCTCACGCCTGCCTCTGCCTCTCAAGTACTGCCACTACTCTGGGCCCTTGGCCACTGTTTTAATGCACATGGTTCAGAATTGCCCCCCCCTACCTCATTTCTGAAATCAGAAGTGTTTCAAAGCCTATGAATAAGTCATAGTGGATAAAATCCTTCTCTCTTTCTCTCTCTCTCTCTCTCCCCTCTCTCTCTCTCTCTCTCTCTCTCTCTCTCTTTCTTTCTCTCTCTGTGTGTGTGCATATGCAGCAAATTCCTGAGGGAGCATGTTGTGAAGATGGTTACATACCAATATATGCCTTATGCCTTTGAACCATGTACATTAACATGTTGAATGTTAAGTTATACTATGCATATTTTTCTATAATATGGGAAATAATTAAATGGTTAAAGAAGTGAGTGAGGGAGGGAAGGAATGAAAGGGATGTAACAGGTGTGAAAAGTGTTGCCCAGTCTTACTTCCTGTCCTTGGGGATCACTTCAGTCACCACCTACCTCACTGTGTGTGTGTGTGGGGGGGGGCATACAGAGAGTTATGTGTATGCAGACGTGTATGTCTGTGTACACATTCACAGGGGACAGAGGAAGACATGGAGTATGGGAAAAGAGAACCTCAAGGCTGGGCAGGGAGAGGCCGAGCACATCTACCTTGATGGATGTCACTGGACACATGACCTCTCCTTTCCTGTTGTTTCCAAGCAAAATCAATTTTTAACAGAAAGCAGGCACGTGAAGGAACAGAATCAACAAACTCACTTTCTTCCTTTTCCTCTTCTCAAGGTTTTGTTTCTCTGCCAGAGACTTGATTGCTTGGATCCACGCGTCAGCCATTCGCCGGATCCGAAGTCTCATCCAGCGGAACTCCTCGTGCTTCTTCATCATGCCATAGAGAATGTTAAAATCTGTACGGATTTCCGCCTAGGGGGAGTGGGGAGAAATATAACAAAATGAGCAGAAGATTAAAATGCTAGAAAGCAAAATGATTTTCATGATACAATATTTTAAACCCGAGAGTCAATTAAATGCAGGATCTCAAAGTCAATCTTGACTCTGTACAGTAAGAGTACCGAGGGTGGGTGCAGGCAAGATGGCTCTGCAGAGACAGGCTCTTGCCACAACAGCCTGACGATGATCTGAGTTCAATCCCTAGGACCCGCAGGGTGGAAGGAAGAGAGCTGACTCTTTTAAGTTATCCTCTGGACTCCACATGTTCATTGAGGCTAGCACATGCCCATGTACACATGCTTACACACATGAAATAAATATAATTAAAATACTTTAATAAGCAAGAGGTGCTAGGGCTGCAAATTGAAACAACGGCCCCTCACTGCTGATGTGTTACAAGGGGCATCATTAAGAGATCAGAGACTGAGAAAGTAAGTGTAGTCTCGAGGAGGCCTGAGCTATGCTGATGTGCAGTTTTCACAATTAGTATTCCTGATGTACCTTCAAACCCTCTGTGTCTAAATGGATTTGTGCCTTGGAGTTGTCTGCCAAGCAGCTGACCACCAGGAAAAAGCCAACCAATACTCCGAGGCTCACCAGACAGTCTCTTTCGCTCCAGAGTAAGACAAGAAACAAACGATCATTTTCTAATTTTGTCCACATCCAAAACAAACAAAATTCATGATTTTATAAGGAATTTTAAAAGCTAGGGATGGCCTTTGTTTCTACCGTAGCTGAGTACAATTTAAAATTCAGACCAGAATAATGTGAGGTCCAGGAAGACTAGTTTTCTTGGTATTTGAATACTGATTAGAACAAGAGAGAAACATGATGATATTGGTTTTTATTTCATAGGGTACTTCAAGCATACCAACTTGTAGGCACTCTACCTACTAAGCTCCTTAGCAGTCACCGTGGCTCATTCTTAGCATCTGCCTCCATTCTTGCACCAATAATCTCCCATGGTCTACACTTGAGTCCACAGACCCTGGCCACGGCTCCTTCCTCCCAGCTCCCTGTTTGTGTACATCAAGTTTTAGTGAAGCACAGCCAGGCCTTTCATTACATATTACCCATGCTGCTCTCTGTGCTAGGACTGCAGAACCAAGTAACTGCATTGAGATGAAATATTTGACAAAGAGAAGAACGATATCTTGTTTATCACATTTTAACATATTTAGAATGTATGTGTGTGTATGTGTATGTGTGTGCAAGTCAAAAGACCACTTGTATTGGCTCTCTTTGGGGACCGTGTGTGTCCTCAGGTCTTCAGGCTTGGCAGTAGGCACCTTTACTTGCTGAGTCATCTCACTAGCCCTATTATTTTTGCATATGATGGGGTCTCTGGTAGCCCTAGATGGCCTTGACCTCTCTATGTAGCCAAGGATGACCATGGTTATAATTCTCTTGCCTCTACCTCTGAAGCACTGGGATTCGAGGCATGACCCACCATGTCCAGTGCACACAGTGTCACAGACTGAACCCAAGGCTTCTTACATGCTAGGTAGGCACTCTACCTACTGAGCTACATCCCAAACCCCTATTTGATCCTTTACAGAAAGCGCCTGCCTTGGGTTAGAGAGAAGACTTGGTGGTTAAGTAAGGGTGCTGACTGCTCTTGCAGAACAGTGGGGTTCAGCTCCCAGCACCCATGTCAGGCAGCTCCCAACCATCTGCAAGTCTAGTTCAGGGATTTGATGCTCTCTTCTTGCCTCTGTGAGCTCTGACATGCACATGGTGTACAGAAACCCATGTAGAAAAGTACATATACATGTAAATAAAAACATTAAAAAAATAACAAAGGATTTGCTGATCTATGGTCTAAAGAAAATGCCCAAGCTTTCAAGATAGCATTGAAAGGTCTCTGGAGTCCCTTCCTATCTTTCTAATTGTATCTTCAACCAGCGTATCCAAACCTCTGACCCTGCCTACCCAACCTTGCAGTATGATATGAAGACCGACTCCCCATAGAGACATGCCTCTCTCCCACTGCCACACAGAACACAGCTTGTCCTTTTAAATTCCACTCGTCATCTTCTCTATGGAATCTCCCTTGACCTCTGCAGCTGAGACCATCCTTTCTCATTAATCTTCCTTAGGAGGCATTGGAGCCTGGTGACAAGCCTGGTCATTATTTACAGCCAGTCCCCTCATTAGATCACCCAAGGCCTCCACGTCTGGCACCGAAGCTCATTTCTCTCTGTGGCCCCATCATTTAGGGACCTTCAAAGAACTGCTCAATAAATAAATCTATGCTAACCCGTGTATGATCTGGCCAGCTAGACTTCAGATTTCAGCTGGCACTTCCAAAAGGTGCAGTGTGTATCACTTAGCATCTGACTTAAATATACAAATGGAAGAAGAGTGTTCCAAAGTCATTTACCAATGAGTTATGGTCAGCTTCTTCATAGGGATTTTTTGCTCTCCAAGGTAAACGAGGACACCAATTTTCAACCTGAAAAAGATAAATCAGAAACATTAAGTATACTGGTTCATCTTCCAGCAGACACCCACAGACAGAGGGCTAAGAACCACTTCCAACTCACAAGGAGCACGGTGTCTATATGGGATATTATTAACCAGATAGTAACCAAACTCCTGCCAGATGTAGGTGCCTTCTAAGGCTCAGAAACCTTCAGCAGAGGTCTTAAGAACCTGTCCTACATTACAGGGAATGACGTCTTCCTCAACTAGTCCCCACTCTTCCATAGGAGGGAAGGAGTGTCCTCTATCAAAAGGTTAAAAAATGTGAACACTTGTGCAGGGGCATGGCAGTGTGAGGAGTCACCGTGCACCATTCAGCAAAGGCACAGATGATCTGTGGTCCGCTCAGGTGTGTCTAAAGGGAACAGATGGCATTACGGCCAAAAAATTATTCTCTGATTTGAGGATCAGGAATGTAAATCATGGTTTAATGCTAATTAGTCAAGGTTTGTTTTCTGGGTGTTTGCCTGACACTGCCTCAAGAAATAAGATGGGTAACCCACGACTGGTGGCTCACACCTGTCATGCTAGTACTCAGGTTGTGACAACCTAGGATCAGATGTTCTAGGCTATATAATGAGTTCTAGGCCAGCTTGAACTACATGAGACCCTGTCTCCAGCAAAAGCAAAATAGGAATGGACTTCATATCTCTTCAGTGACCTTACAAGAGTTCTTCCACAGAAGGATCTGTCAGCACATAAGCTGTGTCCAACCTTCTAACACTGAGGCAACTATAAAGATCACTCATAAGAACCTCATAACTGAATTATCCCCCCCCACACACACTCACACACTCTATAATGCTTTAAGCAAGTGTATAATTTTGTGTGAGCTTGCATTTATAGCTCTCTTGAGTGTCTGTGTCTTACAGGCTCAGGCTGAACACACCTGACAACTGTTGGGGGAAGGAAGAAAGGAAGGAGAAGGACTGTGTTTGTAGATATTTCTTCAAGAAAAGTTATCAGAGATTAGTGAAACCAATAATTGTCAGGAAGGGATTGGAGAGAGTCTAGGCAGGGGCTCAAGGCATGGCTCAGAGTTTAAGAGAGACTCCTGCACTCACAGTTCAGTTCCCAACACCCACATGGGGCAGCTCACAAGTACCTGGGATCCCTGCTCCAGGGGATCTGACACCTTCTTCTGGCTTCCAAAGAAGGTGATCTCACTTGTATACATTGACCCCTCTTGACAAAAGCATAATTAAAATGAAAAAAAAAATCTAGGAAAGGAAAACCAAGAAATCCATTGGGTGACACTGACATTTGCTCTGTTTATCTAGAATAGCTACAAAATTTCAGAGATAGCATGGTCATCCCTTTATGAATTCATACAGCATCATTAAAGATGACTTGAAAACTGGCACCAGAAATCACCGTTCTTCAGTTAGGGGAACAAGTAAGATTTTACAGAGGAGCATCCTTTAAGAGTCGCTGACTCGGGGACCGCAGCCTTGTGGGTTGGCAAATCAGTCAGACAAGAAAATCTGACTTCCAGGTCTGGGTAGGTTTTCAAAAAACATGTCATTTCGGTAATCTAGAAGTTACTCATAATGCAAGGTGGTATTTACTGTGACTGAAAATAACTGGCCATTTTTACATGAAGCCATCTGCTGTGGAAAATGGTCAGAAAGCAGCTGAGCTCAGGGCACCAAGGCTTAAGAGGTGGTAGGAAAAGTGTGTGACTCCTTTTTCTTCTTGTGGAATAAGATTAGACTCCGTTGATGTTTGTCAGTGACTGGGCTCACTCAGAAACTCTCCCCATGGGGAAAGCACAATGCCTTCACTCATAAAAAGAGAGAATGCTAACCTGCCGGAGGCCCATGGTCTAAATGACTGGGACCTTTACCAATATGACCATGAAAGGCAACAGACACAGCTCTACGACTCAGAAAAACAGAGCAGAAAAGGAGCCCGACAAAGCACGCTTCAGCCAGTCCCAGAGACGCTGCACACATCTGTGCTTCCTGCTCCGAGGCCAGCTTGACTCACTTGGCACCAACTAAAATTTAGTAAATGGACTCAAATAAAACATCCCTATGAAGGATATTTGTAATATGAAGGCTTCGGATGGGTCCTGGGCTTGACTGCTAGACCTTCAACCATGCATGTAAGTGTGTATGTGTGTGCACACACACATGCATGCGTGTGTGTGTGCACACACACACAGAGTACGATATCAAGAATCCTCCCAGCACTTGGGAGGCAGAGGCAGGTGGATTTCTGAGTTTGAGGCCAGCCTGGTCTACAGAGTGAGTTCCAGGGCAGCCGGGGCTACACAGAGAAACCCTGTCTCGAAAACAACAACAAAAAAGAATCCTCATAAATAAATACACAACTAAGTTCATTTTTAAAAATTACTTTTATCCTCATCTTGACTAAATGTGTATGTGATATATGTATGTTTTCCTGTGTGTGAGTTTGTATATGTAGATGTGTGCACATGTATATGCTTGTGGATGACAGGAATTGATGTTGGATGTTTTCCTCCATTACTCTTTGTTCTTTCTTTCCTTCTTCTCCTCCTTTTCTTCCTCCTCCTCCCTCTCCCTCTCTCTCCTTTTTCTTTTAGAGACAGGGTCTGTAAGTGAGCCTGGAGCATATTCACTCAGCTGGATGGCAAACTCTAGGGAGCCGCCTGTTCCTGTGTGCCCTGCTGTAGACTTGCAGGTGCAGGCCCTGGTGTCAGCTGTCGTATGTAGGTGCTGGAGAGCCTAGCTCAGATCCTAGTGTGTGAGCAGTAGATGCTTTACTGAAGGGACCTCTCCCCCGCCCCTGAATAAATGAAGTCTATATAGTAACCTGTCAGGATTAAAAAAAAAATCTCCCCGTGAGGGACATAATGGGAAAAGATAAAGCAAGACTAGGAATAAAGAAACCCAATGACACCATGGTGCGAACAGATATTGGTAAAAGAATGCCCTCCTCACCCTATGAAGAATCCCTCCACCCTATGATGAACCTTCCAAGTCTTACTCTGATGAAAACATAGTCAGTCCAAGGTGATTTAAAATAGGACTTCACTAGAGGACTCTCAAGGCTGCAATTCCTTTTGTGAGCTGATCATTTTTCTTAGTTCTTCGTTCTCTAAATCACTAGTTACCCCTCTGCTGCCTCCAAGGACGTCTCTGCAAATATGGAAAATAGAGTGGTCCAACTGAGCTTTTAGGCAGCTATTTCAGCTCTGCGTGCAATTGGAATGGTGGAAAAATAGATAAAGACCTTAACCCACAAAAGGAGAATAGGCTGAAGTTTTTTTCCACCACAAGGATGGGATAGCTAGTTGATGAAATAATTAAATTATATGTAAACCAATTACCCTGTGGGAAGAAGGGGAAAAAAAACAAAACAAAAAAAATTTTTTTTTCTCTCCCTGGAACCTCAGAGGATTACCAGGATTGGAGGAAGGCCAGAGCTGGTGATAATTCAAGTAATGAGCAAACTGCCTTCCATAGGGCAACATTTCCTAAACAAAAGCACCACGATGAGCATGCAGGGGAAACCATGCTTGCAGCTGACAGCTCCACCTCCTGATATGTAACTGAATTTTCTATCTGATGCGTCCAGTGTCAGTTAATGAGCTTGGCCTGCCAGTTTAACAGCCTATCAATAAAGCTGACCCCAGGAGGAGCCCACTCCCTGACTCATAGGAAGTGTCCTGATTGGAGTTGTTCAGAAGAGCTACTGTCAGACTGACTCCCAGAGCCCTGGTTCCTATGGCTGCCTCAAGACAGCTCCCATCATGGCTGCCTTAGCCACGCATCTCCAGCTGTGGATTTTCACTGCATGTGGTGCTCAGGGCAGAGGCACACTGCTGCTCATCCTCCCTTACCTCTCCAATCGTATGGCACACAATCCTCTCAGAAGCAACAACGCATCAAAGGCAGCCTGTAGTTTACCACAGTAAACAATAGGAAACGGGATTTGGGAGACAGCTCAGTGGCTAAAATGCTTTGCTACTCACGGGTGAGGTCCTGAGTTTGATCCCTAGGGCTCATGTTAAGTATCCTGGTGTGTCAGTGTGTGCCTGAGATAGGAGACATCCTGGCCAGTCTAGCTGAATCAGCAAGCTCTAGTTTCAGCGAGAAACCCTGTCTCCAAAACTTAAGGTGGGGAGTGACAGGAAAACATCCAACATGTCACCTCCCGCCCCTGCACACACAACTCAGACAGGTACACACACACAAACAGGTGCCATGCACAAAATCGAAAACCATTTGAATTCATGGTAACACATCCAGGAATCGATAAAGCAGTAGCACCTCTCGGATCAAGTTCAATTTGAAGGCAAAACTCTTTAGACACAAACTAATTTTTTTAGTGCGCTAGCCACAGGCTGCAAAATGAAGAGGCAGCAGAATGAGACAGGGAAGCCTTGCTGGCCCAGAACTTCGGAACACTAATGGATATTCAGCGGAGAGGGCTCTATACATTGCTTTCTTTAGAGATGAGACATAAAGTAAAACAATTTTGACATACCTCCTGGTGATTTAGACTTCTTTGAACTGAATAGGTTTTTCAGCTTTGTCAGGAGACTGGTGAATCAAAGCAATCTGAGTTCCTAAAAGTTCTAATTGGGTCAGGCTGGTTTTTTTTTCAAGATCCACAGTATAGGAGAGTCATTGCATTCAAGGAAAAAGAAGCAGCTGGCAGACATGCATAGGGATGGAGGAAGGTGAAAGGAGGAAGCGGGAACCTGCTGTCAACACTAACAGGAGAGGCCGGGTAGGTGCAACCGCAGTCCTTAAAAGCCTGGTCTCTCTGGGCAGATGCTCTTTTCTGTGGAAACAGCCTCAGTTTTGGTCTCTTCTCTTGCTAATGTAGATGAAGCTGTTTTATTCAAGTATATCACTGACACTCAGGATCTCGTGTTATTCTTTCCAGGTAACAAACACAATCAAAACCAACCACCAGGCATAGTAGCATACATATTGAATCCCAGCACTCTGGAGGCAGAAGCAGAGGGGCAGAGGGGCAGAGGGGCAGAGGGGCAGAGGGGCAGAGGGGCAGAGGGGCAGAGGGGCAGAGGGGCAGAGAGGCGCAGAGAGGCGCAGAGAGGGGCAGAGAGGGGCAGAGAGGGGCAGAGAGGGGCAGAGAGGGGCAGAGAGGGGCAGAGAGGCAGAGAGGCAGAGAGGCAGAGAGGCAGAGAGGCAGAGAGGCAGAGAGGCAGAGGCAGAGGCAGAGGCAGAGGCAAGTTGATCTCTGTGAGTCTGGGCCAGTCTGGTCAATATAGTGAGTTCTAGGACAGCCCAAACTGCATAACCTTGTTTCAAAAAAAATCAAAACAACAAACAAACAAAACTTCCACCCCTAAAACTCAATGCCTAAGAAAAGAGAAACTCTCTGTCTCTGTGTGCTGGGCACTTGGAGGGTTTCGGTTTTCTCCCATTTGTTAATCTGTATAAAAGTCACTTGGTAAACTGTTTGCTTCTAGAAATCTCCACTGAATAAAACCAGGCCTCTGTCGATTATGGGTAACTGAAAATTCTCGAAGCAAGATGCAGATGGGCAGCGAGGATGGGATCTAGAGCACCTATCATGGTCTCTATCGGGGCAGGAAGAAACACTATAAACAATGTGACTCAGCTGGCCATGTGTAGGAGAAAGCCAGGGGCTGGAGTGATCCTTGAGAGCCCTGCTCAGGCTATGACACAGAGAAGCTGTGACAAGTCTTCCCTACGCCTCAGAACGAGCGGATTCTAATGGGTTTATGACACAGATGTTTTACAACGCAGAGTGATATTAGTTGAGAAAGTCACTTTTCATCACACAGGAGAGATGGCAAATGAATTCCTCTGCAGATGATCACACAAATAACACAGACATGTTGACATGCTTCTTCTGAAACTTCTCCTTAGGTGTTCAGTGCACTCAAAACTGGCTTCCTCCACCCCGAATCCATGTTGTAGCCAGAGGGAGGAGACCCATGTTCTGGAGACCAGGCACACCACCATTCTTTGTTGTCTGGCATGTGACTGCCTGGTTATCATCTTCCATGACCATGAGAATAGTTCTGCAAATGGCTCTTTCATTCTAATCTGATTTCTCATTCTCCCTCACAAAATAATACTGGACAGAACTACTCTGTGAATAAGCTCAAAATTCCCCTGCTTTGTGTCTCAATCTCAAAGTCTTAGCAGGTTTTTCAAGATAAGCTATAGCTATGAGAAATTACCAATGTCAATAATTGCCAATGTCAATAAAAGGGTATATACACCCTAGTACTTAAAACCCACTAAGGACAGAATCGTTCATTCATTCAATAAATGTATGCATCAGGCACTCCTTTTTTTTTTTTACAAAACAGTTCTGGTTACTATATCAGTGATAAAATGATGATCAGTCAGAAAATAATGAGTGTGGATCAAGCATATCACATGTATTTCAACCAATGACTTCCTAACAATAGTAACAAGAAAGAAATGCAAGCAAGCCAAATATAAAACAAACCAAAACAAAATCCAAACCAACCCTCTTTTTAAGTATTGAAAAGTGTTATATACCGTGGAAGCCAACTGGGAAATAAAAGTCTTCCTGGGGTCAGTGAGGCTGGTGCAGTAGAAAGGAAGCTTGGGCTAAAGTTCAATCCCCAGGTCCCACAAGGTATGAGAGAAGTGAACCCTGCTTGAGACGGCCCCTTGACCATCACATGTATGCCAATGCCCATGCCCTCACACAAAATAGTATGTAAGGAAGGAAGGAGTAATAAATATCAAAAATTGTTTTGAGGATTTCTATAGGAGCTCTTTGACTGGATAGGAAATGAAAGTAATTCACCTCTGTGGACATTCCTATGAATGAAAAAAAGAAATAGAAAGGACATTACTGCTCCTACTTATGGTAGAAGAGAAGGAATATTGTAACATTTGGGAATGCACAGCCAGACGTAAAGTCTTCGAGAGTTCAGTGGACATGATCACTATTGCCTTGTCAGCTGTGGAGAAGGAGGAGGGGGAGGAGAGAGCCAGGAGACGAGAGACCAGGAAGCCAAAAGGCAAAAGGGGGAAAGACTGGTGAAGCCAAAGTGGCTGGGTTATACAGGGAAGCCAGTCTCTGCGCTGGGGAAGTTTCGAGTAGGGGTTAGGGTACGCCATCCAGAAGGGCCCTGTAACTGGTATGGGCTGAGGGATGCTGGGAGAACTTGGAGGCCAGTGTCCACTTTAATATGTCAGTAGGCATCTCGACCATTTGTCCTGGGTTTGTGAAATAACACCTTCTAGATGAAGAAGCACATCTAGGCATGGGGATACTGGCCTAGCTTGTCTGAGGCCACAGCTTAAGGAGGAAAGGAAAGTGGGAAGAGAAAGTGTGTGAAGGAAGGGGTAGGAAGGAAGGGGTCAACGAAAGCACAACCTAGTAGTATAAGCCTCCTGGAAAAAGTGTGAAACACCACCTATCCATGATGCAAAGAAGATTCACAGCCACACTCTGATCACACTCTGTGGAACATCCAACAGAGGGCCAGGACACAGTGCCTCAGAGAGAGATCATCAAAAGTCAGAGCTGGACACACTGATAGTAAGTAAGTTAAGGAAGTTTCTGGTTTTGCTTGTTGTACTGTCCCTCAGGGTCTCCACATGAGAAGTATTGTTAAACTCACTGGCACCCAAACCAGGCAGGAACAGCCTGGCTGGTGGCTCAGTATTAGCATGGCAACTCATCATTGGGACACAGAAATGGCGGTGGGGGGGGGAGCAGGGGCTAATCAGTTAGAAGGGTGTTTGCCTAGGATTCATGAAGCCCTGGGTTCCATCCCAGTGCCACCAAAAACTGGATATAATCTGTAATCCCAGCACTTGGGAAGTTCCAGGTATCCTCAGCTAAATAAAGAAATTGAAGTTGAGGCTAGCCTGGCTATATGAGACCCTTCTAAAAACCATGAAACATATTTTGATCACATAACACACACTATCAGACAACACTGAGAAGTAGGTAGAGTTCAGCTGGCAGATGGCTCAGTGGGTAAAGAACAAGTGTGAAGGTCTCATGCCTGTACTCCTAGACTTCTACAGCAAGGGGATGCAAGGACCAGAATGTTCCCAGGGTCTGAGGGCTAGTGAACTTTGCTATACACAGCAGAAAAGCAATAGAGACTCTGTACCAAGTTGGAAGGTGGGAACTGACACCGGAAACTCTCCTCTAACTGCCACGCATGCTCTGCAACACACTAATGTCCACATTCTCTCTCTCTCTCTCTCTCTCTCTCTCTCTCTCTCTCTCTCTCTCTCTCTCTCTCTCTCTCTCACACACACACACACACACACACACACACACACAGATTAAACATAGAACAGTTAGGAGTTGACTGTACTGCCCTGCCAACCACATGTTCCAGCAAGGACAGACAGTAGTTTGGGGTTTGGCAGCTCTTGCTCTTTCCCCCTGAGTTTTTCGAGGTGGAGACCAGGAAAAGATGTTCATAGTAAATATCATTAAGAAAGAAATGTTATTAAGACTAATTCTGGGAGGAGAGTTGTGGGAAAGGGGCAGAGACATCAGTCAGCTATACACAGCTCTCCCAAGTCGGGATAGCTTGAAAAATCCCTTTGCAAAGGGCATCTTAACACTCAGGCAGCAAGAACAATGAACGCATGGAGATGAAAAGATAGAGATGAAGTCTGGGTGCAGAAAATGGAAAGATCTCAACCATAAATCTCAGCCAACTGCCTTGACTGCCAGGAAATCTTATCTTAAGGAAAGAGAATCTCCGACTTCTCGCAGCTAAACACGTTCAAGGCACATTTTGGTCTACTCAGGCAACAGCCTGGAGGAATGTTTAAAGCATGCCTTGACCTGTTCCCACATGTCAGTTTTGCTGTTCTGATTTTCTCCTGCAGCCTGAACAGTCAATTCTCGAAGACTGCCCACTCTGACAGATTAGTCTCTGTAACACCATTTCCAAGTTATCTTTCCTAGCCCACACAGGCTATAAATCCTGATCATTGTGCGGGTTATTAGGATTTCATTTCATGCTTGCATTCACAAGCATTTAAGCTTCCAACCTTTCCTGTTGGGCATTAATCTTGGCAGTAATCAAAGGATTAAGTACGCTGAATTTAAACTCAAGGTTAATAGCATGCTCAACCAATATTGGTTTTACATATTGCCAAGGGAAAACTGAAAGGCAGGGACCTTTATGTCTATTGTTCATGAAACAGAAGCAACAGATTGATGGGTAATACATGAAATTGCTTCTTCTGTTCCATTAGGAAGGTCACACACACATAAACACATGGAAGCGTACACACACCTGTCCAAACTGGCATTTGGAGTAGTAGTTGTAAACATCTTAAGATCTAGCAATAAATCACTGGCCAATTTGATTATCTTATACTAAATATACCTGCAGTAGCTACAAAAATGGTTAAAAAACATCATATCAACCGAAGGCTGGGGAGATGGCACAGTTTGTAGAATGCTTGCCAGTCAAGCATGGGGATCTGATTTCTATCCCTAGGCTTGGTGTGGTGGTGTGCACTTGTAATCCCAAGGCTAGGGAGATGGAGAGACAAGCAGCTGCCTGGGCCTCACGGGCTGGTCAGACTGGTAAGCTTCAGGACAGTGAAGGAGTCTGTTTTAAGAAAGAAGGGGTATATGTAGAGGGCTCAGGAGACAGCTCAGTGAGTAAAAGGCTTACATGACCAGTTTAAGCCTCCACCCCTATAAGACCAGGAAGGCATGGCAGTCACTTATAATCTCAATACTTGGGAGGTAGAGACAGGAGATCCTTAGGGCAAGTCAGCTAGGCAGATTAGCTAGAATCAGCTACTTCCTGGTTCAGTGAAAGATCCTGCCTCAATAAAATAGAGAGATAGAAGAAGATGCTGGCTTCAACTTTGGTCCTCCACATACAAATGCATACATGTGTGCCCATGACACATGTGGCTATATATACAGAAACGGGGAAATAAAAGCGAGCAAGCAAAATGATGACAAAATAGACATACCTGACGAACTACATAGAGGTTGACCTCTACTCTTCTTGTGCCTCTGGCTTACACACACATATATACAGAAAAACCATGGTATCCAATGAGTCAAGAGATCTAGAAAAGTATGTTGCTGGCTAGGTTTTGGAACAATGATATAAAAAGAAAAAGATAACATAGGTGTCAAATACATGAACATCATCCATCAATGTACTGTAGATGGGGTCGAAGAAACTTGTTCTGAGCTTTGTAAGAGTCACTAGCCATAAATGTTGTGGACAGCTGAACTGAATTAATACGCCCCAAACAAGGGCAGTTGCAGCAATCACTGTCACGCCTTGTCTCTATAATGGGAATAGCCATACAGCTCAAAGAAACTGATGGACAAAGTGACCTGCCAGGTGATGAAGTATGAGGCTGCCTGAAGAGCCAAATCACTCACATACTCACTGCAGAGCGAGTGACACCTGGCTTTCATTAGCTGTGACCTGGGAGCCTGGTGGGGTTTCTCCTGTTTGGATGGCAGGCATCAAAATTATGGAGTAGTAGAAATTAAACAATGGAGATCATCAACTGAAGTCAGTTAATTAGGGTTGTACTCCTGACACAAGTGGGTTTTAGCACAGGGAGAATGCAGAGCCAGCGGCTGTGGCTACTTAGGTGAGTTTGTAGTCCTTCAAGATGAAGGACTGAGGGCACACTAAGTGTGGAACTCTGAAGCCAGGGGCCCAGCTTTTGCAGTGCAGCTGCCCATGGCCTGGCTCTCTACCCTCTTTAGCCATGGCCAGCAGGTGACATGCTGTCGGGCATCTGTAGCATCGGCATAAGTAATGTTTCACTCTGCTTGTAACTGCCCTGGAGGGGGTGGAAGAACTACAAAGACAAACCTATGTGTGCCCCTCTCTCCACAATCTGACCACAGAACAATGGAGCCCAAGGAAAGGCAATGCTTAGTGCCAGCCATGGGAAGGGGAGGGTTTGTCTCCTGGAAAGAGACTTCACACACTTCTGACAACTTGTCAGAGCATCTTGCAAGCGAGAGCAGAGCTGAGGAAATGACGGTGGGCAGGGCCACATGTTGACCAGGACTGCTTAGCCATGAACAGCTCTGGCCTCTATTTCAACCTCATGACAGGACCCTGAAGACAGACTCAGGGTGGGGTCACTGGCCCTCTTTATTTGCTCCTCTCTTCAAGATGGTCACTTTGAAGAAGCCTTCTCAGCTTTCACTATTGCTTGTCTCTAATTGGCATATTGGGGACAGTAACTAAGCCTAGCTTACCAGAGCTGCCAGGGCTCAGGCTTGACCCTAACAACTCTAGAGTGTTGGTATCTCTGCAAGCCCATCCCTAAAGAAGGGAGCCCCTGACTGTTGGTGCTACACTGCTGTCGCCAGTGTGGTGTCAGGCAGATGACAAGCAGCTGAAAAGCTGCCATAGCTCACATAGAGAAGGCTGTACTTTGGAGGTTTCAATTTAAAAGGATTTGTAGATTGCAAGGTGGTTAATGGCCAAGGAGGTCATAGGTAGAAAGATACTACTTCTATTGTCTTGCTAAATGGACATATCAGACTGCCTTCTATAGAGTTACATTTATATGACTCTCATCTTTGGTCAGAGAAGATTCTTTCTGCAGTGTATGGTGTGTGGAGACTCTTGAAGTATTGAGTAGTGTGGAAGTATCGAGAGTAAGTGTCTCTGGAGTGCTCAGCCCTAAATGGCCATCTATACAAACCCCTCCCTCACAAGCCTTAGGCAACATCAGGGAAGGGACCAGGATGGATGAATGTTAGGGGCAGAGGATGGGGAGAGAACCGTGGCATACTATCTTTTAGACATGAGATGGCCATTGCACTCAGGATCCACTGTAGCTATGGTTACCTGGACAAGCTTACATAGGGTCAGGCCAGTCAACATTCCAGCCAGCAGAGCTAATTAGACCCCGTGGATTACTAAAGAAAACAAAACAAAATGAGAGGACACAAAGGTAGAAGGGTTGTGTTGGGAGTGTGTGGAGAGAATGGGAGGGTGGGGATGGCTGAGACAGGATCAGGATACAGTGCAAACACACGAAACTGTCAGGCACTTTAAATGGGCAGGTTGGTATGGCAGCTGCTGCAGCTGTTACTCACTGCAAGCAGGTATGCTAAGGCAACGGTGGAGGGAAATGAAGGGAGAGGGGCACGTCCTGAATCGAAAGTTCCAGTCCATCCCTCAAGCGACACCTACTTTAGGTCTTCTTGGTATCTGTCTCTGTTCTGATGTTGAACCCCAAAACTAGCCCAGCTCTTTCCATAAGGACTGCAAATACAATAGCAGTGTCCGCATACCTATTGATTGAGTTTACAGAGTAGGTCAAGCTAAGATAGCTTTCTCATTTTGCCAACTTCAAGAGAAACCTGGTGTGTGATATGAAAGGAAGCAGGTCTCAGAGTTCAACAAAATAGGAGCGTTATAAGACAGAAAGAAAGGAAGAGAGAAAAACAAAAAACCTAGACTAACAAACAGGCCCAAATAGCTGTATCCCTCAGCATTGTTTGTGTGTGTGTGTGTGTGTGTGTGTGGTGTGTGTAGAGAGAGAGAGAGAGAGAGAGAGAGAGAGGAGAGAGAGACAAGAGAGAAGGAGACAGAGACAGAGCAGAGAGATAGAGACACAGACAGAGAGAAAGAGAAGAGAGAAAGAGAGCACATCTACATGCAGGTGCCCACAGAGGCCAAAAGAAGGCATGGGATCACCCTAAAGCTAGTTAAAGACTGTTATTAGCCTGATGTGGGTGCTGGGAACCAAACTCAGGTCCTCTCTAAGAGCAGCAAGCATTTTTAATGCTAAGTCATCTCTCCAGACCCTTGCCTAGGAGTTTAATACTACAAGGAAAGGAACTGACTTTGAGGACTGGTCTCATTAATTTCACATAACTGGTTCTGTGTATCAGCTTCTAACAAAACAAATGCAACATCCCACATGGAGACTAGCAGTCATGGGCAAGTGTGTTTCTCACACTCATGCAAAGAATGTAGAGTAATGTGTATTCCTCAGCTTCCTTAGACATTCCACAATGCACATGCTAATCAAAATGCCATGCTCAAACCACACATACAGTCCTTGGCAGTTAAAAAGGCAGCCATGGGACTGGAGAGATGGCTCAGTGTTTCCACATAAGTATGTGGATATGAGTTCTAAGCCACAGCACATTAAAACACAAAAAAGCTGGAAGTGATGGTGTATACCTGTAACCCCAGCACTGAGGAGGTAGAAATGGGGGGATTCCTGGGGCTCACTGGCCAGAAAGTGTAGCCTAATTGCTGAGTTCTAGACTTAGTGAGACCGTGTTTAAAAAGTAGGAGTGGATGGTCATGAGAGATGTATAGCCTTCAACTGAACACCCTGTCCCCAATCCCTGGCGCAAAACAAAACAAATACAAACAAACAAACAAACAACCCAGTATCAAGGAAGAGTCCGTTCTACATGAGTAGAAGTCATAACAGATGTCTTATCTTATTAGACTGGTGACTTGACTACCAGTCTAAAATAGAACTACAAGCTCATCCAGAATGTCCTCGAATTAAGGATAACGTGAAAACATATACATATGTCACCTATGTTTACTGAGCATCCTCTGTCTGCTAGGCCCTCCCCAAGGACATTCTGATGTGAACCTGGGCGTTCTCATGCCATTCCAATGGGAGGCAGATGTTTTTCAAAACACAGAGAACTACAACCAGAAGAACTTGAGGAAACACATTGTGTCACACAGATTGAGAAATGGTGAAAGAGCAAATAGGTGTTCCTAGGCCTGGACCTTTCAGGAGTAACCATCCGTCCTGCAGCTGTCCCTGAGTGTAGGATGATACAACAGACTCTTTTCAGAGTCACTTTTAGAGCCCGATAGTGATAAAGTTCCATATTACTTATTTTGATAATTGCTCTAATACAAATCCCGACAAAAGCAACTTAAAGAAGGAAGGGTTCATTCTGGCTCAGAGCTTTGAGGACACAGTGCACGTTGGGAATGCAGGTGCCAGATGGTCACACGGCATCAACATCCAGGAAGCAGAGGGAGAGGAACGATGGTGCCCAGCTCGCTTTCTTCTGTTCATTCAGCTGTCTCCCCAGCCCATGGGACCACATTTAAGTTAGATCTTTCCTCCTTAGCCCATCCGATAAATTTCCTTACAGACATGTTCAGTGGCTTGTCTTCTAGGTGATTCTAGACCCTGTCAAGCTGACGACCAGTGTTAACTACCACAAGGTTCCCAGATGTCACAAGAGGAGCCATCTCTCCCGGTTTGTGGTTAATTATACCCCTCTTTTTTTCCTCTCCCATCTGAATCTCTCTCTTCTTTTTCCTGTTAAACTCTTAAGATTCAGAATGCCTGGAGCAGTGACAAGAAAATGAGCTCTCAGTAGATGCCGACAACCCAGTGACTACAACAGAGGCCAGTAAGCACTCACTGAACTGAATCTGCTAATGAGAAGAAGCAAGAAACTGGTCTTATGCCAAGACTACTGAAGCCTAACCGCATCTCAGGAAGAGAATAAGTCTAGGCCTATAACCACAGTCTCTAGACAGACCAGTGCACTAGCTGCTGCCTGTGCCTCAGACCCCCACTTTCCTCTCTCTTAAGCATACTACCCTTCCTCCACTAGAGTGTGGTTAGGGTAGCAATTTTAAAGAAAATGAACCTATCATACCCATGTCCCTGCCCTTCAGTCTCTACATTACTTCTCCACATCTTCCCGGTTTTGGTCAAGGATCTGGAGAAGAGGCAGGGGAACTCAGGCAGAATATGGCATTCTTCATCTCCTCAGCCCTCCCAAATCCACAAATGAGCCATGGTTGTCAATCAGGACCAATGGCCGGACTCTGGCTTCTTCCATGCCAGGGAAGGGATTTGCAAAGGAAACTTTGCAAAGTTAAACTGGATGAAGAGTCTTTCCCTCGGGGCAGGAGAGGTACTTCTAATTGAGTTCTCTTTGGGGTGAAGGTCACCCACAGCCTGATTCTCCTTGCAGAAGGAAATGAGAAGGCTGCAGAAGCCAGGAATCAGGGACAGGCTCAAACAAATGCAAAATCAGAATGTCAGCAGCTGAGGAGGAACTCCCAGGCTAGCCTGAGCTAACTAGGAACACCCAGGCTAGCCTGTACTTCTAATTTCTAGAAGGTATTTTATTGTCATTGGTGCAGGGATTCCCCTGATTTCCAGGGAACAAACTTGTCAAAGAAAATGTAGGTGCCTCAGTGGTAGGGTCTTGGGATCAAAGCCCAGTGCTGGGGATATGGGGGCTGACCATGATATAATGAAGAAAGCGGTGTGCTAGTTACTTTCCTTTGTAACAAAATGCCTTACAAAAGGAACTTAAAGAACAGAGTTTACCTGGGTTCAGAGTCCATCGAGGCAGGAGCACCAGGAGACACTGCAGCACAGTTAGGGGGGTCTTCTTACCTCAATTCACCCAACCTACAAACTCCCTTACAGACACTCACAGAGGTTTGTCATGATTCCAGGTTGTGTCCCCTTGACAGTCAATGCTAGCTATGGCACAGAGAGAATGTGGATGTAGGAGAGGGTGAATGTGCCTTATAGTATTGGTGACTTGGGCTTGGTCATCTAAATAAGACATGCTAGTCAGTTTATGCTACAGAAAAGAGAGGCACCCAGACTGCACAAGGAAAACCATGGCAATAACATTTAATTCAGCCTAAGAAAATGAGATATTCTACAGGGCATCATCAAGGGGCTGTCACCATGGGGCAGAATAATGAAAGAAATGGTGGTGAGATGCAGCCAAGGCTGCCCAGCACCTATGTAGGCCCCATGGATGTCTGGTCCAGCAGAGATGGTACAGGTAGCTTCTAACTCCCTGTTAAGTTCCTCCTCTACAGCTAACAAATTATACTTTTTAAACCCGTTTCATTTGTCTTTTGAGACAGATCTCATGTATCTCAGGCTTTCCTCCAACTTACTATGTAGCCAACGATAGCCTGAACTTCTGCTATTCTTCCCTCCATCTCCCAGTTATTAGAACTATAGGTATGTGCCACTATGCCCAGTTTAGGCAGTGCAGGGAATGAAACTCTGGGTTTTGTGCAGGTTAGACAAGCACTCTTTCCAAAGGAGAACCAGAAGTCACCTGAGTCAGGGACCCATGGGGTCTGTTAAATGCTGTGTGGCTTTTAAAAGACCTGCATTGTAAATGCACGTAAACAAATGAAAATGAAAATCAGAGAGAAAATAATAAGGATGGTGACAGGAGGTAACCTAGTTCCTAAGAGTACAGTGGCAGCCAACAGCCAAGGGAGAGCGGCCTACAAGCTCATCACAAGAGAAACACAAATCAAAACAATGAGTCCTAACTTCAGGCTCATAAAGATGGTCACTATTTCCAAACTAGAAGGTAGCATGTCTTCGTGAGAACTTGGGAAAGACTTAAAAAAAGATTCTGGCAATGTGTTTTCAGCCTTGTGCACCCAGCATCTTCCTTCCCAGGCTGGGTGCTCTGTGGACTATGCACCAAACAGGTCTGTTTTCTCAGTCTGGGCCCACTACTTGGTGGATATGAAGATAACAGATGGTTTGTTCCCAAGGGAAGGGTTGGCAAGATGGCTTGGGGTAAAGGTGACTGCCACCAAGACTGATGACCTAAATGTGCTTGGGACCCACATCAGAGAAAGAACCCCACAAGTTGTCCTTTATCCTCTACTTGTGTGCCATAGGCCCTGTGCACACATGCACACACTAAATAAATAAAAAGTTTAAAAAAGGACAAAAGAAAACAAACAAACCAAAAAAAACTAGTGAAGATGGAAAGTCCTACAGTCTGTGTATTTTGCTGAAATTCGAAGTTAAAGCAAACAAAACAGAGAATCCAGGCTTGTCCTTCCTTTATGGGAAGGAGTCGGAGGAAAATGAAGGCAGTCGCTGGTCCTTCATCTTTTTCAGCTTCTCCAACTCCAGCCTCAGTTACAACAGAGCCTCAGTGCAGACACACAAGTCCTCAGAATGACTCACCTCACTGAGGTAAATAAAAAAGGAGCAGGAGGTCCCGTCCACTCCGTAGTCTGCGTAGCAGGGGTCTGAGCGCCACATGTCCTTCATCCACTGAAATGAGAAGAGAGGACAAGGCTGAGGAGACTGTGGAGGAGAGGGAGGGGGCAAAGGACACAGTGGAGTGGGTGACTCAACTGGAGGCCCATGGGTAGAGCAGAGCCAAAGGTCCCTGAGCTGAGGGCCAGGTGACCAGATGCTCAGTTCCTGGAGAGTTGCAGATGCTAGCCAGAGAGAGCAGAGCAGAGAAGCAAGACCACAGGGGCCCTGATACTCAACACCCTCAGGAGGTTCCACAGCCACTGCACAGGGCCTGCAGTGCAGAGCTCAGGCCAAATAGCACAGAAGTGTCAATGAGGCTTACAGCTGTCCCCAAAGAACACCAGGGAACGTTTCTAGGAGGTTCTCACTATTCTTAACAAGGAGTATTTGAATGACAACTTTTCTCTGAACACACTGCCAGGAGTTGTTTCCAGGAGCAGGCCAAACAAATACAATTTAGTTTTCTCAAAATAATATAAGACAAAACAAGAAAAGGTCAGGAATCCAGGTGTACACTGGGAATAGCAGCTCAGGAACAGCCAGGCCAGCCTACTGGATGAGCTCTAGGCCAGTGAGAGACCCTGTCTCAAGGGAAAGCTGGATGGCACCCAAGGAATGACACACAGGGTTGTCCTCTGACCTCCATACCTACACGCACATACATGTTCACCTGCATAGATCACATCCAAGAAGCCAGGCTGCAGCTCAGTATGGAGCACTTGCCTAGCGTTCTGGAGACCTTGGGTTAGATCATCAGTGGGAGCGCACAGTTAAGAATGGGTGGCAAGTGTCTCTGGGCACTCATTTGCTTGTGCAGATATGACATTTATGTCATAATCTGGACATGGAACAGGACTCTGGGAATTCAGGGAGAAGGAAGAATTCTAACTAAGGTGGAACTTGAAGGATCACCTGGAGATGAAGGGCTGGGAAAGACAGAGCAGACACCAGAAGTGGTCCAGGTTCTCAGTCTGATTGCTGACAGCCACTGCTGACCTGTACTCCATGGGAGTGGCAGAGAAGGGCCACCACTAATAGGATAGGAACACCCTGGAAAGGTTTCTTCAAGGCTCAGTTACCCACTGGCATCTTTGGGAGGGGAGAAGACGGAGGGTGTTGGGATGAATAGACATAACTTCTACTTTACCTTGATTTTCCCCTCGCAGTGGGGGTAGCCATCCATAGGAGGCAATACACATTTCTCTTGAACTCCATTAATGATATCTGCAAAGAATAGGAAACAAACTATGAGAACCATAATACAGAAGCCCAACATCACAGTCCACGAAGGCTGAAGGATAACGGAAATAGAGAGGTCTCCGTGGAGGCAAGGTTCTGATCCATGCATCCCCTCCAGCTACAGGCATGCTGTGGCCATAGCAGAATGCTGTTGCTGGGAGTGGGGGAGGGGGTCTGAATGAAAATGACCCCCATGGACTCACAGGGAGCGGAGCGGCATTATTGGAGGTGTGGTCTTGTTAGAGGAAGCATCACTTGGAGTGGGCTCTGAGGTTTCAGAAGCTCAAACCAGGCCTGCCTACTCCACTGTTTCTGCTGCCTGCTGATCCAGATGTAGAAGTCTCAGCTACCTCTCCAGCACCACATCTGCCTGCATGCCACCATGCTTCCCACTACAATGATAATGGACTAAACCTCTGAACTGTAAGCCAGCCCCAGCTTAAATGTCCTTTATAAGAGTTGCTGTGGTCATTGTGTCTCTTCACAGCAATAGAAACCCTAACTATGACAGAGGGCATGCCATCAACAAGGAGATTCTCTGGGATCTTAGTAGTCCTTAAAAAGAAAGGTATGTCAGCATCTATGACAGTCCTTCTTTCTCACCCTCCCTCCCCCACATATGCTTGTGTTCCTGTATACGGGGCACATAGGTGCATGCAAGCGAGGCCAGCACACCATCTCATGTGTCATTCCTCAGGAACATTCCAGAGTTTTGGGTTTTGTTTTACTTTTTTGAGATATGTTCTTTCACTGACCTGGAACTCACCACGTAGGCTAGGCTGGCTCTCCAGCAAGTCCCAGGGTTCTTCCTCCCTCTACCTCCCCAGTGCTGGGATTACAAGTATGTGCCAACACACATTGCTTCCTAACATAGTGGGGATTAGACAAATCACTGTAACCATTTCACCATGATCTCCAGACTCTGCAAAGCTTCATTTTAAGAACCCAATCACCTTGACTTTTATTTAGAACTGAATGGCATCTGATAGGTTAAAGGAACCTGGCTATCTCC
Organism: Mastomys natalensis; assembly: GCA_021653895.1. Classification (NCBI taxonomy): domain Eukaryota; kingdom Metazoa; phylum Chordata; class Mammalia; order Rodentia; family Muridae; genus Mastomys; species Mastomys natalensis. Next base: position 348,960 of record JAJTUV010000856.1, on the reverse strand, counting down.
CCACCATGGGGAGCCATGGGAAAAATAGACAAAAGTGAGTTTATAATCCCTGCCCCTAAACTTCGGGAACTATGGCCATCTGTCTGTCCTCCCACTGGAAACTGAGCCAAATCTTCCTGTTTAGCTCTGCTGCCAACAGCCAGGATAAGCATCTTCAGGAGGGAGGGCGATGCTCTGCCCCTGGTACCTCACACGCATTTCCTCTCAAAAGATAAAGGGTCTCCAGCAACTGTTTTGTATGTACAACAAGGCAGTGTTTCTCCTTGTATATCTGATAGGAACACGTGGCCACCTTATCAGATGGCCCCTGCAGAGTAAGGCACGAAAGCTCTGCCACTGGGCCAGTGCTTGGCACCAGCCTGAAGCCAGCAATCTCTACATTTGGCCTGGAGATAGAGCTCTTGCAAGCATTTTCCTCGGCCAGCTTGGCTATAAGAACCAATGAGTAAATCAGAGGGAACTAGCCAAGGTGAAAGCCCATCTCCTGTTAGAAATGATCCAATACAACTCACTCTCTACTTGGAAAAATCTTTGTCTAGGCCTGTTTCACACCATGGGAAAAAAGTGAATTTATACAACCAGGTCCCTGACAGATGTTTTAGTACTTTATGTTGCTCTGATAAAACAAGTGATCAAAACCAAATTTGGCTCCCAGCCCATCAACTGAAGGAAGCCAAGGCTGGAACTCAAGCAGAGCAGGCACCTGGAGGAAGGAGCTGAAATGGAACCACAAATGAACATTGCTTACTGGCTAGCCCCTCATGACTTGCTCCGGCTGCTTTCCTATACAACCCAGGACTACCTTCCCAGGGGTGGCCCCGCCCACATCCATCATTAATTAAGAATAATAGCCCATAGGCCATCCAACAAGCCAATCTTATGGACGTATTTCCTCAAATCTCTCTTCCAGATATGCCTAGGTTTGTATGAAGTTGAATTGCACCAACCAGCACACCACATATTCTAGGCAGAAGATCTCAAGGTCACAGGAAGCTGCCTGCTTCTCCATGGGCCAGAGAAGTCAAAGTATAGCTAATCTATAAGATGCGGGCCTTTTGGGGGACACAAGGGTTAGTATCCCTTGTTTGAGATGCTTGAGACCCCTGCTTCAGACTTTACAGTTCTTCATATGTTCACAGGCTTGACATGAGGTTGTACATTCCCAAATCCAAAGTGCTCCAAAATCAGAGCTTCTCTTTGAAATGATGTTATTTTTATTAATTACTTAAGCTCTCATTCATGTATTGCATGCTGCACACTCCCCCTCATGCTCATCGCCCTTCACTTTTCTTGCTGGTTGGTCCTCCTGTTTCTCCCTTGCTGTAGCAACCATGACAGCAGACCGTGGGATGCTCATCGTGGAATACTGCAAGAGGGTCTCGCCCCATTAGTACTCTATTGCTACATCACATTCATCCTAGGTCTTTGTGCTGTCCTGTCACTCCTGGTCAGTTCTACGTCACCATGCCTGTGGGTAGCCAGTAAAGGATACTGAGATCACAATACGTTTGATTTGTACAATGAGAAAAGTTTGGTTATTTTAAGTGAATATAATAGCACCGTGGCACCAACTAGTGTGTATATATTTCCATGTCTGAGGCTGGGAGAGAAAACAGAATTTGTATATGATGTGGATATTCAGTGTCCTGCATAAATCTGCATGCGTTCATCTCTATGTAAATGGCCCTTTCTGTAAGAATAACCCTAGTTCCTGATATCATTTTTCCTGCAACAAAATGTTCTTCAGTATTTTAAGCAACAACAGAAAGAACACAAAATATCCCACATGGGTATCCAGTTACAGTAAATGGGCAAGGCAGTCACTATTATAAATTGGGAGAGTGCTAGCTTTATATTTCAAGAACATTTTTTTTAAAAGGGGTTGCATTATTTATTCCCAGAAAAAATAGCTTCTTTACATAATATTTTAAAAAATAAGATGAAAGCTGACATATTTTGAGACATTCACAGCTGTCAATTCTGAGGAGACTATGAAACTGGGAAGTAGGTGGAAAGGCTTAACAATCTGAGGTGATAGAGGCAAACACTGGATGGTATCCTTGGGTTGTGCCTTAGGCGATTTTGATGAGTGTGCTCCTTTTGCAATAATCGAAATAAGGAGCCTTTTGGAACCCATATTCTCACAGGTAGTTTCCTGGAGGAAGCGTCTCTGCATGTTGCTGTCCTTGTAAAACTGTGACAGTACCCGAAACGGGCACATGTACATTTCTTTTCAGTCCACAAATAACATTTGTTCACTTTTTCCTCTAGAACAGGCCTGAGTAAACTAGTTCATACATTTCTAACTCCTCTTATCAAACTGTCAAAGATGTTCAGGACTTGGAGTTTTGTTAAGTAGAGAGGCAGAAATATATCCTCTAAACCTGTGTGTATTAGTAGTTCTTATCATTGGGGAAGAAAAAATAATATAGAATTAGAAAGTAGGAGAGAAGATTGTCAATAGAAGACTATTTTAGTGTATAAATTTTTGTCACAAGCCTTCACTGAAAAGGTGAATCAACTAAGAAAAGCAGTCAAGGCGGGCATGGGCATGCCTTTAATCTCATTCAGTAGTCAGGAGGGAAAGGCAGAGGCAAGTGGATCTCTGTGAACTCTAGGACAGCCTGGTCTACATAGGCAAGTTCCAGGGCAGCCAGGGCTACATGAGACTTTAAAAAAAGAAAATGTTAAGAAAAGATCAGCAAAGACCAGCAACATGGCTCAGTGGGTTAAGGTACTTAATGCCAAGCCTAGTGACCTGAGCTTGATCCCAAGGACACGCCCGCAATGTGGAACTACAGAACTGACACCTACAAATTATGCCATGGCACATGTACTTTCATCACAAAATAGATACATGTAAAAAAATCTATTTTTTTTTAAAAAGGAAAGCAATCAATAAAATTAGCTTCAGATAATGCGAATGCCAGAGAACTGATAAGAAATTTAAAGCAGCTATGACAAAATTAAAGACAAAAGAAAACCAGTGACTGAAAGATTTCTCAGCAGAGAAATGAATACTTGGAAGAACACACACACACACACACACACACACACACACACACACCTTCCACAATGAATTCCAGGATGTAAAATAGACTATCTGAAATGGAAAAGTCACAGACTATAAGGAAGAGTAAACTAGAACTAGTTGAAGAAAAGATCAGTGAACTAGAGAACACTGGAAGTAGACCATAGAGGTTGAAGGAAATAATACAAGCAGAGCCCTGGTGACATGTAGGAGAAGATGGGCAAATGAATGCCAAGAGAGATAATGGGTTGACAAATTTAATTGTCAACTTGATACTGTAAGGAGTCCCATGGGCTGGGACCCCCAATGACAGCCTGTCTCTATCAGGTTGGTCTGAGGGCATTTTTTTTTTTTTTATTTTTTTTTTTATTTAGTTAGTTATTTAAATCACATCATAATTTACTTATTTACACAGAGGTTATAAACACAAAAAGGCAGGATGTGGGGAAGGGGATGACACCGGAGCATAGGTGTTCAGGGGGAGTACAGATACCTTTCAGAACAGGGTACCAGCTGGGTGTAGGTTCAGGGGACAGGTCACTGTGACTCTGACTATGATTCACTTGTCCTTATCTAAGTTGATACTGTCCACCAAGGCTGCCTATTTATAAGACCTATGACTACTCAGGCTGGTAAATTTCTACAGAAGCTGCCTGTTTACAATAGCTTATAGCCTTCTGATTCAGTGTTTTTCCTCAGAGACCCAAGACTTTGTGTTAGCATGCATGTATGTCAGGCCTATTGCTGATTTTAGGCCTATGGCTGATTTTAGGCCTTTAGTGTATATGTAGGGCTGCTCCTGACATCTCCTCCCTCCTCTAAGTATAGAAGGGCCTTGGTGATTCTACTCTTGTGAAGGTGGGGATAGAGGCCTGACCTCCAATAATTGAAGGGGACCTTGTAATGGCTCCGGTCCTCCTGTCATTGTCCAGTGAGGCATGAGGGCCATACCCATCCCGATGTCTTTTTCCTGGAGAGGGGATACTTTTGACATCAACCCCTATGCAGTCAGGCTTGTCCTGAGGACATTTTGATGAGGAAGTTTTCTTATTAGGGTTAACTATGGCTAACCTGGCCAAACTGTATATGAACAGCTCAGTTTCACAGGATGGAGCCTGGACCATATAAGGGTAGGGAAAGTGAACTGGGCAGTGTACAAGCATGCATTCTTCCCTGCCCTTGACTGTGGATGGGACTAGCTGCTACAAGTTCTTGCTACCTTGACACCACTACAGTGATGGATAAGAACTTACAATTTTAAGTCAAATAAACCCTTTCTCTACTAAGCTACATTTTGTTAGGGTATCTTTTTAAACCATATAGCAATAGAAAGAAAACAAGGACAAATAGTAAAGAAAAATGCTTGAAGAAATAATGGCCAACAAGTTTCTAAAAAAATTATTTTTTAAAAAAATCGTTAACTTCAGATCTAATAACTCAGTGACTCACACAGAAGGCAGAGACAATTATATTTGTTATAACCAAACTGCTAAAGGTCAAAGACGGAGAAAAACATTAAAAGAAGCTAAAGAAAAACAAGACACATTACATAAAAGGCAATAAAAACAGCAAAGCCACCTGACTTCGCATCAGAAAGGCTGGAACCAAACCAAACAAAGACAGATTTGCTGCTTAAGCCAAGCAAAAACTTACTGTTAGTTTTCTACCTATGTCCCTGAAAAATACCAACCAAAGACAGATAAATAAACAATGCCATTTTTAGAAAAAGTGAATGATAAATTTTACCACTTGCAGACTTGTACAATAAGAAATAAAAAAAATCTTTGAGGCTGAAAAGGAAATGCAGTCAGATAGTAACAGGAGTCTGTAAGGAAACAGAGAACATCTGAAATGCTGCTTTAGGGGATGGAGGGATGGATGCGGTGTACAAGATGCTGCTGTCAGGCACAAGGATTGCACTCTGTTTTTTCTAACGCACATACAATGCTGAGCGTGGCACAGTATGTATGTAACCCCAGCATGAGCAAGGTAGAGACGGGAGGATCCCTGGAGCTTGCTAGCCTGTCAGTCTAGTCTGATGGGTAAGATCCAGGCCTACAAGAAATGAGAGACCTTGCCACTAAATGACTAAATAAATGAAGCAAACAAGTCAAGAAGTGGTAGAGGAAGACACCTAACACTGCCTTTTGCCTTCCAAAGGCACATACATGTATGTGCACCCTTAATACACATGGCAGAAAATGCTAATATATTGTTCAAGTAGAAAACTACAGGGTATGTTGTGTGTGTACCTTGCTTCCCTTTTTGTTTGTTTTGTTTGTTTGTTTGTTTGTTGTCGTTTAACTAGAATTTTTATAACTCTGGCTGTTCTGGGTCTTGCTATCTAGACCAGGCAGGCTTTCCTCCTTTCCTTGGTTTTTCAAGACAGGGTTTCTCTGTGTAGCTGTCCTAGAACTGGCTCTGTAAACCAACCTGACCTCAAACTCAGAGATGCTCACCTCTGCCTCCTGTGGGGTGGGAATAAAGGTGTGTGCTGCAGCCTGTCTTTGCCTCTCAAACGCTAGGGTTAAGGGCATGCCCCACCAGCTACCATGCTCGGCTTCCTTCGCTTCTTTTATCAAGTCTTAATATAAGTGTCTATTAGAGCATGATGAGACTTATGTGATTTTTTAGACATATGAAGGACAATACTAGAAAGGATAGTTGATCAAGGTGAATTAAATATGAACTTATTAATATCATAACACTTTATCTTCATGCGACACCTTTCAAGGGCCCCAGTACATGGACTCAACATCTACATATACTGTGTCTTTTCCTGTGTATACATATAATAATGTGTCACTTATGAATTAGACACAGTAAGATTTACAGTAACTAATGATAAAATTCAGTATATAAATATAATATAGCCAAAGTATGTATGTATATTAATATATATTATATAATATATATATGTAGTATGCCTGTATATAGACAGATAGATATAGAGAGAAAGAGGGAGAGATAGAGAGGGAGAGAGAGAGTATATAGAAGAAATTATAGATGTTTTGCTCTTTTTCTTAAAAGATTTCAGCCAGGTTAGTGATGCATGCCTTTAATTCTAGCACAGGGGAGGCTGAGTTTGAGGCCAGTCAGCCTACACAGCAAGCTCCAGGCCAGCCAAGGTTACATAGTGAGATCATATCTCAAAAACAACACCAAAAAAAGATTCTATTTTTATTTTTAATTACATGTGTACCTATGTGGTGTTTGTGCCTGTGAGGGTAGTGTCCATGGAGGTCAGCAGAGCTGCTCAAGCCTCTGGCGCTGGAGTTACAGGTGACGGTGAGCAGCCTGATGCATCCTGGGAATGAAACTTGGGCCGTCTGGAAAAGTATGGAGTGCTCTTAACCCCAGCCATCTCTCTAGCCCTCTGAGGGCTGGTTCTTCATGTAGATCTTGAAAACCTTAGCACACATGTTGTTTCTTTGTCTAAGTCAAGAGCTTACAGCTTTTTACTCAAAGGAAGTGCTTCACAGCTTTTCTCAGCTACACTGGAATTGCAGCACTTTAAAACTCTAGAGCTTTGGGCCATTATTAAGTAAAATAAGGGCTATTTGGACACAGCCATTGAGCTGAATGATTGCCAAGTGACTAGATGCCAGATAGCACATACAGCAGCAAAACACCAGTGCTCCCCTTCTAGGAAGGAGACATGTGAGCTCATCACATTGCACAGAACTTAAAAATCACTAATTATTTCTGCAAATTTTCCACTTATGCACACAACTGCATGCCTTTAATTCCAGCACTCAGGATGCTGGGAGTTTGAGGCCAGCCTGGTCTGCAAAGTGAGTTTCAGGACAGTTGGGGATATTAAACAGAGAAATCTGTCTGGAAAAACCAAAACCAAAACCAAAAACCTGCTGATTATTTCTGGAACTTTCCATTAACATTTCTAGATCACAGTTAACCCAGGTAAATGAACCCATCCAAAGAAAAGCCATGGATTAGGGAGTTTCCTATGTCAATTCTGGGTAAATTGTTTGTCCTGGTTTTATTTCTGTTGCTGTGATTACATGCCCTGAGCAATAGCAACAAAAGGCTTTGTCTTACATTCCAGGCTATATACAGTTCATCACTTTGGGGGAAGGCAAGACAACTCAAAACAAAACCTGCTGACGTCAAACCCACCATCAAGAACAAGAGGAACCATCGCACACCTACTGCCTGCTTACTGCTTAGTTAACCCTCGCCCTGTAGAGTGCAGGACACCCCCCCCATATATACACTTAGGAAAGAGTGTCACCCACAGTGGGCTGTGACTTCCTACATCTACTCCCCTCCCCCACCCCAGACACGCCTACGGGATAACTGGATCTAGGTTAACCTATCATGGAGATTCTTTTCTCAGGTGATTCCAGGTTGTATCAGCTTGACAATGCAAACTTATTTTTTTAATGACTTATTTATTTTTATTTTATGTGCATTGGTGTTTTGCTTGCATATATCTCTTTGTGAGAGTGCTAGATCCTCTGGAATTAAACCCAAATCCTATGGAAGAGCAGCCAGTACTTTTAACTGCTGAGCCGTCTCTCCAGTTTCACAAAGAACCTTTTTTTTTTTCTAGACAGAGTTTCTCTATGTAGCCCTGGCTGTCCAGGAACTCACTCTGTAGACCAGGCTGGCCACAAACTCAGAGGTCAGCCTGCCTCTGCCTTACAAGTATCATGATTAAAGGCAAGCACCACACTCTTGATGCAAACTATCATACAAGCATTGAGAAAGAAGACTGTGATCTCCACAGCAGGGACTGGCAAACAACCCTTATCCCAGTCCAGATCGGCTAATTGTTTACTTCGATGTTTAAAGCTTTGCTTCTAGCTATGCCATTAAGCTGTATTTCTACAGCTAGTATACACTATAATGTCAGAGTTCAACAGCTGTAAGAAAGTTAGGATGGTATAGCTTACAGGGTTAAAACAGCTCATTCAGTCCTTCAGAATCCACTGGCCTCTCTTTAAGAGTCCATCATTGATCCTACTATCTAAAGTGTGTGTGTGGTGTGTGTGTGTGTGTGTGTGTGTGTGTGTGTATTTAAGTGATGGTGTTAGTAATGACTCAATTTGAGCCACCATCTCCTCTCCTCAAACTTCTGCAGACCATCCATACCTTAAAACCAGAGTAAAACCAAAAACCAGAACTCAGCCAGTACATGCCCGTGTAAGGAGGCCAGAGGTTGACATCAGCTGTCTTCATCACTTGCTCCACATTAATGCTTTATTTTTGACAATTTCACAGACATGCTTTGTGATCATATTCAACTCTCTTTACTCTGTTTTGTTCCTATTCCTTTCCCGTTGAATCCCTTCTTCCCATCTAATTCCTGGAGGCTACACAATTAAAGAAATGACACAGTTTCCAGGAGTCATCAGTATCTTCATCAGAAGGGCGGGGCTTCATGAGACCTCCTCTACCCACAATGAAAAGTTGGAGAGCCCAGTCTAACGCAGTATCCACAACTGCCATGTGCTCATGGTTTCTATCACCAGGCCAAATCTGGGTGACCACACTTCATGGAATCAGTATTCCTTCCTCCTCCTCTTCCTCCCCTCCTCCTTTTCCTCCTCCAGCTCTTAAATTCTTTCTCTGTCTTCTTCTATAACATTCCCTGGGCCTTACAGGGAGGCAGGGATGTCCCTTATTTTTGAGAAAGGATCTCTCATTGGGCCTAGAACTTGTAGCAGGCCAGTGAGCTTTCTCCACCCAGCTTCTTCACATGTGTTCTGGGGGTTGAACCGGGGTCCTCATGCTTGCATAACATGCATCTTACTGACAGCTATCTCCCCAGCTGCCATCATATTCATCCTGTCCTCCAGAGCCAATCTGTCTTCCCTTCCTGGCTGCCAGCCCTGTGGGTGTCAAGCCTGTCACCAGACACAAAGGCAGGAACCCTTGCAGACACTGTTGAAGCAGCTTCCACACCTGTGTGAAGCCAAATCCTTTTTAACAAATCCCTTGGTGTACACACCTCTCCAAGAGGTTCTGCTTCCTGAGTTAATCTGGACTAATACAAATAGAGAAGAGTTTAAAAGCCGAAGGTAGTTCTTGGGAAAGATGAATAACATATATAATTCCTGCTAGTGAGAATAATTGAGAAAAGGAGAGAAAATAAATTAGCAGTGGGAAGGATGGAAGAGACATCCTATAAACCGTACAGCTACACAAGAAAAGCACGAAGCAGAACTACCGTGTAGTTGGATAGTCTTCTATTTAGAAAATGTGACAGGCTCATGTGTTTATGTCAGGATAATTCATAAGATTCCCTAACTGGAAACAACTCGAATGTCCAACACCAGCAAAACTGATAAATCAATTGTGTTATGCTCATACAATTCAACATTACTCTCTGACTAAAATCACAAAGAATGAACAATGAATACATGCAATACAGCAGATATATCTGGAAAGCCTTATGCTGGGCTTAATGAAGCCCTTCCCTTACATGTTCATACTATAAAATTTTGTTTTTATGAAGCCAAGAACAGGCACAATTAATGTACAGTGATAGACATCAGAGTTACGATTGCTTATGAGGTATAGAGAACCAACAGGAGGAGACATGAGAGACCATCTGGGGGTGAAGTGTTCACCTTGCCTGCCAGGTGATAGACGTATATCCTTACCAAACTCATCAAAATGTACACTTAAGATCTACACCTTGCATTAGACATGATTTTGCTCACAGGTTTAACCTGAATCACTTTTTCAAAGGATGCTTCTGCTTGACTGAAGAATTCAGATGACAGAATGAAATCTTCCTTCCTATTCTCCATTTATTAACCCCTTGCTAGCCAGCTTTCTATGTGCTGCCATGAACTTGCAGAGCTAAGACTTGTATAAAACCATGCTCAAAGTTCAAGCTCAGATTTCCTTTGGAAACGAGGACCTCAGTGTCAAGTAGAACCTGTTTGTTTGTTTGTAGAGTGTTTTTCTGTTGGTGGTAGTACTGAAGTGTCTCGGATAGGGGTGGACTAGTTCATTGTGTGTTCACAGTGCTGGGCCCAAGCACAGAGGGTTTCCATAACAACTTTTGCTCCCAAAGGAGACAGCATGGGGGCAGAATCACCAGCACCAGGAAATAATTCACCCTCAAACACTTAAGGCAGAAAGGCTGTGATTTCCCTCCCACTCCTGTCTGTAGACTTTGACAGGCATCAACCAGCCACTTGACAATGTGCAATCCCCATTTCTCAGTTGGCTTGCAGTACCTGGCTTTCTTCCTCACACGTGGATCTCCAAAAATAGCCCCGACCGGGTAAGATGGTCTAAATGAGGGAATCGGGAGGCAATGTCAAGAATGTAAAACTTTCCAGTGTGATGGTTCTTACCAATGTCACCTTGGCAGGATCTGAAATCATATAAGATCAAACCTTCGGCCGTGTCTACAGGGGAGTCTCTGGACTGGGCTGGCTTAGCCGGGCAGACTTATTTTAACTGTGGGCAGCGTCATTTTATGCACAGAAATCCTGGACCAAACGAAGCAGCTAAAGTGGATGACCTGGCAATTCATCTCTCTCCTGACTGTGGACACAGTGTGAGCAGCTGCAGGGTGGACTGTACCCTCTAACGATGAACCCAGAGAAATCCTTCCTCAAGAGCTTGCTTTGGTTAGATACTGTGCCACAGCAATGAGGACAGTAGCAATATATCCAGCTAATAAGCTAAGTGAACAGAGTACAGCTGCTTCTTGCAAAGCTATAGCCAATAACCAAAAAGTATCAGCAACTGATTCCTTCTTCACTTTGAATCTGTTCGTTAGAACACAGGTGAGCTGAACCTAAAGCTTTGTAAAAGCTCTGCAGACTGAAGAGGACTCACCCAGGATCGCCACAGCACGTGACACAGTCTTATAAGATTAACTGGGAGATGTGTGGTCAACGTGAGGTTATGGGAAAGGCTAGTAGGAACATATTAAGTTGGTGTGTGTGTGTGTGTGTGTGTGTGTGTGTTTTCAGGAAGAGTAATGGTTAATGTTGTGCATTTGACATGATTGAGAATCAATGGGTAGAGAAGTCTCTGGGCATGTCTGTGAGGGAGCTTTTATTTTCGGTTAACTGAGGTAGGAAGAACCACTCTAAATGTGGGGAGCCATCACTCCATCGTCTGGGGTCCTGGACAAAACAAAAAAGGGAAGTGAATCAGGCACAGTGTGGCAGCTGCAGTGCACATCTTTACTCCCAACACTTGGGAGGCAGAGACAGGCAAACCTCTAAGTCTGAGGCCAGCTCCATCTACAGAGAGTTCTAAAACAGCCAGGGAGGGCTACACAGAGAAACCCTGTCTTCAAAAACCAAAATAAAATAAAAAATTTTTAAATTTTCGACTTTTTTTTTTTTTTTTTTTTTGTTTAAAAAGGAAGAAAAGGGAGAAAGTGAGTTGAGCCTTGGCATCCCCCTCTCTCTCTGACTGAGGACGCTATGGGAGCCGCCTCACACTCTCGCTGCCACGATTTCCCTGCCTTGACAGAGTCGGTCCCTTCTGAAATTGTGAGCTGAAATAAATCCTCCTTTTTAATGTTGCTTTTGTCAGGACAATAAAATAAGGAATTAATGCAGGAAGTGTCAGGGGTCTTTGCAAACACTGAAGTGATGCTTCAGGAGGTCTGTGGATATCCACAAAGACATTAAAGAAAGCTTTCTTTTTTGTTTTTTTTGGTTTTTCGAGACAGGGTTTCTCTGTGTAGCCCTGGCTGTCCTGGAACTCACCCTGTAGACCAGGCTGGCCTTGAACTCAGAAATCCGCCTGCCTCTGCCTCCCAAGTGCTGGGATTAAAGGCGTGCGGCACCACCGCCCAGCAAAGAAAGCTATCTTTAAAATGGGATTTTTTTGGAGTAGTATGGTATCTGTAAATACATAACTTGGAGAAATTTTGAAGATCCAAAGAGATGGGGGCAAATACTGTATATTTATTTAAATACTGCCCAGGTCTCACATAACGGGGAGGTGCTTCCATGTGCAGTAGGATTTGATTCTACTCCACTGTTTATTTTCTGCTGGTTTTCCCTTCTGCGACTGTGTTTGCACACCGGCACAAGGTCAAGTATGAGTGGTCAGCTCAGACCCTCTCCAACCTGTCACACGCCAGGTTATAAACAGCTTCTAACCCCTTGTCATTGTGCCACTTCCCAGGTCTCCATACTCAGTCCTGGCTTGTCCTCTAGTTCACTGCTTCCTCCAAACCAGAGAGCATCCTCCGTCTAGGTGGTGGCCAGGGTCAGCGCTGTCACCAGCTGTGATCTGCTACAAATCACGTCTACTTCATCTACCAATAAATATTTATCAATGTTCCCAGCATGCCTTGCCCAGATTCCAAGGCCAGGTTTGGGAAACAGTAGGAACTCTGGGCAAAAAAAGCTCTTATATAAATTTATGTATTCATCTTAAGATATTTTTCTTAAATTGGCATGTGGTCAGTCAACTGGCAAATCCCTAAAATGGTTTCTTTGGAAATTTTGTCTAACTTAATTATGTATTACTTCTGATATTTAAAAAATTTTATTTTTTCTTCTAAATATGGTGTGTGTGTGAGTGTGTGTTACTTAAAGTTTTATTGCTGTGAAGAGACATGACTACAGCAACTCTTATAAAGGAAAATATTTAATTTGGGCTGGCTTATAGTTTCAGAGGTTTACTCCATTGTCACCATGGTGAGAAGAATGCTGGCATGCAGGCAGACATGGTACTGAAGAAAAAGCTGAGAGTTCTTTATCTGGATCTGCAGGCAGAAGGAGACTGTCCCACTGGGCATGGCTTGAACATATATGAGACTTCAAAACCTGCAGGCATCCACAGTGACACACTTCCTTCCACAAGACCACAGCTACTAATAGTGCCACTCACAATGGCCCTATGGGGGCAATTATATTCAAACAACCACAGTGTATATGTGTGTCTGTGTGTCTGTGTCTGTGTGTCTGTGTGTGTACAGATGAGTGTGTGGAGAGGTTAGGGACAAGTTGTGAGAGTTGGTTCTCTCCTTCCATCATGTAGATCCCAAGGATTAAATTCAGGTCATTAGGCTTGGCAGCCAGTACCTTTACCTGCTGAGTCATCTTGCCAGTCCATTAATTTTTATTTTTTGCTGAGGATTTTCCAGGCTATTCCTTCTACCATACTTAAAGTCCTGCCTCCGAACACTAAGACTACAAAAAGAACAATATTCATTATGAAGCTTGCAATCATAATTATCATTTAACAGTCCTTGACTGGGTGCTATTACTGTGGGAATATCTTTTTTCTCATTCTAATCAAATATGAAGTCTAAAATAGAAAGGAAAGGAAAGCAAAGAAAAATAACTAAAAGACAACAGAGAATGTAAAGTTAAATAGACAGAGTAACATCTGCAGAATAAGACCTGTCATATAACTCAATTTCCACTCTCATGGACTCTAGACCAATAAAGAAAGCTATTTTTCTTTCAGGTGATTAAAAGAAGGAACTTCCTAGAGTTCCTAGAGCACACAGCAGAGACAAAGAGAAAAGGAGAAACGAAACCTTACACTCTAGTCATAAACTACACGGAGGGGGGGGGGAAGAGTATTTAACCTTCTACCAGTAAAAATGTGAGCCAAAGACATTAAGGACAGGAAACACACAGGGACTGACCAAGGGAGCCAGGCAGCCACTCCCTCAACACCAAACCAAGTCATTGATATTTAGTGCTTATTTGGTGTCCACGATTTCAGGATTTGTTTCCTGATTTAGATATATAGTGGCTTTCTAAATTCTGGTCCTTTTATCAGGAGGTCATCTTCAGGTCTCTGAAATATAGTCATGCAAAAAACAGCAACCAAAATGGCTCCCAAGCTTGGTGAAATGTAATGATTTTTATCTGGTCCCACCCTCCTCTCTCCACCTGTACCTCTTAGCCTCAGTGGCCAAGAAAGCAGTATTCCTCTCACAGGAGACAAAATTCAGGTCAGAAGCAACATGCTCTGTGTGGGGCAGTCAATGTTACTAGATAAAACTCTGCTGTCTAAAGAATCCCACCTCTCCGTTCCACCTCCCACATAAAAGCTGTAGCTGTTTTTGGTTCCCACTACAACTCATCAAAGACTTTCGAGTTTGGAAACTATGTTGTGAAACTATGCAAGCCATCCATCCCACCCTGAAGCAAAATTACCATCAAGACAGGGGAGCATTTGTTGGGCTAAGATTAAGCAGCTGAACCAAAACAGAGTCTTGAACTTGGCATCGTCCAAGCTTCCTGAAACAACTCTTGTTGGTATTTGGGGCTGCCCAAACAGAACCGTTGATGGCTTCAAGTGAAACTCTGAACAGTTCTTTTTCTGGTTGGCTCACGCCAAGAACAGCGGCAACAAGCCAGGAGGCAGCCTGTACCGTTGCTCTTACAATCCCCTGGGAAAGTCTAGATAATAAATTAAGATGGAATGAATCCTTAGTAGAGTGGTAATAAAAGTACCTATTAACATTACAACAGAGACAAGCAGGACTAAAGAGGAGAGCTGATGACAGGGATACACTGTCAACACCATCAAGACTTTTCCAATTATAACTTATTTCCTATCTCTACTACTTAGACATTGCTATAGCAGGATTCCAAACTATCACATTTCCCCTGTTGAGAAAGCCATGTAGCTGGTTGGGCTACCACACTCCCAGCTCCTCTGCCAACTCTAGGCAGACACTTCTAACATAATCCAGCGATAGCCAACTCATGGGAATTTTAACCACAGATTCTAGATATTTTTGGCCACTTCCCTGTTCATTTCCAGTATCTGTGAACTAATAAACAGCCTCAAAATGTCAGTGAACACCTGGGGCATCCTTGGACCTACCTCTTATAAAACCACAGGCTGAAGCCTAAACCCACCAGAGACCTTGACCAGCAGTGGCACACAGTGCAGATAAGGGTTACTGTAGGTCACTGTGGTGGTTAATCCTTATTGGTTAGCTTGGCTGGCTTTAGAATCACCATGGAGATAATACCTCTGGTTGTTTCTATGTGGGTGTTTCCACAGAGGTTTAATTGAGGAAGGAAGACCTACCCTGAATGTGGACAGCACCATTCTTTGGACTGGGCTCCTGAAGTGAATAAAAAGGAGACAGTGAGCGGTGTATCAGCATCTATCACTCTCTGATTCCTGACTGCAAATGCAATGTGATCGACTGTCTCCTTTTGGTATCATGATGAACTGCATCCTCAAACTGAGCAAAATAAGCCCTTCCATCCTTAAGTTGCTGTTTGTTAAGTATCTTGGTCACAGCAAAGAGAAAAGTAAATAATGTGTGTGTGTGTGTTTGTGTGTGTGCATTTGTATGTATGTATGTATGTATGTATGTATTATGTATGTAATTCTGTTCCAGAAACAGGCATATCATATGCTGAATTCTTACACTTAGCAGATTCTGAGGCAAACAAAATCCCAGCGTTGAGAATTTTGTACTGAAACTTGTAAAATGAAATAAAAAAAAAATTAAATGAAAACTCCAGGACTGAGGAGATAGTTTAACTGGTAAAGTGCCTGCCACAAAAGCATGAGGCATTGTCGGGCAGCAAGCTGTGGAAAGTCAGGTGCCTGGTTGAAAGAACTTTAAGAACCCTGGCACCCCGGATATATCCACTGGGACGGAAGGAAGGCAGTCAAGTTCTTCCCAGGCCTGGCTGCCCCCGCTTCAGTCCTCCACATTCCCTCCCACAGAGAGGTTCATGGCCACAGGTCACGTAGGAATAGCACCAGCATGCAGATGAGGCATTCCCAAGCTCTCAGTCCAAGCTAATAGGGGGTTACCTGCCGCCCGACCTAAACCCACCTCAAACTGTATATATTTGGGGCTGACTCAAAAGTAAAGGTGCGCAAGATTCATCCTGTTGTCTGAAAACTTCTGCCTCGGTTTCTCCCCTCTTCGCCAGCCAGTCACATGGGTCACTTCGAAGAGCAGAGCTGTAACACTTTTCAAGGAGCTTTAACACTTCCCTCTCTCCACCGCCACCGCTGGCGGCAGAGGCCGGACTTCCCCTGCCAGCACTCTATCTCTCCGGACCGCTCATGGGCAGAGGCAGCCGCAGTTCGCACCCGCCTTCGGAGACCCTCGTGGGACCCGGCCCGGAGCCGGTCCTACAAGGCATCTGAGTTTGATCCCTAGAAACCACATGAACATCCCAGGCGTGATGTCATGTGCTTGCAATCCTAGTTCTGGGGAGGCAGAACCAGGATATCCAAAGCTCACTGGCCAGCCAGGCAACCCTAATTGGTGAGCTCCTGGTCTCAAAGGAAGCTAGACAGCCTTCCTGAGAATGATGCTTGGGACGGTCCCCTCACACATGCAAACATATTCACACACCCAGGATGAGGGGCTGCAGAGCACAGTAAGTGCATTAGCTGTCAGCCAGTCCCAGAAATGAGAGCAGATGCGTACCTGATAGTAGGTATGCTGACTGCTAATGCCCACAGGCTTGTGTTATTTTCCTTCTCTCCTTACACTGGTACCACAGCACATGTAACCAGCCCAGTGCTGGAAATCGAGTGCCCACTGATAACACATTGCAATTTCATGAATCCTTGGTACTGAAATTTTCCTATTTTCCACTCAGTGAATGGTAACACTTAGAATATGCATGTTATGAAAACACATGAGAGAGGCAAGGGCACACAGTGGTACCTCAGTGATTCATAATGAAATGCAAGCCGGCTCCCTTTCATGGGCAAAGGTCTATTACAGGCCTGCATTCACTTGGAGGCATGCCTGCCTGGTTGCTATTTTTACATGGACAACAGATAAAGCCCTAAGTCAGGCACACATCTGGGGAAGGTCTTGTACCTCCTTCATCTGAAAGCTATTTAGAGACTTAAACATGAAGAATGGCTGCCCAGGCCCCTGCCTGCTCCTAGCAACTCTGATGTCTGACTCAAGCACAGGAAGTTTCAAAAGGCTGCAAGCGCAGAAAGGCATGGAACTGGTTTTGATAATGACTTCGTGGAGGTCAGGGAAAGTCTACAGCTCATCCTCTGGCTATGAGAGCTTTGTATGGGTCACATTCCTCCAGAGACGGAACTCAGCTGTTAGCTGTGTCCCAAGCCAATGTGTGTAGACTACGATCTATATTAATGGTGAACAAAAGATGATAGTGATGTCTAAGGCCTGAACTGTGGGAGCAGAGGTGAGAGGGATAACCCTGAATTCTATTAAAATCATAGGAGATAAAATTGGAAAGCCTTAGAGACACACTCTATCAAAAACAACCATACAAAACTACCATAACAAAACACACACGCACATGCGCACGCACACGTGCACACACAGACACAAACACTCGCACACACACACTCACATGGAGGAGGAGTTGTGAGGAAGGTTCAGTTGGTAAAATGCTTACCTGAATTCAGTTTGATCTCCCAGTAGTCATATAAAAAGTAGAGTTGAGTAGAACATACTTGTAGCCCCAATGCTGAGGGGAGGTCAATTACCATAAATATAGCCAAATTAGACATCCCAGGGACAGATCGGGCCTCAAAAAATAGGGAACACAGCAATTGAAGAAGAAACTTGATGTTGACCTCTGGTCCCCACATATTTGCACACACGTGCATACATCCCCCTGAGTCTCTGTCTCTCTGTCTCTCTGTCTCTCTCACACACACACACACACACACACACACACACACACATACACGCAGACACACACAAACACACACAAAACTTGGTTTTATTAGTTAATAGTCCTACTTTGTAGGAAAGTTGACAACAGATTTAGATCCTCTTGCTGCCCAGCACAGCTGGTTGAACTGAAGGATGTGTTGCTCTGCTTAAAGGTTGGGTCACCAGAAGCCAACGGCCTTCCTCTGTTGCAGGTCTCCTATGGTAGAGGAGAGCACCTGCAGTGCCTAAATGAGAAACAATTCTGCATGCTGGGGAGACAGCTAAGTGGGGAAAGTGTTTGCTGTTTGAGCACGAGGCCCAGAGTTTGAATCCCTAGCCGCCATGTAGGAAGCTGAGCGCGGCAGTGCGTGCCTGCACCAGGGAGGCAGAGACTGAAGACCCCCAGGGCTCACTGGCCAGGCAGTGCAGCCAAACCAGCAGATCCAAGTACAGTTACAGACTGTCTTCAAAACTAAGGTGTGCATGGGCACCCACACACACACACAAACACGAGTTTTGAGTTGAACAAAATGTAATGATGCTGGGGCTATCTCTCATTTCTCAACTCTGGTTCTCTACAGAGTAATCAATGGACACGAAGAAACAGACAGGAGATTAAAGATTAACACTCCTCTACATCCTGAACTAGCCCAAACTTGCTTTATTTAAAAAAAAAAAAAAAAAAAAAATCAAACCTACTGCTCACTACTTCACATTCTATTACCTGCTGATTATACTGCCAGTCTCCCTGCCCAGACTGTGAGCACACTCAGGCCAGGCTCTTGCCTGTCCCATTTTGTATAACCTCCCAGATGGGCGCTCAGTACTTGAGAGCTCTGTAATCCCCAGAATCCACATGTTCAATCGAGTCCTCAAGTGTCTGAGGCTCCACTGAGAAGCAAGCGTCTTCCCTGCCCTGCCTTTGTGTCACAACTGTACCGATGAAGAAACTAGTCTCATTCTGTCGCCAGGTCTTCTAGCATCTGTTTTTCTGATGGTGCACACCAGGCAGAGAAGTGGCAGTAGCAGCAGCCAGGCCCTGTCACATAGTTTTCCTACACCATCCTGCTGGTGTTTATTTACTGAAGGTGACACCCTATTTCCTGCAGACCCAGGCGTGAAGGCCGCATCTCAACCAACAACTGAGACATGAGGCAGAGATTTCAGAAGAACGATTTCTATAACCAAACATCGGCATGAGCCAGACTGGAATGACCAGAGCCAGGCAGCAGTGTCTAGAGTCTGCGTCTGCATGTGAGGAAGACTCAGGAAGGAAGTGTGTGCAGAAGGGAGAAGCAATGTACTGAAGGTTCGACTACTCTTGGCCCGTCACCTACTTTAACTCCCCACAAAACCCCAGGGCTTTGTTCTGACTAATCCTTCTCACCAGAGAAAGGAAACAGAGGCAGCTCTGGCCAGAAATGGTAGAAAAAGCCAGTGGTGGGAACACAGGAAGACCCAGCAAAGCATCTACTGCCCAGACGAAGCTGGTGGGACAGGCTCCACCTCAAGATGACCTCCACCCCAGGTAGCATGCAAGACTGACAGGAAGGAAGCAGCTAGTGACTTTGTGACTGGGCATCGTGTTGCCAGGGGTTTAGGAAAGGGAGATCAGCACACAGGAAGACAGTGGAGGTCTCAAGAGCAGTCACTGCAGCAGCAGAGAAGGTAGGACATGTGCACAGAGTGAGGTGTTGGCCCATCAAGGACAGGTAAGGACGACAGAGGGAAAGCCAATTAGCCCCAGAATAAGCACAGCCCTGGAAGGACGTGTCAAAGTGACAGTCACCTAATTGACAGTCATACACAGTGGCCTGCCTAGATCAGGTAATAGAGCTAAGCACCCCCTGAATGTGGGCAGTACCATTACCATAGGTCGGTGGGGTCTCAGACTGAATACAAATGAAACACTGAGCTAAGCATCAGCGATCATCTCTCTGCTCCCGAGCTGTGGACACAACAAGAGGGGCCTCACACTCCTGCTCTATGATGGACTGTACCCTCCACTGTGAGCCAAAACAAACCCCTTCTTCCTTGGGCTGCTTTCTTTAGCTGTTTTGTCACATCAATGAGACAAGAAACCACCACGGGGAGTAGTGGGAGAGAGGGGTTGATAAAGCCATGGAAGAGGACGGGAACCTTGAGCTAACAAGTGGGACAAAGGATGCCCAGAAGAGACCATCAACTGAGACAAGATCTCTCCGCTTGCCCATGCTCACCCTGCCCACTTGATTTTGCTTTCTTTTAATGGAACTTGTTTGGCAAAGTTAGGAACACAAGGACAATGAACGAAAGGTTCAAGTGTGTAAAGCTCATTCCGTGTATGTGACATTTCCAGAAGTTGTAAGAATCAGAGAGTGACAGGAAGTGGGATCCAGTGGCTTCCAGCGCAGAAGGTGGTTACAAAGCAATATTCCTAGAAAGAATCCACATGAATGCATACATAGCAAAGGAACAGCACCAAGAAGGAAGACATAGAATCAAAGGAGGAGGCCCCGACTCTATGCTTTAAAAGGCCCAAGTTCTAGCTTTGCTCTGGAAAAGGTTTAGGCACAAGGCTTCTGGCTCCTAGGCAGCAAGCTAAAGATTCCACCTCTGAGGCAACTGGTGAGAGGAAAGAGAGTACTGCAGACAACTTATGTCAGTGGTTCTCAACCTGTGGGTCGAGACCTCCCTGGGGTCACATGTCAGCTATCCCACACATCAGATATTTACCTTACACTTCACAACAGTAGCAAAATTGCAGTTATAAAGAAGCAATGAACTAATTTTATGGCTCGGGGTCACCACAACATGAGGAACTGTATTAAAGGGTTGCAGCATTAGGAAGGTTGCAAACCACTGACCTAGGTCCTTGGTTCCTGTTTCCCACGAGAGAGCACAGCAGCTGTCAGCTCTCACTAATCACACCCTTAACTCTGAAACTTCGTGTATAGATTAGTAGAAATCTGGGGAAATAACATGTCATGAAAGAAATCAAGACCAACTCAGAAACAGAAAGAGAGGAAAAGGGGGAAAAATCTGACTTCAGAGGAAAGAGAGAAAATGAAAAGATGGGGCAAAGTAATTGCCTGGCATGTAGGAGGCCCTGGGTTCGATCCCAAGTACCATATAAAACCAGGCATGCTGCTGCTATGCTTGTAATCTAAGCATGGAGGGCAGGTGAGGTTTTGGCTGCATCCTGAGATGTTGCTTTTGAATAAGTAGGGAACTGATTTAGTATTATCTCATCTTACACAGTGGCTAAGTGGTATCTTTCCTAAGTACTAACCACTGTTGGCTGAACTGGGGTGTGAGGGCCTGAGGGTGGTAGATATGGGAGGGAACAGAGTATCCAGGAATTAGCATACATGTTCTAACACAGAAAAGCAGCAGGGAATTTCTAAAGCACAGTGTAAGAAAAAGCAACACCACACACGTGGTTTGGATGAATGTGAAGATACATGTGGAAAGAAATAACCAGAGTTGAAAGTTTCTGCAGGTGAGGAAAGTCAGTTGGGAGTTGGAAGGGTTGGCTAAGTACCATGGAAGAGACTGGGTTCTGTGATTAGCCTTTGTATATTTGACATTAGAAATTATATACATATAATAATTTGATAAAAGTAAACAGTAAACTTCAAAATTGCAAATGCCCCTTGATCTAGCCATTTAGAACCTTGAAAAATCTCCCAGGAGAATGAGCAGAGATGTACATTTTCTGTGCACTAAAATGACCCTTTAAAGGAGAAAAAGAGAAGAAATAAAGAGACCTAGATAATACAAAAGCCAAGTGCTTAGTTTTAAATAAAGCTTTTGATGAATAATAAAAACAGAAGCAACAACTCCATGAAAACCATGTTTTAAAACTACAGAGGATACAATTATACGTTTCATGCAATCCTATACGTGTTCAGAACAAAATCCTGGAGGAAATGACTGTGCTAAATGCCATGGGATCCAGATGACAGGGCCATAAGTCATTTTATTTCTTATTCTTTTCTTTATTTTCTAAATTTACTATAGCAAATGGTAAATTTACTCTTTCAGATATTATTTAAATGTTTTAATTTGTAAAACAGAAGAACCAAAATGAAAAATAATTCTTACTTCTTCTCAAAAGAAAATGATCTCTTTATTGAATCTTTGTCTCCTCTATAGTCTATTTACACCTTTGCGCGCACACGCACACGCACAGGCACACACACACTCTGCTTTGTGAAGATTCCCCTTGTAATGACTTTGGGAGATACACGTGGTACAAATCTCATATTTAATGCTTCATCATCATTCACGTTGGGCAAGCGCTCTACTGCCAAGCTATAGCCTCACCTGTAAAAATATTTTTTTTTCCATTTTATGATGGTCCAAAAGCAACAGCCATGCATCAGAAACCATGTTTGAAAATGTTTTGAATTTGGATCTTTCCCCAAGCTAGTGATGCATAGCTTGTTCTGTCTCATGATGCTGGGGAATGGGGATAAGCCACAGCCCCAGTCACATGAGCACGAGGGCAAACAACCAACAACGTGTGGATGATTGCTGTGTTGCTATGGGGGGATGTTCACAGGCTAGGTTTCCCCATGTGCTTAATGATACCTTGGACTTGTGATGGGTGTATGTAGATGTAATCCCACCTGAAAGTTCCAGGGCATCTATGTTGCCTAACAGGAAAATCAAAGGGCATTTGTTCACTGGTAAAATAATCCAAACCATCCAAGCTCACAAGACAGCATCTTGAACATTTGAGGAGGTTTGGTTTTGGAGGTAGGATCTCAGTTATATCAGGATGGCTTCAAACTCACTATACAGCCAAGGATGACCTTGAACTCCTGATCCTTCTCCCTCCACCTCCTGAGTGCTGGGATCACAGGTGGCACCACCATGGCCAGTCTTATACAGAGTTGAAGACGGAACCTAGCAGCTTGGTGCATGCAAGGCAAGTATCCTACCTACTGAGCTATATTCTTAGCCCCAGCAGCTGACGCTTAAGATTATATCCAAGCCATCAAAGTATCCATACTCGTGTTCCACCTTCTGTTCTTGAGCCTTGAGCTCTTTTCATCATTAGATGTTCCTGTAGGTGACCTTTCAATGTGATATTTAAGAAAGTAGAACTGTCTTTGCATCTGTGGACATCACAATACACACGTTGTCCTAAATGGGCCCTGAGTTCTAGTTTATGCTTCCTCCATACTGGGAAGATTATGCATCCTTTCCCACTTGTCTATGAAAATAGGATAAATGTTCTACACATCTACTTGGAGGAATTAGTAAAGTATTTAAAGATAATTTGTGTTTAAGGATAGTAAGCTCTCCAAAATAAAATTATTCTTTTAAATCAATTTATTAACATCCCAAGAATGTAGTGGGTGGTACACATGGTATCAGAGACAACACACGAATCTGAAGTAGTGCTACTCATTTAAACCAGGGGGCGGCTAGCTTTATTCTGGGAAGAGCGAGAGAATAAACATTTTGGCATGGCGAACAATACAGTTCCCTTTGTAACCATTCAATTCTGGTCCTGTAGCACAAATGTAGCCACAGACAATAAACCCACAAATAGGCATTGCCTATATATTCAATTAAAACTTCACACTCCATCACTGTTCAGATAAGGCCAGAAGTATACCCTAAAGACCTTGGAAAACTGTGCTTTCTTGATGTGAGGGAAATGTTCGAATGTCTCAATTTCACTACTTCTAAAATGTCATGAAAGTCTAGTTATAGTAGAAAAAGAAACAAAGATCAAGGAACTTTTCAAGAAATCCCAATGTAGGCCAGGGCAGCCATGTGTACAAATCTCTGGCCCCTTGGGTCATGGTTCTGCTAGTGTTTGGGCAGATGGCAGAGTTGAGATGGACGCTTTCTAAAATGACTTGGCCTGAGTCTTCCTGCTGGTTATTTCTGATCCCACTCGGAGACTCATACTCACACTGCTGCATACACTGCAGTCTCACTGTTCAGAGCCACCTAGTGAACACAGCCACACCTCCCAGGATTCCAACACCACTCACACAGTGCCCTGCTGCAGCCAACAAAATATGAATGGTAAATGATACAGTTTCATAAATGATGTCTGTATTAGATATGGTTTTTATCGTTACAAAATACCTGACAAAAGGAAACAGAGGAAGAAGGGGCTCGCTTTGGCTCATGCTTTGAGCAAGCAGAGCCTCATGGCATGGAAATCATGGCAACAAGAGCAGAAGGCAGCTGGTCACCTTTCTCCCCAGTCAGGAAGCAGACAGAGCGATGAACACTGGCGCTCAGCTCACTTCTTCCTTGTTACTCAGCCCTAGACTCCAGCTATGAAATGCTGCTCTCCACACTCAGAGTGGACCTTCATACCGCAGCTGTATCTTTCTGGAAACATCCTTAGAGACCCATCCAGAGGTGTGTCCATGATACTGCTAAAGCTGGTCAGTCTGACAATGAAGATTAGCATCTGTATCTATTTACATTTTCAGTATGGCTAATAAGCTAGCTTCCACAGTAGGTGTCACACCTGTGTTGCTTAAATACACCCCATTAGAATGTGGTTTGGAGATTTGGGAAGGCTGATTCTTCTCTTGGGAACCTTTTCTAGATAGTCTTTGGGATCCCTTCTCCCTTTCAGAGGTGTTAGCTCAACGTCTCTTCTTGAGAAGGGCTCCCCTAACACCCAACTAACACCACCACCACCTTCCATCACTGATGGACCAACTGCACATTCATATATCTATACAGTGGTTTTACTCATTTCCCTCTCTCCAGCACCCTGGGAAGGGCCTGGCAAGACCAGGCACTTATAGAGTATCCAGCAGATGATCCAACTCAGTCAGCCCCTGGGTTGGGGTAGAACAGCTATTTTCTATTACATCTTGTGGCTCAGCTGTAATTTCAGTCATTTGAACAGTCCAATTGCATCCCTCTTCCTGACAGGGAAAACAAGTTTTTGTCCAAGCTTCTACTTGAAAACACAACCCAGTAATTCACTTACACACATAAGCAGGAACTTGGCTTGCTTTGGACACTTGGAGCCTGCGGGCATAAAAATCACAGCTCAATGAATTCCCAGGTGTCCTCGATGACAGCTCAGTAGCCCAGAGCACAGCTTGGCCCTGGCACACACAGACCATGGGCATTCTTAGCCAACTCAGCTGCTACTAATGGCCCTGTGCCCTAAAGAAACAACTGTCCTCCTGGCATGGCAGAGCCATGAGCCAAAGGCCACCTTCTTAATCCTCACAGCATTCCTCGGTAGGACAGGGAAGGCAGTTAATCTTCGTCACCATGTCACAATGGTTCTGACAGAAATGTAAGAAGAAAATTGACCTTGCCCCTATCTTCTGGAACACATATCTGTCTCCCGAGAGCTGGGCTTCAGGAAGCCACTGAGAAAGGAGTACAGCTTCAGCCAAGTGCCTCACTTCAGTGACAGACAGGACCAGACCCATCTCGTACTAATCTTTACTCTGCCCTAGTCTAACTGCACCCTGAAATGAAGCTTTAAATATTTACTTTGTTCTCTGAAAAGCTTCCTATAACTTGTAATGCTTGTCTTAACCACTATTAATGAAAGCAATTACCCAGAAGGTTCTATTAGCATAGAGTTTAGACAGGTTAATGACTGTCTTCCCTTGAGAACAAAATACTCCCCAGTAGGCAGTCCCCTCCCTCCATGCAGTGAGAAGACACAGGGAAGGGTCAAGCACTGTCTTGGGTCTGCCGGAGTTTGATGTGACAGGAGATGCAGAGCTGGGTGATATCCTTTCATGCATGGACGAAGAAAGAGTCCTAGAAGGCATTCCCGCCCAAAGGTGGCTGCAGAGTTTGAAGGTCATTCCTAAGGCTAAAAGTCACACAGATCCAAAGGGTTCTTTCAGGCTAAGGAAAAAGCATCTATGGACTGAGAATTAAGAAACACAGGGCAAGGGGCTGGAGAAATGGCTCAGTTGGTAACACACACACACACCCCTCTCACAAAGGCTATAGATTAGTGGCAGAGCACTTGGATATGTATGCGGCCCAGAGTCACACTGCCAGCACTATAAAACACTAGGCAGCTAGCAACTGATCCTCCTGTGGAGCAGCTTGTCAGAAGTCCTGGATATGTAAAGTCAAGAACACAGCTTAAAACCTCTCAAAACCCTACCCACCTTAAAAGACAGGGAGACATATATCTCTTCACTCCCATGAAAACAGCTTTACTCCAGAGTTGCTTCTCTAGTTTTAAGTCTTGAGGTTCAGAATGAGTCTGTGGAAATATGTGTCAATGGAAACAGGTGAAGAAGAAAACAGCAAAAGACAAGGGAGCACGTGGGAGAAAGCAGATGTGTCGGTGACTGTGAACCGTCTGCGGAACCGACACCATATGTGAGCCCAAGTCATTGCTGTCTGCACGTACCTCATTAAGCCAAATTAGAGCAAGAGATGGCTGTCATCTTCAGATCAAAACAAAAAGCCTGATTTCGTCATGCCCAAATCCTGTCTCTGATATGAAGAGCAACCCTCTGTAGAAGCTTCAGTCCCCTTACCAGCAAGAGCATCTCTAGTGCAGAGGACACATCAGCGTTGCTAGAGTGCTTGTCTACTAGATGTCTGCTAGAGGCTTACCACTTACAAACAGGTGTGATGGTGCACACTTGTAACCCTAGTGCTCCAGAGGTGGAGGCAGGAGGATCAAGAGTTTAAGGTAATCCTTGACTACAAAACAAGACAGAGACTAGCCTGTTCACACAAATAGGCAAATACATAAATGTAAATACCTCTAAGTCATATGAGTGGATAGAACATCTCAAAAATCTTACACTGTTTTTATAACGAGCCACCAACAGACAGCAGAATGAATGACCTTAGTGTGGTTTCTCAGCCTTGAAGATGTGAGAGGCCCTTCCCCTTCAGACAACACAGCGGTTAGATTTCTAGGGGCTTTTAGGAATTCCCAGACCAGGCAAGTGGCAGATGGGATATTCCAGGAGTGAAGGAAGGTAGGGCCACCCAAGCACTCCTTTGTACAGTGACTGGCCTGCTGAGTGCAGGTCAGTGGAGGGCGCTCAGATGGACAAACGTTTATGTATCTGTTTGCTCACACTGACTCCCAGCAACATGGTGCTGTTCCTAGACTGTTTGATTTACCTGTTGCCTCCATAGTTAGTCTTTATACTGTTTGGATTTAGACTCACCCAGGAGACACACGTCTGTGCATGTCTGTGAGGGCATCTCCAGAGCAGGGAAGCTCACCCTGAATATGGGCAGTACTATCCCATCAGCAGGAGTCCTGGGCTCAATAAAAAATAGGAAAAAGTGAACCAAGCACCAGCATCCATCTCTCTGTCTGCTTCCTGCCTCCAGGATGCAATGTGAGCAGTCAGGTCAAGCGCTTGTTGCCATGACTATCCTGCCATAATGGACTGCACTCTTGAACTGTAAGGCAAAATAAAGCCTTCTTCATATATATATGAATATGAACATACACACACACACGCACACGCACACGCACACGCACACACACACGTGCGCCAGGCATTTAGTCACAGCAATAGGGAAGTAATTACTACAAGTCCAGGTTCCTAAATCATCCTGCTAAATGGGCACTACTTTCCCATGCCACAGAAGAGGAAACTCAGAAGGGTTAACAAACATGCCCACTCTGCCAAAGCATGAATGGCAGAGTCTGGGTTTGAACCTGGGCCTTCTGGATCTGAAGATATACTTTTCATGGTCTTTCCTTTCCCACAGCACTAGAAGCAAAGATTCAACCGCCTTTAAACTAATATGTACAAACTAATGGCTTTGGGTAAAGTATTTTACATTCTGCCAGATGCCCAGTTCCCCAGGGATCACAAACCCAGGGATCACTGGGTTGTCTTCTCAGTAAGTAAGTCACCATAGCATTCATGAAGCTATACCTCTGGGAATCAAGATGGTGTCCCACTTCCTCCCACGGCCCACTATGGCCCAATAGTTCCAGCTTTAGACTGATGTGGGTCTTAAATCTCTTCCCTCAGGCCTCATTCTTTTCTCTAATTTCAGGTGTTTGTCTCCTACTTAAATCATCAGAAGTCTCCAACCTGAAGTTCTTTATTGACATGTATTTATTGTAATTAACGAGCTTCATGACATTACACACACACACACACACACACACACACACGCACCTCACATTCCCCTCATTACCCACTCCTCTCCCCCCACTCCTATTAATAATTCCATTCTTCTTCTCAACTAGCTCCCCCTTCTACTTTTGTTTTTTGGTTTTGTTTTAAGGTATCTATTGAGTTTGAACCAGGTGGCTCACAGGAGTATGGGTATGGTAAATAAAGAAGCACAGGCACCTTACCAGTGGCCATGCCACACAAGGAAATATTACTTCCCCCATCAGCAACCATTAACTACCCATAGCTCCTGACACAGAACCTCATGAGCCCCAACTCTACTCTTCTTTAAAGATTTCTTTTAATTTATATAAGGGTGTGTGTGTGTGTGTGTGGTGTGTATACATGCCCCTGTGAACTTGCATTCTTTTGGCTGCCTGTATAGGTCAGAAAAAGATGTCTGATGCCTGGAGCTGTAGTTAGAGGTGGTTGTGAGTTGCTCAGTGTGGATGGGAGGAACTGAGCTCTGGTCCTCCTGAAGCTCAGCAAGTGCTCTTAAGCACTGAGGTAAGTCTTCAATCCTCATGACCTCATTTTGAGATAGAATCTTATACAAGCAAGCTGTTCAGATTAGTTTTTTGTCAAATGATACAAGCTAAGATCATCTCGAAAGAAAGAGGAAAATCTCAATCAAGAAATGCTCCCAACAGACTGGCCTGTAGGCAAGTCTACAGAGGCATTTTCTTGACTGATGATTAAGGTAGGAAGGCTCAGTCCACTGTGGGTAGTGCCACCCCTAGGCAAATAGTCCTGAGCTGTATTCAAACAAAACAAGCTAAGGGAGTTATGAAAATCAGGCCAGTAAGTAGTGTTCATCTGTCCTCTCTGCTTCATAGCCTGCCTAATCTTCCATGATGTACTACAAACTATAAGCTGAAATAAACCCTTTCCTCTCCTAAGCTGGTTTTGGTCAGCATTTTATCACATCAATAGAAAGTGAACAAATGTACAGGAGCTATCCTAGAACTCTCACTCTACAGCAGAGGATGACTTTGAACTTCTGACTCTCTTGCTTCTACCTGCTGAATGTAAGGATCCTGACAGATTTGCAGCACCACACAAAGCTTGCACAGTACAGAGGACAGAACTGCAGGCTTCTGGCATGAAAGGCAAACTCTCCACCACATGAGCTGCCTCCCTGCCCTACTTTTTTCCCACCTGAGTTTGGAATGGACCCCCTTCTGCTGCACTTCCCTGCCACCTGTGTGTTCACTATTGCTTGAAAATCATAGCTCATCTCCTCACCCTCTAGCCTAAAGCCTTCCTCTTCAGCCAATACTGGCAGAGCAAAGCAGAGTTCCATTCAGAACGTTCCTCATGGGCAACTCCAACCTGTGTTTCCGGTTCATCTCCAGGAGCACCAAGTATGTTGGGGAGGTAACTTGATGCTGTAAAGTCGATCTTTGGGGGCATAATTTGTTTTCCCTGAGTCATTAAATGTACTCTCTGATATCTTGATAATTATATATACACTCTGTCTCTGATTAATAAAATGGGTTTTCTTCTATCCAACATTCTGCAATCTGAATCCATTGTTTCACAGCGCTTTGTGCCATCGTTATTCCGAATCAGTGGCTCTTTTATGAAAAGAAATAATTACCTTTCATATAAGCAGAAAGCACAATGTTCGCTGCCAAAACTGCACTGGTTGTGGGCCAGGAAAGGCGTTAAGGTCAGAATTCCAAAATAAGCGTTTGAAGTTTAGAATGTAATCTGTTTTGCTGGAGGTCTCAAAGGCCAGTTGTGAAGCTAAACAGGGAAAAGTGTGAGGGAGGCATTGCAAACAAGCTGGTTTGAAGGAAGAAGACAAATCTCTTCCGTGCAAGCAACACTGGAACCAGGCACCTACCTACACTCTTATCTATCACTACTGTTGGTTTAAAAAAGATCTTATTTTTGAATTATGCATACATGGGGAGCGAGGACGTGCAAATGGTGCAGGTGCCTGCGGAGGCCAGAAGAGGATGATGGATCCTCTGGACCTATCGGCAACTGAATGTCAGCTACCCAATCAGGAACCAAGTGCCCTGAACCATTGAGCCATTTCTCCAGCCCCTATTGATGATGATGATGAGGATGATGGGGGGGGGACGGGGAGAGAGAGACATTGTACGTGTGCAGCAGTACCTCTATGCCATGTTCTTGTTTGTGGTGTTGGTTCTCTCTTATTACTTTTATTGGGGCTTCAGAGACTGAATACTGGTCACCAGGTCATCTGCTCACTACTGAACCATCTGGTCAGCCCTGAACTAGACATCTGTCTTCCCTGGCCACCACTGGGACTACTATCTATCATCAGATTGCAGTGAAACCTTGGGAGACTAGGGTTGCTTGGCACAGCCAGCTGACATTTGAGGCTGGAGAATCGGCTGTTGTGTGGGCTGCTCTGGATAGCAGAACCTGTTAGGCAGCGGCTCCATCTCTTTCCGTAAGATAAAAATAGGACCTCCCAGCTGTGACAACGACAGCCAACTCCAGCTAGTGCCAAGTGATCCCCGGGGTGTGAAGCTGCCCAGAGCTGAGAGTCACTGCTGCAGACACATGGCCCTGAGGGTCAGCATTACTCGCCTCACTTGAACTGCAGTTCTCGTTTTAATGATAAAAATCAAAACACTCTTGACCAATACAATGTGAGAATCTCACCAGTAATGGCACCCGATTCCTGTGGCACTGCCAAAGATGCTAACAAGTATTATGGCCATTTGTTCATGGTGCGTATGTGTGTATGTGTGTATACACGCATGGATGTATACATGTATATGTATGTACATACACTTTTATTCACATGCATGTGGACCTCAAAGAAAGACTTCACCTGGAAGTTTATTTTCCTCAGGTGCTATCTATTGGGCTGGTGGTGGTAGCATATGAGTGTGGGTGTACATGGCCATGAACACATGTGTAGCATATGTGTGTGGTTGAGGACAGTGGTGTTCTATCACAATCTAGCTTATTCCCATGAGACAGAGTCTCTCACTGGACCTGGAGCTAGGCTAGTGGGCAGCAAGCCCCAGCTATCTTCCGTCATAATACTGAAGTGACAGGCACTGGCACGGGCATAGCCATGCCTGGCTTTCTACATGAGCGCTGGAGATTTGAACTCTAGTTCTTACATTTGTGCAGCAATCATTCTTAGCCACTGAGCCATCTCCCTAGCCCATCTTGCTTTTTAGACTGACCTGGCCTGGAGCTGGCCAAGTAGGGTAGCCTGCCTAACTAGAGAGCCCTAGGTATCTCCCTTCTGGTCTCATTCTCCAGAAATGGGATCACAAGTGTGCACAACCATGCCTGGTTGGTTTGTTTTCTTTTCTTTCTTCTTTCTTTCTTCTTTTCTTTCTTTCTTTCTTTCTTTCTTTCTTTCTTTCTTTCTTTCTTCTTCTTCTTCTTCCCTTTCCCTCTCTCCTTCCTTTCTTCCTTTTCTCTTGTTCATTCTTTTCCTTAAGTAAGTTCTGGGGATCAAATTCAAGGCCCCATGCACCACTTTATCAATTGAGCTATCCCCTAGCTGTGTGTTCTTTATGATAAAAACCATTAACATCCTTGTAAAAGCCACACCACCATCACACAGCTTCTGCGAAGACGACATACTAACCTGTCTTCCAGCCCCCACTGCTATCTGGCAAAGGACAGAACAGAAAGTCACAGTGGCCCATGTTCATGCTGTGCTCAAGTTAAAAAGAAAGCACCCTATAATTGGCCGGGCACAGCACTGAGAAGGGGTGGGGGAAGCACTCCGGTGACCAATCCCTGACCCTGAGAAAGTGACCTGGTGAGCTACAGCCTGGGCAGCAGAGCTGGGACACTTTTGTGCTACTTTAACACAAGCACTGCTCTGGGCTCACAAACAAGGAGGGAACACAGGTGTAACTTAATTTCAAGGTCCATTAGCAGCACAGAGCGGGAAATTACACTGCTAAAGGCAAGTCCTGGAACTCAGCAGGGACCTTTTTCAATTTTCAAATGGTAAGAACAATAATTATGGTGATTATTTTTCAGAACAACATCGAGGTTCAAACACACTGCACTTCCCAAGGACTGGAAACCCCAATGTTTGAGGCAAATGTGACTTGAGAAATGGAGAGCTGCCTAAGAATCAAGTTAGATTAAATTCCAAAAAAGCCAGTGAGCTGCGCCTGAACACTGGATTCTGTGACTGTTACCCAACTGTCCCTGCCGCCGCTGTGGTGAATGTAATACAACACGCACACTACTGTTTCTTTCTTTCTTTTTTTTTTGCTTTTATGGAACAGTCAGTCAACAGCAGCCACTCACTCAGCTTCTGCATGGAAGCAAATGGTTATTGTTACTGTAAACATCGTGGGTAAAATTCACCGCCAACTTGATGGGATCTAGAACCATGCAGGAAACAAGCTTCTGGGCATGTCTATGAGGAAGTGTCTACATGAGTTAATTGAGGTGGGAAGACCCAGGCTAACTGTGGGCAGCACCATTCACAGGCTGGGATCCTGGACTGAACAGAGAGGAGACAGTGACCTGAGCACCAGCATCCATTTCCTGACTAGATGCAGTGGGAGCAGCCTCCTCATGCTCTTGCCATGTGATTTGCCCACCAGGAACTTCCAAGCAGTGAGCCAAGATATACCCTTCCCTCCCTCCCTCCCTTCTACCTTCCCTCTCTCCCTTCCTCTCTAACTCCCTTTCACCTTCCTTCTCTCCCTTCCTCTCTCCCTCCCTCCCTTCCTCTGTCTCTCTCTCCCTAAGTTGTTTTTGTTGTTTTGCCAAAATGAAATGTATGCATGCACACATCTGTTGTAGAGTGCTCTGTGGTGGCCTCTCTTCTAGAATGTTACAGTCTAGAGGTACAACTATCATGTTCGGTAGAGGGTCCCCAGCACTGAATCATTGACGCCAAGTTCAGTCACAAGCAACAAGAGAGGGAGTTAACTCCTGTGAGTGGCATCTACTGTAGTCTGAGAAAGGGATAGGAAATGTCAAGTTCCGCCTCCAAGCAACTCGCCCTCAGGTGGAATGGAGAACAGACAGGGTTCGGAGTTCATCTTGTAGAACCCAGCCTCTGTGAGCAGAGCCACTGAGGTCCTTCAGCAGGTCAGGCTTGGACCACGACTGCATGGTGAGAGTGAAGCGCTCCGTCCTCAGGACAAAGCACAGACACAATCACATATCTACACTTACACTGCCCACCCTCAACCTGACCCAGAAAGACCTACAAGGCCAATGCTCTGTGCGCCATCATTTATATCACTTACAAAGCTAGAGGGAATCAAAATACATACAGAAGGTGAAACATCCGACTAAGAATGATGGAGCGGGCACATGTACGAAGATGCCCGGGTGAAACCCATCACCTTGTACATGACCCTAAAAATTAAAAAAACACAAAACTAGAAAAGGGAATTTTTCTTTTCTTTTTTTCTTTTTTGGAGACATGCTATGTGTGTGCATGTGTGTGTGAATGTAAATTTATGTGTGTGTATGCATTTGTTTGTGTGTAGATATACATTATGTGTGAGCTTGTGTATGTGTGTGTGTGGTATACACATTGGTGTGTCTGTAGACAACCTTGGCTATTATTGCCTCTCAGTTTCTTCCACCTTTCTGTTTTCAAGATAAGATGTCTCACTGGCCTGAGACTTGCCAGACAAGGCTGGGTGTCTAGCAAGGCCCAGGGAACTGCATGCTTCCCCCTCCTCAGCACACAAACTATTACACCTAGGCCTTTTTGGGGTAGGTTTTGGGGATCAGACTCAGATCTGTAGGTTTGCAAGGCAAGCCCTTTTCCAACTGAACCATTTTTCCCGCCCCCAAAATCAAAATATGTCTTTCTAAAAATTAGAGCATCATTTGTTCATAGTGAGATGACCTTGAACTGGCTGGGACAGCGCTGTACCATTCAGCAATGCTCTCTGGTCCCATGAAGGCAGAAATTTGACAAGGGAACATTCAAGCCCTTGCAGGGAGGAGACATCTGTGTAAATTAACTTACTTTGTGATTAAAAGGAAGGGTGGGACTTTTGTGATCTGTTCTTTCATTTCCTTCCTCTCCAACAAAATAAACAGGGTTTGAAAATGAAATTTTTTTTATTTTAATAAAGTTCATTTTCTACCTAAATTTCCCTAAGGACACATTAACTCTGACAGAAAAACAACAACAAAACCCAAGGGTGATAAATTTGGGGAAAAGTCACTTTAGAAAAAAGTCACAGAGAATACAACTAACCAGATCAAGGAAGTGATATTCACCCACCCCCAACCCCCACAACATGACTATTCCTTCTTTTAAAAAAAAAAAATCCAGTGAACACTCTTTCAACTGCTATGGTGCCCAATTTAGACGCAGTTTACAGTCAACCAGAAGATAGATCAGCAAGCAATAAGACACAACAGTAAGCAATCAGAACCATCACTGAGCTGAGCAACAGCAGAGTAAGCTGTAAAGACACGCCAGGGAGAGCGGTTCTGAGCAATTGCCACATGTCTTCATGCTGGAAGGAAGAAAGAAAAACCTCACTTAAGTTGGGTTGGAACCCCATAAAAATGAACTCTCTAACAGCTCTCGAGCCATTGCTGAGATGACAAAGGGACTCTGAGGACCAACAGTAGAGTCATGAACCAGCAGAAGCAATGGCAGGCTGCTCATGGTGAAGAGTTATTAATCCCGGACTCTCAATCTCCTCTAGAGCAACCTATCTGCAGACAGGCAGTTAAAAAACAGACAGACAGAAAACCATGTAGTGGTTAACTGACAAGACACAAAGGACCCTCCAGCATCAGGGAAAATGAAGGAGAACACCCAGCAAATCCATGTGCATTCCTAAGAAAAGATGCATCTGTGCACAGAGGGACCACATCACAGCAGCTAAGCAGCAGACCACAATACAGAGGGAACCTCTCTATCAGAAAGACTAATAGTCTGGGAAGCTCAGCTCTCCTTTCCCAGGACCTTTCATAAAATGGCAATGCCTCTGTTGTAGACTGTGGTGGTTTGAATAAGAATGGCCCCAAAGGTGATACATGTTTGAATACTTGGTCCCAGTTGGTGGAACTGTTTGGGAAGGATTAAGGGATGTGGCCTGGTAGAGGAAGTGTGTCACTGGGCATAAGCTTTGAGGTTTCAAAAGTTCATGCCACTCTCTGTCAGGAGATTCTCAGTTAGCTTCACTACCTTCTGTTTGTGGATCAAAATGTAAGCTCTTAGCGATTACCCTGGCACTATGTCTCCCTGCTGACTGCCGTGGCCCCTTCAGGGTATTCATGAACTCTAATGCTCTGAAATTGTTAGTCCCAAATTAAGCGCTTAACTTTTTAACTTGCCTTGTTCAGGGTGTTTTATTACAATAATACAAAAGTAATTAAGCCACAGACTTGGCCCTATGTGATGACTTACAAATGGAAATGGGAGGTGATTAAAGCATAAATAATCTCTTTCCTATAAGCTATTAGAAGGGTGTCAAGTTAACCTTGATTGTCAACTTGATGGGCTCTAGAATCTCCAGAAGGCAAGCTTCTGAGCATCTTCACAAGGGAGTTTCTAGACTGGGTTAACTGAGGCCTACACAGAGAGTAGTACCATCCACTGACTGGGCTGCCAGAGTGCACAAAAGGAAAAAGCCAGGCTGAGCAGTAGCATCCATCTCTCTCTGCTTCCTGACTGTGGATGTCATGTGACCAGTTGCTTCATACTCAGATGCTGTCTTTTCCTGCCATGGTGCACTGTACCCTCAAACTGTGGGCCAGAATAATCCCTCCCTACTTACGTTGCTTTTGCCATGTATTTCAACACAGCAGTGATTAAGTAATTGACACGGAGGGCATAAGTGGCCTTATGGACACCATGATACCAAGGGCTCTTCCCATTCCCAAATACTTAAACTTAGTAAGACATGTCAAAGTACTTGCTTCTCAAGTACTCACATACAAGACAGATTGAGTCAATATATGGTCCCTGCAAGTGACAGGCACCAGTTGTACAGCTGCTCTTAGCTTCCTCCTTCTTTCCTCACTTTCTTGAGGTCACAATCCATTTCTAGGAAGCTTCTCTTCCACAAGGTTCCTAGGCCGCAAACCTAACCAGCTCCAGAATATAACCTCCTGTAGAAGCCTTCTCCAGGCATCCTACCTCACAACAATATTACATTGCTATTTTATGTGTGTATATTCTTTACCTAATTATCCAGTGTACTGAAGGTCTGGAGTGTACCTAAACATACGGATACAAAGGCGGGAACACGGAGTTGATTATTACAAATGTAATTTGTGGGCTAGGGATGTGGCTCAGTTAGTGGAGTGTTTATCCAGTGTGTACAAAACCTGGGGTTGCATCCCCAGCATCCCATAAACTTCGTGTGGTACCTCAAGTCTATAATCTCACCACTGGGAAGTGGAGGGACGAGGATAAGAAGTTCAGAATTGCCAGTGTGGAGCCACACACCTTTAATCCCAGCACTTGGGAAGTAGTGACAGTTGGATCCTGAGAGTTCAAGACCAGTCTGGTCTAGAGTGAGTTAGTTCTAGGACAGCCATGGCTACAGAGAGAAATTATATCTTAAAAACCTAGATGGATGTATGGATGGATAGATGGATAGATGGGAGAGAGAGAGAGAAAGAGGAGGGGCAGCTCAGAGAGTCTTAGCAGCATAAGACCAGCCTAGGAAACATGAGACCAGGTGATGGTTTGTCACTAACAGTCTCTGGCATTTGGATACTTGGTCTCCAGTTGATGGCACCGGGTGGGGAGGTTGAGAAGGTGTGGTCTTGTTGGAGGAAGTATGTCACTGGGGGTAGGCTTTGAGAGTTTAAGGACTAGAACTATTTCTAGGGAACTCACTCTATTTCTTGCTCTAATTCAAAATCTGAACCCCCAGCTTCTGCTCCACCCCCATGTCATTATGGACCCCTATCTCTCCAGACTGGCAAGCTAAATAAACCCTTCCTTCTCTAAGTTGTCTTGGTTATGGTGTTTTATCAAACCATCAGGAAAGCAACTAATATACAGCCTATCTCAAAACAAAATAATTCTGATCCTGAATTCATTCCTATTTCTTAAATTAAAAAAAAAAAAAAAATCAACATCATCCTGATTTTTTTTCTTTTTTAAAATTATGTATATGTGAGTGAGTATGTACACTTGGGTACAGAGGCTCACAGAGACGAGAGGAAGGCATCAGGTCCCCTAGAACTAGGGTTACAAGTGATTATGAGTGATCCAACACGGGAGTTGGGAACTGAACTTGGGTTCTTCACAAGAGCAGTACATGCATTTAATCAGTGAGTCACCTCGCCAGCCCTTCATTCTGGTGTTTGTATTATATTAAATTCACTAAATATCAGAAGCACATCTGTGGAGGCACACTTAAAGATGCTTCGATCTCAGTCTAGCTTCCAGAATGAGTCCCTCAGACCCTTGTTAGCTGAGTTAAAGTAACACAGTACCCAGGTCCAGCAAGTGTCCCATTTGAAAACATTTATACCATGGCATTCCTGAGTTCACCCATGATGCTGTACCCTGGGATCTGACCCTCAGGAAAATCAGCCTCTATCGCCTGGTTGCAAACTTGGACAACCTAAAGCCTCAGGGCCACAGAGCAGGGAGAGAGTGATGCCATAAAAGTCTATCCAATTCATGAGATGACCATAGAACAACAAACCTAAAAACAGAAAGAAAACCATCCTTGGGGCTTAGAAAATGGCTCAGTAGTTAAAGTACTTGTCTCAAGCCCATGAGGACTTCATACACACATAAAAGTGCACCTGTACTCTCAGAGCTGGGTAGGTAGGACAAGGGGAACCTTGGGGCCAATCAGGACAGCCTAATCACTGATCTGGCCTCAAATGAAACTGAAAGCAATTGAGGAAGGCATCCAATGTTGGCTCCTAACCTCTACATGGATGTAGGCGAGTAAGTAGGACCCATCTACACACACACACACACACACACACACACACACAACACACACATACACACACACAAATGGGGGGGAGGAAGAGGAGGAGGAGACAGCACCCTATCTTTTAAATCAGATAACACAGAAGCATGATGACGTCAGTCAGGAACTCTCCACACGCATCCACCAGTGGGAGTGGGCACTGAGAGCAGAGCCTGGAGAGGCACAGCGCCCACTTATTAATAAGCAGCTCAACACAGTGGGAGGTCTCCTTGTCTAATTACAGAAACTGCTGGAAATGGCAGGGAAGACAGGATTTATGGCCTAGATGACACTGTCTCTGTGTTGTAATTAAAAGTTATTTTTAACACTTTGGTGAGATACTGGGATTATTCGAAATATAGTTTATGAATTGAAAGTTGCACAATGGCAAAAAAGCCAAAGAAAAAGGTAATCCACCCAGCTTGCTTAATGTGAAGCATTCACTGTTCTGACACTGGGAGGTAGGAAAGGGGAAAGAAAGATCTCTCCCATCTTTAGGTCCATGAGAAAAGATGTCCATGTCACAAGAAAAGAAGGGAGAGGAAGCAGCTTTTATGTATTGGTTTGTTTGCTGATTAATCCCAGTGTGGCCTGGAACTGGCCATGTAGCTGTGGATGACCTTGAGTTTCTGATCACACTATTTCCACTTCCTACACACGAGTGTACAGTGTGACTTGCACTGCCACTCTCTGTTTTAGGTGGTGCTGAGGATAGGACCCAGGGCTCTGTGGATGACAGGCAAGCACTCTGCCAACTGAGCTCCATCCCAGACCCCTAAAAGCTGGATCTTTAAAAACTCAAAAGTAACATAGCTACTTCTTAACTTCATCTTATAAAAAACAAGCAAACAAGTAAACTAATGCATGCATGCATGCATATAGTACTGAGGGTAGGGGGTATTTTGTCTGCATGTGTGTCTGTGTGCCATGTGTGTGCCTGATGCCTGAGGAGGACATAAGAGGACATCAAATCCCCTAGAACTGGAGTTATAGACAGTTGTGAGTCATCATGTGGGTGCTGGGCATTAAACCCAGGTCCTCTGGAAGAGCAACAGTATTCTTAAGAGCTGAGCCGTCCATATCTCCAGCCCCTTAGTTTATCTTCTAATCAGTTAGAGAATGCCACATATGAAAAGTCCAGACAGCTTGTTCACAAGCACTTATCCAAAGTGCCCCACCCTCTAGTCCTACACTGGATTCTATGGTCATGCTACCAAGAGGAATTAGGGCTCACACACAAACAGGCCAGGAGTAGACTCCATGGTGTTGTGATCTGAAGGTGGACCCAATGCAGTCTGTGGACAAGCCTTTGGTGTAAGACTTAGGTTTTGCTTTTTCTCATTCCCTCCTCTTGTCTTAAATCCCAGAGTTAGAGGGGGCCAGGTAGGATACATCCCGTGGAAGTCACATGGCAGTGTCCATGAGTGCTCATGGCACCTGGCCAGAAGAAGGCTTTTCTACCTGTCTGGTGCTCCACGTGTACACAGAGGCATTTTATGCAGTGGCAACCGTGCCTTAACAAGGCAGGGAGAGAAGCTACCACAGGCAGTGAGTAGCAAGTCATAGTAACTTCCAGAATCTTGGGGTTTTTATCTATCACGTTGGCTACCTAGCGTTTGTTTTTAATTTCTTGAGACAGGCTTTCACCTAGCCCAGGCTGTGCCACAGAGTATGGCCTTCAATCCCCAATCCTCCTACCTGCTTTATGTCTCCCCCCAGCTTGCCAGAGTAAAATCTGTGTAATGAGAAATTATTTTACATTCTTCCATTTTTCTCCTTTTATTTCATATGAGTTTAATCATTCATTTGAATCTGCCCACAGCTGGTGAGAATTTCTTTCACACTTTGTGTTACAAAATAGCACTACCTTACCTTCTGTTAAAGTACTTCCAGCTTTGGCCCTCATGTGTTTTAGTTTCCTCTTATAGCCCAGGCGAGCCTCAGACTCACTGAGTAGCTGAGGATGACCCCGAGCTCCTCAGTGACCTCCGCTCTCACTCGCTGGGATCCCAGGAGCACATGCCCACACCGCTAACTAACGGCTAGCAGGCTTCTGATCCCAGGAGCTAACTAACGGCTAGCAGGCTTCTGCATCTGACAGGAGTTGGGAAGGGAAAGAACTCCTCTGGTGGGAGCTTTTCTGATAACCTCTGCGTTTCATTTCATCTACGCTCTGAATCTTATCAGCACAACTCAATTCTGGGAATTCATTATCTGCCTGGGTGTCAGAGAATCCACCAGTTATTCTGAGAAAAATCATAAAAGTTCCCAATATCTTATTAAAAAAATAATGTAAAGCTTGCCTTCACGACAGTCACGTCAAGTTTATGGAATTTTTATTGCCCCAGTAAGAACCTTGATGCTGTGGTTTTAGGAAGGGTTCAGTCCCATGGCTGGGCAGGGAATGGCCATCCTTACCGGCCACATTAATTTTTTCAAGCGATACCAAGCTGGGGACAGCCGTGGTCGAGTTTGTGGAATTCGCTCCTGTGCCATTGACGAGATTGTCCACCTTTGACTCAAGCTTGCCGATGCGCTGCAAGATGTTATCCAGTAACACAGCAAGCGTTTTCTTCAGATCTGTGAAAGGAAAAAAAAAAAAGAAAACTGAAAACTTCTGCAGGCTCTGCCACAGGCTTCCGAGTGGCCAACCTGTGGCCTGTGTGCACCCGGGATATATATGAGCATAGCCCAACACTAACTCAGAAATGTAAAACATTGGGAGATATTTTTTGTAGCATTTTCTTCGGTAACTTTATCGCATGGTGTCTGAGCATGAACTCTGTAGATGAGAATGTTTTGAACTACAATGTAAATAAGTTGGATGGAGGCAGGTGAGGTGACCCAGTGGCTAATACCACTTGCTGCTTCAGCATGAGGCCTGAGTTCAGATCCTAATGCTCACATAAAAAGCTATGTGTGGCCACGCATGCCTGTGACCCCTTGAATAAGGGAGTGGAGGGGCTGGGGAAGAAAGTGAGCGGACTGTTGGGCTTGCTGGCTGCCAGCATGGCTCTGGGTTCCGTTTCTACCTTGCTCCAAGAGATAAGATGGAGAAAAGAGAGACTAGGCACCCAACATCACCCTCTGATCTGCTCACTCACACCCGGTGTGTGGCGGGTACCCTCCTCAGTACCACAAAGAGCCACCAAAGTTTTTAAATGTTTCTGAAGTGGCTAACTTCCCCTAAAATGAGCACATCTTAGCGATAGCAGGAACCACCTCCAATCAGGCCAGACTCGAGAAAACAAGCCAGTCTGTGTGAAAGCGGCCCTGATAAGGAGTGAGGCTGTAAGACTATTTCTAGACATGGGTCCAGAGAGAGAAACATTTGCCATGGCCATCCTACCTCAGCACTGCAGGGATTCCTCCTCCACATGGTGCTGTGGCTAAGACACACAGAAATGATCTGAAGGTGTAGCCAGCCTCTAAGTAGCTTCACTTAGAGAACACTTCCTTCATATATTCCTGAACAATTAAATATTTTAAAGGGGCTAAATTTCTGTTGGTTATTAATGGGATAATTACATATTCAAAGCCATGCTGGAGAACCTGACATTAACTATAATCAGATTTAGGGAAACAACTAGAGTCATGTTTGTTCACAAATACCTATCAAACTAGTAAGGACGAGGCTGTATTCTAAAGGCTAAGGACATTCTCTTGTGGTGATTACATTAGAAGAATGGAGTCCTTTTCTTAGATGGTGGACTGTCAGACATTTCCACCAAGCTTCATCTGGGTCAAGAAACAAGCTCCTTGGAACGAGAAGCATGAGTGTGTAGTGAACACAGGAAGTCTATGAGAACATTAAGTGTGGGGAACAACCTACATTACAGGATATGAGCAGCGAGGAGGCCCTAAATCAACAACATACAAAGCAGTCCAGGCATTGCTGGATATATCCTAGGGGCAACATAGCCTTCATTAGAGAAGCACAGAATAAGGACATATTCTAAACTTGTGTATCCCTAGCCACCCTCTGGGATATTAAGAACATATTAGAGGAAGGGTTTTACACTCACTAATGCAAGTGTGAGAAGGGATGCTGTAAACTTACATGAGCTATGGCTGCTAACCATCATAGCCACTGCTGCAAACACAAGGGTGAGAAGAAAGGATGGTTCCTTCCTCCTCCAGGGAAAGGCAGCAGAATGAGCTACTATGGATAGGCTCTGAAGGGCTGGGAACCTTCTGGAACCATGCTTTAAAAGCTACAGGACTTGAGAACAGAGCCCTAATAGAGTTATTGGTGACAGCCATTGTGGAACACTATCAATTAAGAGGATACGCTCAGGCTTGGGAGATGACTCAGTGCAAAATTACTTGTTCTGCAAGCTTGAGACCCTGGGCTAAGAGATCCTAGTACCAAGATACAAAGCTGGGCATGGTGGCACATGTCCACAGATACCAGCACTAGGGAAGTAGAGATAAGTAAATCCTTGCATCTTACTAGCCAGTTCCAAGTTCAGTGAGACAGCCTGTCTCAAAACAAACAAATGAAACAAAACAAAATGTTGAGTACCACTGAGGAAAATACATAATGTTGACCTCTTGGAATACTGAAACACACACACACACACACACACAAGGAGGAGGAGGAAGAGGAAGGCAGACAGGTTGACAGACTCACAGAAACAGAGAGGGAATAAATACATTAATAAAAAAAACTATTCTCTAAATTCTAAAATTATACTTTGTCACTGTCATGAAGAGTGACTCTGAGACACAGTGTAGGATAGGACTGGAAGATGGAGAAGGGGCTATGATGCTCCTTCCCAAACTGTCACAGCACTGTTAGCTGTGTCTACACCCCTCCTTCCTCCTACCGACTTTATGGCTAACTCAATGCATCCTATATGCATATCCTATAGACACAAGGACTACATACTGTTTCATTCTCAATGACAGATAACTAAGGGGCAGTTTCTTCAGAAGTACCTTGGACCTGTCTGCCAGCATTTCTAACTTGCAGCTTCTGAACCTATGTGCCAGGCACTGGTCTCTGGTGCCTGCCATGTCTTCTCACTAAGCCATATCCCAACCACACTGGAGAGTTGTGGATGCCATTGTACAAAGGCATGTCCACCCACACAATCAAAAAAAAAAAAAAAAAGAATTAGTAAAAACCTGGCTTTGTACCTCTGCTTTTGGGTGGAAGCAGAAGATGAAGCTACCAAAACCCTCAGCATCTCCAGCCTCACTACTGGGGTGGCCATGCTTTCTCACTAGCTGAGGAAGAAAGAGCTCATTTTCAACTAAAGCAATACTAAGACATCATTTCAAAGTAGTATTATCAAAGACTTAAAATATATATTAGTAAAAATGGCCTACGTGTTGGTATGAGTGGCACAGCATATATTTGGAGGGCAGAGGGCAGCCCAGATACTGTGGTTTAGAAGCCTTCTCCACTCGTTTGTTTTGTTTGAGACAGGGTCTCTCATTGGCCTGGAGCTGCACATAAGCTAGGCTTGCTGGCCAGTGTACTTCTAGGAATCCACCTGCTCCACCTCCCATCTTATCTCCTTTGGGTTTATGGGTACAAGATGGCTTTGTTTTTCAAACATGAGTTCTGGGGATTTGAACTCAGGTCCTCACACATTCGAGGAGAATGCTTTACCAGCTGAGCTATCTCTTCAGTC
Source organism: Mastomys natalensis (assembly GCA_021653895.1). Classification (NCBI taxonomy): domain Eukaryota; kingdom Metazoa; phylum Chordata; class Mammalia; order Rodentia; family Muridae; genus Mastomys; species Mastomys natalensis. Next base: position 305,656 of record JAJTUV010000856.1, on the reverse strand, counting down.
CCATTTAAAAGAAACTATTAACGAGAAACACAAGCACAAAGGAGCTGGAGCTGGAAAGATTGCTTGGTGGTTAAGGGCACATTCTACTCTTCCAGAAGAAGCCTAGCTAGGTTGGCCACACCCACACTAGGCAGCTCACAACCACCTGTAACTAGTGCCAAGAGATCTGACATCCTTTTCTGAACCCCACAGGCACGTATACTCATGTGGTACACATGCATGTGAAGAAATACTAAACAAACAAGAAATGGGAGAGATGGGAAAGAAGAAGAGGGAGGGAGAAAGAAGAGAAGAGGAAGAGGGGGAAGGAGGGAGGGAGACAGACAGACAGATAGACAGGGTAGGGTTGGGGACAGACTACAAGAAGAGAATGCAAAGCCCAGGCCTGTATTTTTACAAATACACAGTGCCCAGAACACTACCACACTCAATGAATATTCTTTATATGAGCAAATTAACAAAACAGATCAACTATCACCTACAAGAACAAACAATTGTCCTCACGAAAAGTATAGCTTCCTGGGTGATAAAAGCATTTCTCACCTTTTTAAAAAGGTGTAAAAACTGCTAACAGCTTTACTGCCATTTTAAGCAAACAGCGGAATATTTGGTTATCTTGTATTTAATGGTAATTCATTTAAGGACACTGTATGATGCAGAGTAGTTCTGACGGAGTTTAATAAGAAGATGAGGACACAAATATTCCTTCCAAATTCTAGCATATTTTTATATTTATCATAGTGTTTTACAGTTATAGTAGCAGGAAAATGAGTCTTCAGCGGGATTACAATTTCTAATTACTAATGAGCTTTTAAATTTTTCTTTTTACTTCAAAAACGTCGGCAGTAAAAACTGAAGCCCAACATTACTACCCATATTTTACAGGATCCTAAAATTCACCGTACACAGTAACGATGAGAGTGGGTGGTTGAGAACATCTAGAACACCCCTCTGAGGAAGGAAGAGCTGCTGCTTTTCAAGCCAGGACCTCTTTGGTTAGTGCTGAGATCAATTAGACTTCAGCAGAACAGGTGCCCTCAGAGCATCTGGAAGTTTCCATTTCCAGGAAGCCATGACAGCACACAGTAGAAAGGGCTAGAAGGCTCAACCAAGACCAGGATGGAGAAAGAGTTAGCACTGCTGTTTCTCTGTGAGGGTTAATGTTGGCGACCAGATCCTGAGCATTGCAGAGGCAAGCCTCTCTGTACCTCCGTGAGCAGGGGTTGTACATTAGGTCAATTGAGGTCAATGTGGTGCACAAGAAGGGCCCTCAGAAGAAACAGTGGCTCTGCTGGTAGATTAGGGTTCTCAGGTGCATGACCCAGATCCTCAAGAGAGCATGGCAAACCATGATTTCTCTCATCAAACCAATCAGTATTTGAGAAATTACCAAGAAAGGCTGTATATGGGGACTATCCTTCCCCTGATCCCATCTACCCTGGGCCATGCATGACTCCTTAGATCCCACTTACTGCTTCAGGACAGAAGGCAGAGACTAGAGAATCCTGGAAGCTCAGCCGATTGGCCTAGGGAACAAGACATGCTGTCTCAAACAAAGATGAAAAGGAACATCACCCAAGGCTGTCCTCGTCCTCTGAGTTCCACATGTATGCTATGGCATACACTTATATAAGCTGTAAAACACACATAGACACACACACACACACACACACACACACACACACACACACACACACAGAGTGGGAGAGGGTTAGAGAAGGGGAGGGGAGAATTACAGCAACAAAACAAAAGCAGAGAATTAACACCCAGCCTGCTGGTACTCCACACACTCATCTGTGGCACTGGTTATCAGGTGCCATTTTAAGAAGGATCTGTAAAAGTCAGCTAAAGGTTCTGGCAAAGCCAAGGCTTGCAATTTCACTTGTCAGGGACAGTGACTATGTTTCAGCACAGAAGTGACTATGCAACGAGCCAAGGACTCCAAACTGCCAAAAAATAATCTCCTTCTCTGCTTGGCTCCTATCTCAAATCCCTTTCTGCTATGGCTGCCCTGAGAGACAGAACATGGACAAGAGAGCTGCTGAGCGGCCTTGCTCCCAGCACCAGAGAACAGGCAAAGACGGGGCCCTAATGAGACAGGAAGGTGTTAATGAAAAGAGAATTAAACTTCAGTCTCCTAGAGCCATCAGCTACCGGGAATGTCAAGTCCCATCACTTACATATCTTAAAATTAATTTTCAAATGACCTTTCCATGGAAGGACACTATCGTTGTGTGTGTGTGTGTGTGTGTGTGTGTGTGTGTGTGAATAGTTGTTATTTATACCAAGGAGAGCTGGAAAAGAGTCAAACACTGCATGAGAAAGACTGGGTTACATTATCCAATCTGTAAGCTAGACTGAATCACTAGGCAGATACTGGCTTTGCCGCATCATCTGTGTTTACCACCAACAGCAATTCATACGAGGTCAATAACGATGTAGCTATCAAATGACTTCACAGCATGAAAAATCACCACAAGACAAGTTTCCAGTTGTATATAAATACCACCCCGATTTCTAAAAAGGAGTATGTATACATTTGTCTATATACACAAATACACATATACACACACACACAGATATGGACACCACACACACACACACCCCAGCATTTTTAAAAGATTGGAGGAGGGCCGGGAATGTGGCTGAGTTGGTAGACAGATGGCCTATATGCACAGAGCCCTGGGCTGGGCCCCCAGCACATGACCTAGGTATATCAGTGCATGCCTACAATGCCAGTATCCAGGACACAGAGGCAAGAGGATTAGAAGCACAAGCTCATCCTTGGCTACCGAGTGAGTTCTAGGCCAGCCTGAGACACATGAGACCTTAAGGGAAAGAAAAGAAAGTCGGGCAGGAAGTAAACTTTGTTATCACTGGTAAGACCTGAATCTGGAACTGAAGCTTTCTATCAGGTTTCATTCTCTATAGTACCTCATACGCTCTCAATTTTCTACAAAAATTCACATCATCTTCAGGTCACACAAGTATAAAATGCCATTTTAAATCTGCAGGCAGGACAGTGATCTCTACTCTCGGAAGACAGCTTTAATATCAAGTGAGAAGACACCTCTCAGAAATGTCTCAATGGCACATACTGCTTTAGTCATGTGATTTTTCCCAGCACAGGATCTCATGTAGGCCATGTTGCACTCACCTCACTCGGTACTTGTAGCATTGAGGATGACTTTGGACTCCTTAGCCTCTGCTAGTCTAGCCTGTCTAGTGTTGGGGTGACAGATGAGCACCACCATATCTGTTTTGTTTTTTTAATTTTGGGTGGGTTTTGGCTTTGTTTTGGGTTCTGTTTGTTTGTTTCATTTTGTTTTGTTTTTTCATGTGGTAGTGCTTAACCCAAAAGCTCTCTGAATGCTACGCTAGGTAGCCTCTTAGTTTCTGAATCCAGTTGCTTCAATGATGGACTGTAACCTATAGCTGAAATAAATCCTTTCCTCCCCTAAGATGCTTTTGGTCTCAGTGTTTTTTCACACCAATAGAGACTAGGGCACTCCCAGAATCCAAAGGCTGAACATGTCTGCCACTCACGCCTCGGCTACTAGGTAACTGATGGAGGTTCAATCATGCTGGAGAGGGTAGTAGCAGTAATCAACATTTCTCACCCAGTTTGGTGTGGGGATAAATGCTGTCCCCTCTGATCCCTATAGTTGTGCCATGAATTGAGGAAGGTCATATCCACTACATCCTGAGGCTCGTCACTTACCCAAAGTCACACATCTGGCATGGAGCAGGCTCATCTCCCAACCCACATGGAAACAAACGGTCTCTACGGGCTTTTGACAATAAACAGTTGTCATATCAAGATCACCCATAATAACTACTTGGAGCATCCTGGATGTGGAGCCTACATGGAATTTCTTCCACTTCCTGCCTTGCTAAAAACAGGACTGTGATTCTCACAGGCATCCCAGCTGCCAGGACACCACACAGATAGACACAGAACCTGTGGCGATGGGGGATGGGGTGTCACTATTCATTTCTAGCTCCTACTACGTGCTTGGCAAAGCCTGGAAACTGAGTCCAGGTGTGTTAGCTGTCTGCCCTCAAGGATAAGGAAGATGGCCTTCGAGAACAATTAGGTCATGCTGTTAGGTGGCCTAGAAGTTAGGAAGGATGAGAACCATGGACAGGGGGCTTTTTGTGAGGAGGTCTGGCAGACTTCTCAGAAACTGAGAATGAACGAGGAGGGAGTAAAGAAGGCACAGAAGCCAGAACATTGGAAAACACTCATCCAAGACCCAGAACAGGAGTGAGGAAGGCAGGGAACTCCTGAGGGCTGGATCACTGTGGTATGAGGTCTGTCAGGCTTGTTCTGAGACGAAAAAGGCATGGTGACACAGGTGTGTAAAGAGACAGGACCATGGCAGGCTCTGAACACCAGGTAAGGAGAAGGGCCCTGAGATGCATCGCTTCCTCAAGCCCAATGTGGGAGAAAAGGCTCCACAATAGGGAGGAGGGTGGGACTCACACACACACACACACACACACACACACACACACCGCACTCCCGCCACACCATGCTGGCTGTCTCCTTAATCTTTATACTGGATGTGCTCCAGAGCTTGGCCTCCCTTTGACAGTGTGGCTGAGTGTACAGCACAGCACAGCACAGCACAGCACAGCACAGCACAGCACAGCACAGCACAGCACAGCACAGCACAGCACAGCACAGCACAGCACAGCACAGCACAGCAAGAAACGCCCCAAGCTCCCAAAGATGTTCATTTTTAGGTTCCAAGGTTGCCAAGCAGTCCTTCCCTAAACCACACCAGCTGTATCGTTGGAAAGAGAACAAGGTCTCCTGAGACATGTCCTGGAGCCTGTCTTCCTCCTATCAGTCTTGCTGCAGGAACAACGTATTTTTCCTTCAAGGGCAGGGACTATCTGCTTCTATCAAGGTGGTTTCCCAGGAGACTCCACAAAAGGCTTAGTCCTCCCAAGACAGTCCCTTGGTCCTATTGGTAACAACAGAGGCAAGTAGACAAAGGGCGGGGGAGGGGGGCACTTTTTCAGACTTGAAACTTTGTCTCACCACACTTGGTTTTTTCTCCTAGAACAATGGAAAGAGAAGCTCTCGTGTGCAGCTCAGAAAGTCAGGTGGGGATGTACAGTGCAGAGTGCAGCCAACGCCCTAGACATATATATCCAGGCTGGAGGGGCACCACCAGCCCAAGGCACTTAGGGCTGCTCAGTCCAGACCACTGATCAAAGCCCAGACTTGTATCCTTCACCTGTCACCACCATGCAGTCCTACAAGGGGCACCAGCGGCACCTCCAGCATTCATTTCCACAGTACCCCTCTCCTCCACTCATTCACACTGGGCTTTTCACCTCATAGCACGTGGGCCCTCCAGTATCCCCAGTGTGCATCTCTCTCCTCCTGCGCATGCTCTGTCCAAACCTCCACCTTTTGTCTTTCAGCTACACGAGCACTCCCAGGACTCTATCCCAGGACCACAGAGACACTTGCGTGACCCTAGTTATTAGACGTCCATCAACACATGAATAGATAATGAAAACAGGGCATACATATACAAGGGGATTTTATTCATTCGGCTGTAAAGAAAAATGAAAGTCATGGGACAGTAAGTGGATCTGGATATTACTGTACTAAGTCAGGTGATAGGAGACTCAGACAAATATAGCATCTTCCGTCAAATACAGAGCCTAACTTTTAATGTAAATGTGTGAGTGTCTGTGTTTGTGTAGGGGGGAGAATGTGTGCATATGAGTGTAGGCTATGAAACTGGAAAGGGGATCATGGAGGGGGAGAAGGTGTTGAGGGTGGGGGAAGGGCAACAGACACAGGGGACCTGAAGGCAGAAAGGCTGTGGGGTGGGGGATGGGAGGGACAAAGGTTAACAGAAGCATGAAGAAGAAAAGAGGGGAGGAAAATCATCAAAACCAAACTTTGTTTGAAACTATCATAACGAAACCTGTATTCAAATACATTAATTAAAAGATACACTCGAGGAGGGGTGGCTTCTGTCACTAGTCAAGGCAAAGAAGTCCTTTGGGGATTTTTATTTTAAAGGGGTGTGTGTGTGTATGTGTGTATGCACATGTACATGTGTGCGCGCCCATGTGTGTAGGTGTAGGTATGTATACTTGAACGCAGGTGTCTTCAGGGACCAGAGGGAGACACTGGGTCCTCTGGAGCTGAGGTTACAGATGGTTGTAAGCCACCAAGTGAGGGTGCTGGAAGAACAAAAACCTCTTAATTGCCAAGCAATCTCTCTGGCCCCTCCAGGACTTTTTTTTTTTTAATTAATTTATTTTTTTAATAAACCAAATTTGCCCTTTGCCATTTTTCTTCAAGAAAGAAGTGATTGTTCTCTGACATTCCCCTGCTATTATGAAGGGCAGGACATCCAAGGGAGTAGAAGAATCCTTCTCCTACCATAAGCACGAAAGCAGCCTAGGACATAGCAGCCAGCAAAGATGGACTCTAACAACAAGTCAGTCTCTAAGGATGACAGCCAGTCAAATGGACAATTTGGACCTAAAAATGCTCAGTAGCCAGAAGCCAGCAGAGTCCAAGACAAAACAGGCCACAGAACCTGGAGGCAAAGAGAGACCAGGCAAGCGGTCTGTGGGTGGGAGTGAGCTAGGAGAAGCTCACAGCTGTGTTAGTCTGAGCTAGGAATTTCTCCGGAGTAAAGTACACCAGTGTCCATAGAGGCAGGAGGACGAGACAAGGTCACCAAGGTGTAGCTGGGCTGTAGAGGGGATAGCACAGTGCTGAATTTCCAAAATGAGAGCACTGAAGTAGCCCAGGCCTACCCTTAAGTAAGAGAGCACCACCGGGGCTGGGGATTTAGGTCAGGAAAGATTGGGTCACCTCTGAAACAAGAACAGCATTGACTGAAGTGAATGACAACACCTATGACCCTGGACAGCCCCAGCCCATGCTGTGCTGGCCTGAGGTAAGCAGGTGTGGCTGGGAGGCAGGCGTCCACACCTGTACCCCAAGGATGAATGCCCCCACTGTTCTACACAGGCTGCTGGGAAGTTTCCAGCAACAGATTTGAATGACCAAATCCCAAAAGGAGTTCAGAAGTCTCTCTTCATTCTGCTTTCTGTTTCTTACTCCTTAAGAACCAAAGCAAGATAGAAGGACAGGAGAAACTGTGGGGACGTGGGTAGAGAGGAGCCCTTCACGGATGAGAGAGGCTGAAGCCTCTCAGGTGCAAATCAAGAATTCCAGAACAATTAGCCTGTTGTTGACATGGAGATAATATTTCTGTCACATACATATGTTGTGTTAAAATAATAATGGACTAGACTGAGAGGCCTGAAGGTGAGACCTTGGATACAGCTTCATCCATCTCCTCCAGTGACTAGAACACTTGTATTCTTAGAAACTTTCTTTACAAACTTGGGCAGCAAGGAGGATTCGGCCACAAGCTGTAAGTTGCTGACTTTCTTGAATCAAAAGAATCCTGGGTAGTTGCTGAATCCCTAGTGGGCGTGACCAGAGAATGGGCTATGAGACTGGAGAAGGAGGAATTTGGAATGTTTCAGAAGTTTCAGTTGTGTGAAAGGAATGTTGGTATCTCTGTGTTTCAAGTAATTGAATCTGTTATAAACAATTGAGAGTGGCCATATTCCAATAAAACTTTATTTATACCAATAAGCTGCAGTCTGAATTTGGCCCATAGGCCAAACCTTGCTCAATACTGTTCTAAGATCTATAAACTGGATTACAATAAAATAGGAATCACTTAAAAATCAACTATTAAAATTCATCAAACACCAAAGCTCAATTTATAGCAACCAAGATCCCCTTGGAATGGGAGGAGAAGCTTGTCACTTTCCTATACTCTGACAATTTCATACATGTATATAATACATTTTGGTAATTTTGACACATACCCCATTTCTCTCTCTCTCTCTTCTCTCTCTCTCTCTCTCTCTCTCTCTCTCTCTCTCTCTCTCTCTCTCTTTCTCTCTCTCTCTTTCTCTTCCCCTCCCTTACCAAATCTCTTCATACATGAAAAGTTTATTTCAGACAACTAATAGGACCCCTTTAAGCTAGGCACAGACCCTGAACATGGAGGACCAACTGTTCATTCTTTTGGGGCAAATGTCTTGGCAGTACACCAAACATGGTCTGTATCTGCAGCAGATAAAAAAGAGTCTGCAAGCAGATGGCCGATACAGCCCAGCTAAGCCATACCATATCCCAGTGTTTCAGTATCTTTTATGTAGCTCAGGCTGGTCCCCCCAAATTCCCATGTAGTCAAAAGTGACACTGAACTTCTGATCTTCCTCCCTCCACCCACCAGAGCTGCCTACCTGTCCATGTCACCAGTGGTGGCCAATTCAAGGAGAGGGGGTTCACCAGGATGTCTCTCCAGAGTCTCAGGACTAGCACTGGATCGCACCCTTGCTAACACCACCCTGCCACTTAGTTGCTAGTGTGTAAAATCCCAAGCCAAACAAATAGTGAGGTTGACAAACTTGAGACTCAAAAACAAACAAACAAACACACCAGTTATCTACTTTAGAATACACTTATTATTACTGTATTTGTCAAAACTAGGGAGAGGCTACTGGTATCTTCTGTTAAAAGCTTATATACTATGTGTGCTAGTGATCTTTAAGGGTCAAATTGAAACAGCCTATCATAGCCTGACAAAAGTTTTAATCAAATAATTCCCTCCTCTCCTCTTTCCTCCCCCTCCCCTCCTCCTCTTCCTCCTCTTCTTCTTCTTTTCTCTCTCTCTCTCTGTCTCTTTCCCTCTCTCCCTCCCTCCCTAGCAGGAGGTCCTAAGCTGTATAATTACACTACCTAAGCATGAGTCCATGAGGGAGCCAGGCATCAAGTCAGGGAGTGACTTAGCAAGCAGTGGTCTTTCATGGTTCCTCCATCCAAGTTCCTGCCTCCACTTCCCTCAATGATAGATTGGATTCTGAGCTGGAAGTATAAGTCAAATAAATTCTTTCCTTCCCTAAGTTGCCTTTGGTCAGAGTGCAATTTATGACCAAAACAGCAACAAAGAAAATTAAAACACTATGTACGTAAAATTGTACTGAAGTAGATTTATCTAACATCATTAAAACATCAACAGGACCAGGAAACCCTGCCTCAGTAGACCTCACCACAGGATGATCCCGAATACCTCAAGCGCACACACTCTAGCTCCAAAACCACTTTTATTGGCCTGTCAATGTGGTGGGCGGAGGAAAGCCTGTCAGACTTGCTGATGACAGTGTTTGCTGGCGTGAGGGGAAAGATAATGATTATTTCACTAAGGCTCATCTCGAAAAGGGAAGAACTGGAACAAATAACTCCTCTAGGCTCTAAGAGATGCAACGTCCTGTGATGTCAAGCACATGGCTGAAATTCCAACACAAGACTGGTGTGTGTGTGTGTGTGTGTGTGTGTGTGTGTGTAAATACGCTTGTGTGTATGGGAGCACACATGTGCATGTGGAGGAAGCCAGTGAATACCCTCAACTGTCATTCCTCAAATGCCATCCACCTTGTATGTTTTTGTTTGACACAGGGTTGCCCACTGGTCTAGAGCTCAGCAAGTAGGCTTAGTCGGCAGCCAGGGCCTCCTGAGTGCTGGGATTATAACAAGCAGACCAACTAAATCTGGATCTATTTTTAACATGGTTTCTGGGGACTGAATACAGGTCCTCAGGTACTCTTGTAATCAATTTCCTGGTTTCCCTTTATATTTACACACACACACACACACACACACACACACAGAGAGAGAGAGAGAGAGAGAGAGAGAGAGAGAGAGAGAGAGAGAGAGAGAGAGAGAGAGAGAGAGAGAAGACTAAGACCAGGTGTATTTTCTTTAGAATACTGAGGAAGCCTAAACTCTGAGTTATTTAGCAACACATGATAAAGACAACTGGTAAAACCACAAGACTATAAATATATAACTCATGTATTCGTCTTGCCTATGAAAAAACTTTGATAAACTGTATTTAGAGGAAACACCTGCTAAGTTGCTGTCCTTTCCCAACAAACGTATACGAACTACATGTAGAATTAGAACCTTTAAAACAGCATCTACCACAAGCCACAGCACACTTCCGCAACACTACCATTCCGTGCCGTTCTGTTCTCTCTGGTGGTAACTGATCTCTGAAACCAATAGACCATATAGGTCAAGTCAATGAGTCATTTGTCTTGTGTGCTTGAGTACCCAGTGTTTGATGTTGGACAGTGGCACACAAAACGGAGCTTCATGGTTTGAATGAATTACATTAAAAATGGCATTTTACTTAGACATGTGAACTAGTAATACTGACCTTTTACATGACTGCTGGGGATTCAAACTAAGGTCCTTGAGGTTGCATGGAAGTACTTTGCCAACTGAGCCATTCCCCCAAGATTATTGCTGTTAATCTTGAAGAGAGATAGTAAAAGCACATAGTGTGACCATTGTGATCCTAAGAACTGAAAAAGAACATCAGCGCTCCTGAGCTGTAGCCACCTTCTCTGCATAGACACACACACATTAGAACCAAGTTTCTTGTGGGTGTATGGCTTCCCGTGGCTGTACTCCAGCCTACAGCTTCATGTGTTCTAACTGAAGGCATGTCTCTGACTAGGCTGCACAGCAGAGAAGCAGCTCTCCTACGCCTCCCCAGCGCGCACCTACAGCAAGAGTGCCAAACACTGGGCCCACTGCAGACTGGGTTTGATGGCTCATTTCCCCTTTGACAACTAACAAGAGCTCACCCTCTGGAAAACCAGGTCATTCCGGATCCTCAGTGACCACAGCACATCCTGGAAGGCAGAATCTCTAAGACACTGTGACCCAAATTCCCCTGGCAATGGTTATTGTGTGAGTGTCTGCATGTGCATCCTGGCACCGTCTGGTCAGACGGGATGGCTCAGAGAGCACAGGCACTTGCCATACGAGCCTGATGATGAGTTCCATCCCTGTGTGGTGGAAGGAGGGGACCAACTCCTAAAGGCTGTCCTCTGGGATGCACACATGATAATAATAAAGAATAACACAGAAAAAACACATTGCAAAGTCATACACTAAATGCTAATTGTGTAGATTGCACAGGACACTTTTATGTGATTTTTCCCTTTTGTTTTCCTGCCAATGCCTTCCATTTTTTTTTTCTAAATTAAGCATAACTTTTACTAAAAAAGTAAGATAACTTTCACATACATTATTTTATATATCTAAAATTATATATTATTATATATATTACATATTTTATACATGTTATATAGTACACACACACAAATATAAACAGTGTCTCATGTAGCCAGGTCAGCCTCAAACATCCTACATGGATGACGATGAGCCTGCACATCTGATCTTCCTGCCACTAGCACCACAATGTTGGGGTCACAGCATGTGCCACCATGTCCAGATCCAACCTCGCATGTTAGGCAAGCTAGGCTCTAGTCCCAGCCCTCATGTGTTGTTTTCAAAAGCATGAGGTCCCTGAAAATGAGCAATGAGTAGAAGATTTTCTTTTCAGAGTTGAGCACAGTTAGAGACAAAAGCAATAAAGTCTGGGAAATCAAACATTAATGGTTCAGGGCAGTTCATTAGCTCGACGCTGACCTCCATGGTATCGAAGCATCCTCCTCCCCACTGTACCTAATTACATTTTGTTTAAGGACAGATAATGAAAATGTTTGTCTGCACTCCCTGTGCACACTCCTGTGAGCACAGTCTAGAAATACTTTGACAGAGTGGGGACTGGCTGCAATACAAGCCAGAGAGCTCAGGTGCATGAGTGGCATGTCTGGGGTGTCTGTGTGTACAGGAGCATAGAGTCCTACCAAGGGTACTGCTTTACCTTTCTAAAAATATAGCTATGAGCCAGGGAGTTGGCTCCGTAGCAAAAGAGCTTGCTGGACATGTGTAAGGACCTGAGTTCAGATCCCCGAATCTACATAAAGCCAGATACAGCAGCATGCATAGAGAATCCCAGTGTGCCTTTACAGAGATGAAAGGCAGGGACAAGATAATCCCTCCCTCGGAAGTTCATGAGGCAGCTAGCCTGGCAAGCCGCTGCCAACAAGAGATTTTGTTGTAGACAAGGTAAAAATGTAAGTACTCACAGCTGAGGTTATCCACTGACTTCTGGCCCGTGCCTACCCATACTCACATATAGAAATACACATAAGAAAACGAGGCACATACAAAAAGAACTGTAACCACTGCCCAGGAAAACAAAGTAAGCTCAGGTGTAGGAATTTCTGGGGTCCCTCCAAAGCTTAGGCATGCTCAGTGGAGCAACCCATCCCCCTTCCCATGTCCCCTCACTCACCATAGGCTGTCATGACACCAGCGTAAGGTCCATCCACCACGTTCCTGTTTTCTTCTGCCAGTGCCTTAATGTACCTTTTGCTGAGGTCAAGGATCTGCTCCCGCAACATGGAGCTGCTCTCGGGCTGAGTTCGTTGCTGGATGGTGAAGTGCAGAAGCATCATCCCCCATATGAAGCCAAAAGTCACCAGGAAAAAGCCCAGCTTCTGAGAGGACAACTTCCAGGGAGAAAAGAAAGCCATCTCTCTCTAGCAATGTACCATTCCCTTGGCTCTCAACAAGCAGAAGGGGAAGGCAAGTTCATGGTGCAGGCTGGGGCGGAGAGTGCGTGGCTCTCACTCTGGCTCCTGAGTCAGCTGATCTCCTTGCCTGGCTTCCATTCCCGCTGTGGAGGAGGAGGAGGAGGACAGTTAGCAATGTGGTTGAAACAAAGCACAACAATCAGGACTGTAATTGTACTGAGGTAGTTCTCTCCATGGAGTGCCCGCTTACGTCTCTGTCTCTGCTCAATGTGCTGAGTCAACACTTTCGGATGATGTTTGGGACCTGGGAACCCAGACAAGAAGTCTGGTACAGCAACATAAAGTTGTACAAACACACTAAGGAAAGTATACATCTGAGTGTGTGGACACAGGTATACTAGGGCTTTTCCCCTTCTAGATCTAGTTCAAAACAGGAAGCTTGTTTTGCAAAGTACAGAGGAGATGGAAGGATATGTTGCTGAATGTCAGCAAAAAACCGTGTGTGTGTGTGTGTGTGTGTGTGTGTGTGTGTGTGTGGAGAGAGAGAGAGAGAGAGAGAGAGAGAGAGAGAGAGAGAGAGAGAGAAACAGAGTCCTGTAACGACTTTGTACTTTGTGCATGTGTAACTGGAGCTTAGAAAGTCACTATGCGCTTGGAGCAAAGTTTGTGCGTAAAGCTTCAGAGGTGTTCAAGAAAGAGGACATGTCCTCAGAGAGTGTTAAGAAGGATGGGGGGGGGGTTCTGTTTTTATTTAAGCATGGCTGGATTTCACCATCGTTGTTACAGGGTAAATGACTCTGCCAGGGTACCATTCCAAAGCACCTAGAGAGAAAGATGCCAGAGGCACAGCTGGTATCCTTTTGTTCTAGCTTTATGCTGGAGGGGTCTGAGCTCAAAGCCAGAGTGCATGCTCAGTATCTGTTCTATCACCAAGCCTCACCCTCCCATCCCCGCCCCTTGCCTTAGCGATCTGGAGCAAAAGCTGCACCTCACAGGCTCACATGCCTGCTGCACAGGAAACCCACAGCAGCCGGGTGCCTGCTTCTCCGTGGTTCTCACTTTCACTGCCGTCATGAGGCAACATGAAAAGTTCTAGGGCAGAGTTTCAATGCGAGAGTGTTCATCTCCCACTGGATAACAGCACACAGGCCCAGTGTTCCTGTACTGGGGTTTCTGAGCAAGGAGGACCCGAGGAGAAGTTGCAGATGAGCTGAGGGGTATGCACAAAGAAAACCAAGACCGGCCCTGGGGACATAGGTCAGTCTGTACAATACTTCCTAGCATGTGTAAAGTCCCAGAATGCCCATTAGTAGGTGGAGGCAGGAGGATCAGGAATTCAAGGGTATCTTTGGTTACATGGGGAGTTCCAGGTTATTCTGATTTACATGAGATCCTGTCCCCGCCCTAAAAAAAGGGAAATCTGCCAGAAGTCTCAGTGGGTAAAGACCTTATGTTCTTTCTGTGCAAGTACAGATAAGACCAGACATGTAAAGCAGGGTAGGCGAGCCACCTGTACCCCAGCACTTTGGAGACTGAGAAGGGGGTCCCCTAGCAGGCTGGTTAGCGAAGACTAAACAGATTGGCCGGCTGAGTTCAACTGAGAGACTCTGTCACAATAAATCTAGTGGAGGATGACATCAACCTTGGGTCTTCGAATGCACCTGCATACATGTATGCCCATACATATTTGAACACGTATGCCCTACACAGACATGACACACACATATAAAATAAGTAGAAAGAAACAAAGAAATAAACAAAGAAAGAAAGACAGAAGGAAATTAAGAAACAAACAGGCAGACAATGATGAAAAATGGTCTGATGGCCTCTTCTGCCCTCCAAGGGCACCAGGCATACATATGATGCACAGACAAACACACAGGCAAAACACCATACCCATTAAAAGCTCTGATGGCTACATGGTCATGTCTTGGGGGAATGATGGCACTGTATCAAGGCCTTCCACATGGTGACTGACAGAATGGGATCCTCCTCTCATTCTTTTCTCCATGTGGCTTACAAGTACATACACACTGAGAACTTGCTGTCCCAGGCCCTGGGGACGAAGTAGTGAACAAGATGGAGCTCCCAGCTTCATGGGGCTAATACTTTGAAAACCATTCCCCCAGTATATGAAACAACATTACCTTCCAGATAACCTACACTCATATTCACCTCAGACCTGAGGGGACTTTCCCAGGACAGCTAACTGGATGCCATACCTAAGAGGGGGCCTTCTGGTAATTTTCTTTGACTATTTTAGGACAGATCTTGAACTGATAACAACACAGTTACCTCTAATCTTACAGACAGGAAGTCCCACCACTCTCCTTTCTCACTTGAGCCTACTGATGAAGACATAACAGGGTTTAAGTCACAGGAAAGGCAAGAGCAAGAACTACAGCAAAGCCTAGGGCTCTGATAGAAGATCGAAGGCTTCTGACCCTTTGTTTTGGAAAGATCAGAACCACCCAGATGGTGTGTTCTAGGGGTTAAATTAACATGTATGCCCTACATGCACATGACACATACACATATAAAGTAAGTAGAAAGAAAGAAACAAAGAGATAAACAAAGAAAGACAGACGGAAAGACTAAGACACCCTAGTTGAAATTCCTCTGGGTCAATGAGAGGCTTCTTCACTGTCACCAGGCAGGGTGCACAATTGCCGAGGAGCCGGGCCTCAGGAGGATTATCTCATAGACTGATCAATTGTGAGAAGACTCTTCTTAATTGTGGGTGAAACCATTCCTTGGACTGTATAAAACGGAGGAAGTAAGTTGGCATCCACTGTTCTCTATCCCTAACTGTGTGGGGGACTGTGACTCACTGCTTTAGGTTTCTGCCACCCTGACCTCCCCACCATGACAGACGGTGAGCCAAGCTTTGGTGAGCCAAGGAAAAAAAAATCAAGACACTTAGAGGGGTACATATTTGGAGTCCAAAGCCTTAGCTAAAGGAAATTCAGAGCACTTGGTGGCCCTAATCATAAGCAACTAGAGAATTTCCAGGAACAGTCTTTGCTCTCATAGAATGCAAGTGTGCAATAACAGAAACTCTGTCAGCACACACAGAGAATCATGCTAGAATTCACCATCATGATTCCAATTAGGAAGACAGAAGTTCTGACTTCAGGGGTCTCACCTAAGAGACATGCTCACATCTCAGAGTAATAGTAGGATAAATAGAGGCCTTAGAAGATCACCCTCAGTCTTGGTTCCATGGAAGGACTTGATGATCAGCAGTAACAAACATGCAATAAAAAGAACTCAGACCAACAATGATCAGAAAGAGAGAGCCTCCCTCAAAATCTGAAAGTAGGGGTGGAACTCTGTTTACAGTAGCAAATAGTCCTTTTTGCTATAAAGACCTCTGTCCCCATCTTCTATGGTCCAGAAATGACCACACTGTATCATCATGAAGGGCTGACTAGCAACAGAACACTCGTGCTGCCTCCAGTTTCCCAGACGTGGCCACTCTTAGCACCCCAGCATCAACCCCATAGCCTTGGGTGGCACACCTTGCCTGGCAGAGGCTACTTGGGTGAGGACATTTCAGAAACTGCCCAGCCCACAACTGTGAGAACCACACTGATCAAGCAAGTCCTTCGAACAACTGCCTAATGTCTCTGAAGGTCCCATCTCTTGTTTCAGCCCCTAGCCCTAGAGAGCAGGGTTAGAGCTAGAGATACACGTTCATTCAGCAGTGAAGTCAGCACCAACCCAGAGCCCCGCCAGTCAACATCGCACCCCACACACAACATCATGCAGTTTGCATGCGACCACCTGCTCTAACTCAGTGAAGTTCATGCTTCCATCAGAGCTGTTACTACCTGAAACGCTTCCTATCTTACCTTGGCTAAGAGACCTGCCCTTATCTTCATTCTCTCCAGTAACAGTCAGGATTTCTGAGACCATCTTTGCTTGCCTATGTTAGCTTTGAAGGCCATACCCACATCTCCAGTGTCTTGACTTGACCTCACCTCCTACATAAATCCTCCCAGGTCCCCAGAGCAGCAGAACCCATCCTCCTTGGATTACAAAGGGAAATTCTTGGGGACCTTATCTACTGTTCAACAACACAGTCTTGCTTCAACTTTCCTACTGGCTCTGTGAGGTTCCAAAGATAAGGGATTCTGGGGCTGTGGAGATGGCTCAGATAGTTTTGCACACATTAGGATCTATATTTGATTCCCCAGATCCCACAGTAAAAAAGCCAGGAGCAGTGGTACATGTGTTGATTCCAACACAGAAAAGTGGAGATAAGTGACCCCTAGGGCTCACTTCCTAAACAGCCTAGCCAAAAGGCTAAGCTCTGGGAAAGTGAGAACTCCTATCTCAAAAAAAGTAGGAAGTAAAGGAGATAGATGGTCAAACAGTAAAGGTGCTCGCTTTACAATCATGTCAACCTGCATTTGATCCCCAGAACTCATAAAGGTGGAAGCAGAGATTCAACTCTACAGAGTTATCTTTGACCTTCACATGTGTGTGGTGGTGCATGTGTGTGCACACATAGTAATAAAGAAGTTTATTATAAATGCACAGAACCAAGGACAGTATCTAAGGCTAACCTCTGGAGCACGAGCAAACACACACACACACACATACACACACAGCATATATAAACAGAGAATTAACAAGGAAAGGAACCATCTAGGGAAGCTATACGTCTTCAGTGTCATACAGTTTAAATACAGCAAATAATCGAAAGCTCTGATTTGTAGCTTTATTCATCCTATGGCTAAAATGCAGAACATTCTAAAACCACGCAACGCTGTAAAACCTGGGCAACTAGGGCTGAGTCTAGAGAACCAAGCTTCTGATTTTCACACTGTGCTCCAAACGAGTTTTCAAAGTTTCTGGAGAATCCACAAATGTTTCATATTTTGTTTAACATTCATTTTCAGGGCTAGAGATGGCTCAGTGGGTAAAGGTGCTTGCCAAGGCTAGTAACTGGAGTTTGATTGCCAGGATCCATACAGTGGAATAAGAGATCCAACTCCAGCAAGTTTTCCTCTGCCTGTCACATATTCCCCCCAAAAACCCACAAATAAATGCAACTTAAAAATAAAATACAATGTTTTCAAAGATCCTGATACCTTTCTGTCTCCCCTGCTTTCTCTGACTCTGCCTAGCCATTCACATCATTCACATCGTGGACCTCCACTTACAAAGGGGATGGACAGAGAAGGGCAACTTTGAAGTCAATGTCTCATCTCTCTGATATAGCTAGCCTCCTGGGTACACATTTTACTAGATCATAGACAAGAGAAAAGGGACAAGGGTGAGCACGAAGCTGTCACCACCTTGTCATCTATAACTGCCCCATGTTCCATGAATTCCACTCACAAGAACCATAAATTATTCACACTTGACAGAACTTCCCACCCACACTAAGTGAAACCACAGCAGCTTCAAGAATTCTGAAAACATTCCCAACCTTCTGACACATCAACAGACTTAATCACCTACAAAGTTTATACGATGTAACAAAATAAGTTACAAAACAAACCAGGACACACACACACACACACACACACACACACACACACGCACATCTCATAATATTTTAAGTTTACAGTTTAGGCTGTGCAATGGTGGCATACTCCTTTAATCCCAACAGAGGCAGGTAGATCTCTGTGAGTTCGAGGACAGCCTGGTCTACAGAATGAGTTCCAGGACACCCAGGGCTACACAAATAAAATCCTGTCCAACACCCCCTATGCAAAAAGTATCCAATTTTGTACTGGGTTGCATTCATGCTTATCCTGGGATGCACGGGGCCTGCAGGCCACACGAACCTGAACCAAGACAAAAAAACATGAGTATGGCCATGTGTGCCTGTGGAAGCCCAAGTTTGATGCCAGGCACTTTCTCCAGACCCACCTGCAATCTGGCAAGTCTTTTAGGGCCCAGCACTTCCACCTCCCAGATGCTGAGATACTTGTGTATGTGAGATTCACACTCAGTCCTCACAGTGTACAAAGTGGTACTCACCAAGCCTGCCCCCAACCCTCAGCAGAGTAAAGACTTTAATCAGGCAGTCTAGCTGGGAGATTTGCAGCTGGATCACTTGTTGGAGGTATCATGCTCTTCAGATGAGTGGTTACAGTCCAGCCTTCCTCTAGCACATCTCCACAGGACTACATAGAGAGCTAGACAATAATGGAAGTTGTCCATGGGCAATGATGGCTTTCACCCATTGAAAGTTCACCTTAAACAGGACAGGTCCTCCTTTACCTAAAGATCCTTGAGGTCAGCAGCCTTCAGTTTCAGAGCAGAACAGGAGAAAAAGAGAAGCATCTGAGCTGACTACAGCCCTTACTGCAGGCTATGCTAAACCAATGGAGTCCAGAGAGATGAGAGAATGGAGTCCCAGAACTATAGCACTGACTGCTACACAGTCTCACTGTCTAGATCATTCTTAGGCTGTCACCCGGGCTAGATGAAGCTGGGCAACATTCCATCATGAAGGGAAAGAAGCTCATAAGACTCTGCCCATCCTTGAGAAATGATGAGCAGTTAACAGTTGCTTGGGGGAGGAGCTCACAAGGCACCACCCCTTTCTAAAGATTGACAGGCAGTGAATGATTATTGTAGGAGAAGGGCTCATGAGGCCCCACCCAGGTATGAGAAATGATAGGCAGCTAACAGTTGTTGGGGGAGGAACTTATTCTTCCCGAAGGCCCCACCTCTTCCTAAAGATTAACAAGTGGCTATGGGGGAGGGGCTTGCATAATTAATGCTTGCTGGGGAGATGGTTCATAAGGCCTCTCTCCTCCTTGAGGATTGTGAAGATTTATTTTTAATTGTGTGTGTATGCAGGCAGACACATGCTCCATGAGAATGTAGGGATCCACAGAGGCCACAGGTGGCTTACTGGATACCCTGGAGCTGGAGTTGTGGCAGTTGTGAGTCACCTGCCACATATGGTAGGACCCAAATGCCTAATGTCTAGCCCAGACTGGCCTAGAACTCACAGAGAGATGGCCTATTCCTGCTTCCCAAAGTGTTGGGGCTAAAGACGTCCAGCTGCAGCAAACAGTCTTAACTGCTAAGCCATCTCTCCAGTTGCCATCCCTGAGGATCATGGGACGTTAATGATAGGATTCATGAGCACTAAGTATTGATAAACAGTTAATGATTTCTGGGGGTGGGGGCTCATAAAGCTCCATCCATGAAGACAAATATGAAATTAATAATTAATAGGGAAGGAAGAGACCGTTTCTTCAATGGTGTAGCCATAACACCTCACCTGTGTTTCTGTAAGCAACCCCAAGTAAACTCTGGTTCACACACACACACACACACACACACACACACACACACACACATGACAAAGTAAAAAGGAGTCTAGTTGAGAAAAATGGGGAGGGGTACTGGGGAATTATAGCCAAAATTCATTTTATATATATTGAATGTATATATGTATAAATGAAAATTATGTATAACATAATTGATACCTGTTAACAAAAAGACTCAAATAAAACTGGAAATTTTGTATATGGAAAGAAAAATAAAAGACCCTGGCTTATAAGTCAGCAGGCACAGGCAAGACTGTGTGAAAAGATCCCATCTGGATGAAGCTTCATCAGACAGTTAAAAAGCAGGATTGTCATCTGGCTTCCTTCGGGTTCAGGGAACCAGGAACTGACACCAGGAGAGGTTAGTAAAGCCTTTTGAAGAAGAGAAGCTGGATAGTATGTGAAGAATTCAGCAGAGCCTTGTGAGGTAGATCTCGCCCATGTGCAATGATGCGCCTCAAAAGACTCCCACTCACAGCCAAAGGACAGAGATGCCACAAAAGAATTTTATAATCAGCATAGAGTGCCCTAACTTTTGTCAACTATCTCTAAAAATACACATAAATGTCACAGTTTAAATGGCTCCAGAGTAAAGAAAACCATCACAAAAGGCACTAAGGTTATCATGCAGGGTACAATAGTAAGGATCAGGAGAAAAGTCATTAATGAATGATTGTTCAATGCCTGGTGTCCTACAAGAGGATCCCTCTGCCTACCCTGGGAGTAGTCAGACTGGGTGCTGGCCTACACCTAGTGTGCTATCTGCAGAAATAGGACAGCCTTCCAAAAACCTAGACTAGATTAAGTTACCAGGTTAAAATCTAGATGTGAAAGGAAATAGGTACATGCACACAAACACACACATGTGCACATAAACACACACATGCACACACCCCTGACATGGCCATGGGAGGCTTATCAGACATAAACCTTAGAATGAGTTCACTATCTCTTAAATAAGGGCACAGTGAACTCACATGCCATACACAGCTTCAGCAGACCCAGGTTCCCAAACGCCCCAGCTCTGGATTTTCTCTGGAGAAAAACTAGGCAGTCACACCCTAGTTGCTAAGTTCACTTGTTCTGCAATTTATAAAGCCAAGGTCAAGTCTCCCACACAGTGGTCTCAGGGCACTCTGGCTGGCATCCCAAGCCCTCAGAACACACAAATGATAAATGGGCTCAAGTTTGTATAGCCTGCCCTTCAACCACAACCCTACTTAGAGATTCATGTAACTGCTTTCTAAAAGGTAGAGTTCGAATATACCAAAGATCTTGATTCAGTTCATCTGGGATGTATTTCATATATAATCTCCCTAAGAAATTATAATATACAGTCATAATACTGGGAGTTATTAAATGCTCCTTTTATCACCCGTTTTTTCTTTTTTGTTTTTGTTTTAACATCCTATCTAAGGAGACACAAAGTGAGACCTAGTCCAATGTTTTAAGAGGCAATCTCTCTGTTCCCCAGAAGAATGTGCCCACTGACTTATGGGATAATCTCTCTCCAAGACTGACTAGTTATCTCCTTAGAGCAGTTGCCCTCAACCTTCCTAATGCTGGGACCCTGTAACACAGCTCCTCATGTGGTGATGACCTGTAAGCATAAAAGTATTTTCATTGCTACGTCATAACTGTAATTCTTGCTTCCATTATAAATCAATCTGTGTTTTTTGATGGTCTAAGGTGACTTCTGTGACAGAGTTGTTCCACTCAAAAGGGGTTACAACCAACCACTGCCTTACAGAATCAGAAGTTGGGGGCTAGGGAGACTACTCAGTCGTCAGTGCCTGCTGTGTAAGTATAAGGACCAAGTCTGATTCCTAGAGCCTACATTAAAACCCAGGTGTGGCTGTGAGTACTTGCAATTCCAGCACTAGGGTAACAGAGATAGGAGGATCCCTGGGGCCTGGTGGTCAGACAATCTGTCTAGCAAAATGAATTAGCTCTGGGTTGAGTGAGAGATCCTGCCTCAAAAAATAAGGAGAGAAATGATTGAGAAGACTAGTGAGGTCAACATTCAATCACTACATGGTGCATATACATGTATGTGCATCAACACAACACACACACACACACACACACACACACACACAGATTTTTGGTTTATTAGATTGAAGTCAAAGATAAATCTTCCATCTTCTAATTCTGACAATACAAACAACCCTAGCTTCAATACCCGTCCTGTTCTCCGCACATGTCAACACTAGCCTGCCCGGAGAGCAGGCTCTGAGCCTGTGGGGATGTTTTATCACTTTGGAAGTGCTCACTTTAGAACTGACTGGTAACCACAAAAACCTGGGCTGATTTCAAAAGTAGAACAGCCACCGGGCCTTGGGTGAACACAACTGTCAGGTGCCTTCACAGTGCAGGAGAAGATGTCAATCAATAGTTTCTGAAGGTGCTTTAATACTTTCCAAGGTACATTGGAGTGTCTTCATGGACACTAACACCCTTTCAAAGTTTTGCTGCAGGAAACTACCTTTGGAAGAGACTCCCAGGATACACAATGCATCCATTCTTTGATACCAGCTTCTCCTGGACCCTTGTGACAGATGAGCCTCGGGCTCAGTCATTTGCTCTCTCCTTTCCCCACACAAGTGACCACACCCCTGCATTCCTCAGCAATGTCATCTCCTACAGTTCCTATTAGCATATGGCAGGGCATTAAAATCTTAACAAATACAAGATAAAGCTTAGGAGGTTCACCCAATCTTTTGCACGTGGTGATTGCAGATGTGGCACGTGTGGTAGGTGTGTGTGTGCACGAGTGTAGAGGTCAGAGGTGAACCAGATGTCTTCTACAATTGCTCTCCACCTTAACTTTTGAGACAAGTTCTCTCACTGAACCATGAGTTTGCTGACTCCCCTACACAGAGTTGACAGCGTGCCCCAAGGGTTCTCCTGTCTCTGTTTCCCAGTAATGAAATTAACAGGGTCAAACCAGACCGCCTGGCTTTTCATATGGATGCTAAGGATCTGAATTGAGACCTTCATGCCTGGGTACCAAG
Source organism: Mastomys natalensis (assembly GCA_021653895.1). Classification (NCBI taxonomy): domain Eukaryota; kingdom Metazoa; phylum Chordata; class Mammalia; order Rodentia; family Muridae; genus Mastomys; species Mastomys natalensis. The sequence continues at coordinate 282,810 of JAJTUV010000856.1, read as the reverse complement.
CAGTTTACTCATTTCACTCATCCGAACAGTCTATCTGCTAATATTCCAAGTGACTGGGGGTGAGTTACAGCTTGCTCATTTAATGCACAACAGCCAGCATTTAACTGTGTAAGGAAAAGTAAGTTCTGTCCACGAGGTTGGCTCCAAGTATACGTACTCATCGTTAGAATGCATCCAGTGTCGAAACCAAAGGCAAAGCCAAAGCCAGACTCGATTACTGGTTCTAAAGCTAAACCTACACAAGAAACTGCCCACTGTTTGGGTTTCATGTACCTGGATTTCAAAACAGATCGAGTGGTTTATAAAAAGAAGACTCTACTGGACTTACTGCTGTGCCGGACATATAATTTATTTCCCAGGAGGAAGCAAAGAGTAGTCAGTTGCACGTCTTGTTAGGAGGCTTCTGGGGCAGGGCTATAACTCAGTGCAGGAAGATTGCCAGATAGACACCATGTTGCTGTTCTTATGTATTACAAGTGAGCGGGGTGTCTGCACCCCAATACAAAGCCTATGCATGACTGTCTCCATCACTCAGGTGTATGAAGGACTTGTTGGCGAGGGTCAGGGAGTCCACATCCACATTACATCTTCCAATTTTGATCTACAATAGTAAAAACACTGTGTACTTTCATATTTGTTTATTTGATACTGACTGGCCTTGGATTACTATATTTGTACAATGATACAAAAACACTACTATATTTTAAATATATATATATATGTTCATGAAGATGTGTGTAAGTATATGCAAGAATGGTGGTCAGCCTTGGCTGTTGCTCCTTAGGCCAGTACAGGTCTGTCTGACTGTCTGTCTATCTATCTATCCATCTATTGTTTATTCATCTATCTATCTATCTATCTATCTATCTATCTATCTATCTATCATCTATCTATCTATCTACCTACCTACCATCTATTTATCCATCTATCATCTGTCTATCTTCTATCTACCTATCTATCATCTATCAATCTATTATCTATCTATCAATCTTCTATATATCATCTATCTATCATCTATCTATCTATCTATCTATCTATCTATCTATCTATCTATCGTCTATCTATCTATCTAATCTATCTAATTGATCTATCTATCTGAACAGGTTTCTCATTAGCCTCGAACTCACATGTATGTGAGTCCACCTAGCCAACAAATCCCAGAGATTCTCCTGTCTCTCTCCCCAGCACTGAGATTAAAGGAGTATGTTGTAGTGTGCCTTTAGTTCACAAGGAAGTATAAGATTAATTCATATTGGCAACTCCCTTCATGTATTTTAATTTGGGTTTTTTTTTTCTGCTTTGATTCCAAATGCCAGGAGTAGACAGGTAGGTTCCAGTTGCTGCTTGAAAACACTTCTCTAGAAGTAACTCCCTGCTAGTGTGAAGCTTTTTATTCTGATAAGTGAAGAGATAAAATTATTAGAAACTCATACTTTCTATTTCTTTTTAAAATATTTTTTAAAGATACTAAAATACATGCCCAAAGAATTCTGCTGTGATAATGCAACTTTTTGCTAAATGGAAGATAATCTCAAGAGAAACTAGCAGAGCCTTTAATCATTTTTACTCTGACCTGTTTCCCTAATGCATCCTGTCTTTAACCAGCAGACCATTAAGAATAGAAATGGTTTTCATTGATATACAACACAAACAGTCAAAACCCTACTGATGGCCACTGCCCAGTCCACTTCTGAATGTCATGTGCATCCCAGCTCTAGCTCCTGGCCAATGCTTCTCTTTCAGATTCTTTTGGCACAAAAGCTGATGGGTGACCATATACTTAAATATGCAGTTTATTTAATGTCCTTAAAAAATAGAAATGTTAGGGGCTGTGCACAATGCTCTGTGGTTAAGAGCATTTGCATGGAATCTACCAAGTCCTATATTCAGGGTCCAGCATTACATAAACTGGGCGTGGCAGTACACACCTGGACTCACTCCCAGAATGTGGAGGGAGGGAAAGGCAGGATGATCAGCAGTGCATGGCTGCATTCAGGCTACATAAGGAAGTTCAAGGATAACATGAGACTCTGTCTCAATAAATAAACAGAGCTGGTAGGTGCCTCATGGTTAAAAGCTCTTGCCACAAAGCCTGACAACCTGAGCTTAATCCTTGGAACCCACACAGCAGGCAAAAAGTGAGTCCTGCAAGTCATGGCCTTTGTGTGCTTTAGAATACACACATGCGCACACACACACACATAGACACACACACGCACACTATACAAAACAAAGAAATGCAAAAAACAATAGGGTTAAAAGATAGAAATGTTAAAAGCTACACTGCCATTCAAAAGGCAAACTCAGGGCACCTCAAAACCAACCAACCAACCAACTAACCAACCAAACCAACCAACCAACCAACCAACACTAACCAACCAAGAGTAAGAAGAATGAGACATGACCACTGTTCTCTCTGGGCATCACAAATCCCTGGAATGGCTTGTCACTGCCTCAGATGTCTAGGCTCAAGTGTCTGAATAGCTGGTGCTGCTGTTTGGGAAGAGTATGGAAGTTTAGGAGGTAGAACCTCTCTGGAGGAAATACATGGATGTGAGTCTTGAGACTTTTACAACCCCACTCAATGTCATACGCACACTCTGCTTCCTGCTTGTGGATACAATGGGACCGGCCACCTCACACTCCTGCTGTGGAGCCTTCCCACCTCGAATGTCCATATCCCTCCCAGAATCTAAGATGAAAGAAACCATTCCTTTGTTGCTTTTGGTCAGCAGTTTTGATTATCATGATGAGAAGAATGAATGCTACCCGTCTCCAACCATCCCTTTGTATGCAGCAGAAAGGGACGGGGACTGAGTCTCTTTCTCCTCAACTTTCCATTGAAAAGATCAGGTTTGGATTTGCTAGCTACTTGGGTTTTGCAACAATCCAAGAGGATGATATGTATAGCCTAGAATACGATCCTGGCAGGATGGAGCCAGGGAGTGGGCAGCAAGGACAGTTGATTTATTGAGGGACAATTACAGGTGAATGAAGTCATAATAACAGACAGAAAACCACCAAAGTTAATTTTAACTGCTCTTTCTCTCTCTCTTTTCCCTTCCTTCAAATAAACTAAATCTGTGTCACTCATGCCTTATGACTACTAGATTTAGATCCCAATTTAAACAATTTTTGTAATCACCCCACACAAGGAAAGAAAAATTACCATACCATAGTCAGTAGTACAATGACCTCGATGTTGCTACCAGCACAGTAGGACCTGGTGGGAGTTTATTAATACCTTAGTAAACAGGCTGTGAATATGCCATTTAGCTGTTTTCTTTGGACGAGTGGCCTAATTCTGCCTAGGAGTTTAATTAACACTGAACTTCTCCTGTGACATCCTCCATCAGTTGGGTCAAATTAGTTGTCATCCCAATTCATTTCATCCTGGTGCAGAGGTCAAGTCGGAGTATTTGTTTCTCAACACTAAGTGTGCATCAAATCACCTTGGGATATGTGTTAGATACAAGAATAGCTCTCTTTCTCTTCGAGTTTACTAACCTATTCATCTAGGGCCAAGTAAGAAAGGCAGTCTTGATCACAACGAAAGAATCTATTAAGCTAAGATGTCCACCTTACCACACCCAAGTTAGTGAACGACAGGACAGGGAAGAGGTCTAAGAAGCAAGAGAAGGGGACTTGTCAAACACAGATAATGTGATCTATCTAGAAGGGTAGCCTCTTGTCAGCTCCAGTCACTGAATGACTAGAGTAAAAACATCCTGGGATGGCCAGACTTGGTGAACTTTCTAGAAAACTCAGGGCTGAAGAGATGGTTCAACTCGCAATGTACTTGCCCACATAAACAGGAGGACCTGAGTTCAGATGCTCAGTATTCACATAAAGAAGCTGTGACCTCAGAGACAGAGGACCCCGAAGGTTCACTGGTCAGCTTATCTGGACAAATCTGTAAGCACAGGGTTTAGAGGCAAACATGGTCTCAAAACTTAAAATTGAAAAAAAACACAGACAAACAATCACCCTCTGGTCACACACAAACGCCACAATCACCACCAGAAAAACACACTTTTGTTCAATTTCTAAATGTTAAAATGTTAGCACTAGTTAGTTACTTAGTTTGTTTCCTCTCTTTTTTTTTTTCTTTGAGACTGAGTTTTGCTTTATACCCCAGGCTAACTTCAAACTCATAGCAGACAATACGAGCACCCAATATAAAGAAAAAATGACCATAGTCAATTACTAGAATGATTACTAGCAAAGTAAGATCTCTAACCAACACAAACCTATGGAATATTAATCCTAAGAGACTGGAAGAGAATTGGACACACAGAGGCAGCTATGCAGTGCTAGCCTGGGCTACAAAAGAGACTTTATCTCAAAAAGGAAAGAAACACTAAAGCTGGATGTACCCCAGTTGCCAGAATGCTCATCTAGCATATATAAATAATAGCTTGGATTCTAACTCAACAACACATAAGTCAGGCATGGTGGTGCATGCCTGTAATTCCAGCATTCAGGAGGTGGTGGCAGAAGGATCAGAAATTCAAGAGCATCCTTCGCTACACAGTGAGTCTGAGGGTAGTCCAGGCTACAGAAGATGCTGTTTTGCAAAACAAATGAACAGCTACCCAGTGAGAGAGCATATGCCCTAAGATCCTGATAGTCTAGCGGGACTTGACCAGTTGAAGGTAGGATGGGTCCAAGGCAAAGTGGGACTCTGGTCTTCTCAATCAAAGGCAGAGAGAACCCTCTTGTTGTCCCCATCAGAATCTTCTAATTCTCTAACACATACTGATTTTCAGATTCACACTTAGCTCTGTTAGCATCTAGAGTCCTTATGTAAGAGCTTCAAGCCCTTCTGTGAATCGGGTACTTAATATTTATTGAGAAAAGTCCTTGTCCCTTTTGTTGGTCAATAGAGACATCTGCTGGGTTCGGGATATGGCACAGTCAATAAAGGGCTTGCCTTGAAGTACAAAAAGCTGAGTTCAATCAACAGAACTTGCATTTTTTTTTTTTTAAGGCAGATATCTGGTATCTGGTACATGTTCAAAATCCCAGTGTTGAAGTGGCAGAGACAGAGGGATTCCCTGGAGCTCACTGGCCAGACAAGCAAGCCTCTTCAGTAAGTTTCAGGTAAAAATAGAGCCTGTCTTTAAAAGGGGGCTGTGGTGGGGTGCATGACATCCTGAGGAATAATGACTGAGATGAACACTGTGGCCTTTGCTAATACATGCTCATGCAAGCAAGCACACAGACACCCATGCACACACTCATGCACACGCAACACACACATGTACATGTTTGTGGACATGTTCGTGCACACACATACCTATGCACATACTCATGCACATGAACATGCTCGTGCACACACATACAACATGCACATGTACACGCACACACACATACACACCCAGGCACACACTAACACACATGCAACACATGTGCACACACAACACATACACATGTACATGCATGTACACACACAAACACATACACACACAGGCACACACTCCCACACGCCCACGCCCACGCCCACACATGCAAGTCTTCTAGTGTTTTCCTAGAAAACTGGAGGCATGTCTGTCTCTGAGGACCTCTGTAGAACATACCGTGTCTCCCAGAAACTATTTCTCAGCTCCCAACAACTGTGTCATGCTTCAGAAACTTGGGAGATGAAAGTTGTGTAGAATCAGCACATGTCAGCAGCCTCCACCAGGGTGCCTTCTGCTCTCCCCAGACCACAGTACCCTTCCTGCTCTGATGAGGCTAACACCCAGCAAGAGACTCACAACATATGTGGTCTGAATTTCTTCACCTGGAGATATCTCAAGGGGCAGCTCCTCAGCCAGAACTGAAGCCAGTCTGTGAGTCTGCTCTAAAATCACTCAAGGGGCCCTGAAGTCAAGCGCCTGTGTGAGTGGAGAGGCAAGCTGGTATGGCAGAGGGGCATTTATGAATCAAATCCAAATTCAAGTCTCAGTCTCAATGAACCTAGCCCTCAAACTGCTTTGGAAAGTTCTAGAAACTTCCAAATGTGGATAATGTCTACTACTACACAGAGCTATAATTTGCAAATTGCTTTTTCTGGCACTGGGCCTTGGGTAAGAACTAGATGACTGAGGAAGTCTCTTGACAATTCTGAGGAGCCCCAGGCACCTCCCTGAGTTCCTGCTTAACCTAAAACCACACAGTCCACCTTGGCTAACCGTATTTTATTCCCAAGAAGATGATGGTTTACTTTGTTCTCTTCAGTTCCTGTCTCCCAGGATGTACACACATCCATGTGAAGCCTAGAACACACAGGGAAGTGTTAGCAAAATGCCATGGTAACTGATACAGAATTTATCTTGTCCATTGCCTTTGGTAAAGAAGTCAAGCAGCCCTGGGTAGCCAAACCCTGTTTCCAGGATTGATTGTGACTGCTACTTTGAGTATTTCCTGGAGTTGGGGAGATGGCTCTGTGATTAAAGTAATTGCTGCTCAAACAGGAGGACCTGAGTTCAGATCCCTACCACCCAAATAAAGACAAGCATGGTGGTGCATCCCTGTAATCCTAGCCATGAGGATGTGGAGACAGAAGGATCCCTGAGGCTCTGTAGCTGGCCAGCCTAGTTACCTCAGTGAGCTCCAGGTTCACTGAAACCCTGTCTGAAAAGATACAGTGGAGAGCAAAGAAAATCTGCTGTTGAATTTGAGGTCTAGAAATATATTTGAGGTGAGCGCAGCGCACACACAAGCATACAGCGCGCGCGCACACACACACAGAGAACAAATTTCTAGGGTCAGTACCTAGAAGATGGAAGGATCCCTGTCACAATATTGACTTTTCAAAAGTAAATGCACACTCTTCAGAGTCACTGAAGCCACTGAAGCAAGTCATTCTCTGGAATACACCATATTTAAGAACCGTGACCAAAACAAAACCAAGAGAATAACAAAGCCTGCCTTGTGCCCTTAAATTTCACAATACAATGAACAAGGATAAAGTAACATGTACACAGATAGCCCGGAAGAACAGCTCACCATGACATCATCTTACATTCAAAAAGAATAAACATCTATATTGCTCTCCAGCATCAAACCTGTTGTGACAATTTGGACTTTTTATATAAGACTGCCCTGACTTTGGGTCACAAGATAGAATTACACTGCTCAGATTTCTTCTTGGCGAGCCCCTGGAGGTATAATCCACCACTTTACAAAGATAAACAAGTAGTGGCTAGCAAAATCTCACACACTTGTCATAACCACCATAGCATTAACGATCTCTGAGACATTCTTAAGTGGAAATGTGTCCCCGGGGTAGGAGTGTGTGGCTCGGTGGGTAAAGTGCTTGCTGTGCAAGTGTGAGGGTTAGAGTTCAAATCCTCATGCCCATGTAAAAGGCTGGAAGCATGGTAGTATACATCGTAACTCTCTTACTGGGGAGGGAGAGGCAAGTGGCTCTCTAGAATCAGTCTAGCAAAACAACAAGCTCCAGGTTTACTAAGGCCTTGTCTCAAAACGGAAGATGGGGATTGACGAAGGAAATCACTCAGTGCTGACCTCTACACCACACGTGTGTGTGCCCGCACACACACACAAGCATACACGCACACTCGCATACATACTCACGAACTGAGACACACAGACACACACACACATATATACACATACATGTATGCACACACACACAAACATACATGCACACAGGCACACAATCATACATGCATGTACACAGACATACACACACACAAACACACACATATACCCATGCACATATGCACACACTTAGATAGAGACACACACACACATATATACACACACACATGCATGGATACATGCACACAAGCATATATGCACACAAGAACAGATGCACACAAACACAAACACACACACACAGAGTGTTACAGGTGATGCTATGGTGGTCATAGTTTTGTAGTATTTGAGGTTTTAGGCGATTACTCTTGAGACATATCTCTCATGCACACAGAGGATTACTGTGTTTAAGGACACCATTGTGGAAGCTGAAATCACATGGTACTTTTATATAATGACATTTCATGAGAATGTTAAAAGAAGAACAAACCCTGCCTAAGCATGGCTTTTCCCCTTTTCTGGCTCTCAAAGAATCCCCCAAGGAAGACCATAAACTCTGTTACAATGCCACATCTGAGCACCCCCCCAAACACACACACATAAAACCTTTGTGAACCATGCAATCTTATCCAAGGCACCCCAGGAACTACCCTCTGAGCTTAATTACTGATAAGGGGGACAAGAAAACAAAGTCCATTAGAAATCCTTTGAGAGGGACCTGGAGAGATAGATTGGTGGTTAAAAGCACTGGCTGCTCTTCCAGAGGAACCGAGTTCAATTTCCAGCACCCACAAGACAGCTCACAGGTGTCTGTGACCCCAATTCCAGAGGCTTTGCCACCCATGCACAGACATGCAGGCTGAATACCAATGCCTATAAAAATAAATTAAAAAAAAAAAAAGAAACCCTTGAGCAAGCTAACTTCGGAAACCACTAAAATTCTCTACTTGGCTACTGCTTACATACTTAGGAGCAAATTTTCTCTGGAGAAGCCCACAAACACAGCAGAGTATAATATCCTTTCCCTGGGAACCTCTCTTTCTATTAACACATGTGTTTAAATCTATGTTAAAATTGTTTGTTAATAAACTCAACTCTGCTACATACACTGGCTACATCCTATAAATCTCAGCAGTGAAGTCAAGAATCCTGTATTCATCTAAGTGGAGGTCTCTGAAAAGGATAGCTCAGGCTGCTGCAGGTAGCGGTGTAGACCCATGTCACAGGTCCCTTCACAGCTGCCACTCTAGGTTCTGGGAGAGATCAACAAACAGGAGCTCTCCTTGAGCTCATGAACATTGCTTTTCTCTATTAAGATGACTTTTTCTATAGATGCCAAACTGTAAGAGGCCACAGACTGTGAAAGACAACCCAGAACATGCACAAGACTAAGTGGTTCACAACCTCCCTAATGCTGTGACCCTTTAACACAGGTCTTCAAGTTGTAGTGACCCCCAAAATGATTTTCATTGCTACTTCATAACTGAAATTTTGCTACTGTTATGAATCATAATGTAAACATCTGTGTTTTATGATGCTTTCAGGTGACCCCTGTGAAAGGGCCATTTAATCCCCAGGGGCCATGCCCCACAGGGTGAGACTCCTTATTCTAAGTACACACATACACAAACACAGACACACACACACAGACACACACACACAGACACACACACACACACACACATATTTGCCCATTTGAGAGTCTTCTGCATTTCCCTAACATTATCTATTCTAAGTTTTTACTTTTATGATTCTATTTTATTTTTAATTACATGTATGCTTGCACATTAGAGTGCAGGCATCCACAGGCATCAGTGGCCAGGAACTAGTCACAGGCAGTTTGTAAACTGCCTCACAGGGATATTGAGACTGAACTCTGGTCCTCTTGCAAGAGTAGCTAAGTGCTCTGAACCACTAAGTTATCTCTTTAGCCCCTTGTTTGTGTTTCTATCAGCCAAAATAAGATAGAGAAGATAGAAAGCACACAGTAATTTGAATAAGAAAATCTTCACTTTTTATTTTAACTTTTTATGTTTTTATGTGTATGGGTGTTTGGCCTGCATGTATGTATGTATGTATGTATGTATGTATGTATGCTTGCGCACGATGTGCCTGCAGCGACCACAGAGGCCAAAGGAAAGTGTCAGATTCCCTAGGATTGGAGTTACAAACAGTCATCAGCCTCCAAGTGGGTGCTGGGAATCAAACCCAGATCCATTAAAGAGCAGCCTGTGTTCTTAACAACTGACTCATCTCTCCAACCCTTGAACAAGGAAATCTTAATATAAATGCCTATTAACTACTACAGCCCAAAATTTCACTGACAAGGCACTAATTAGTGAGAAGTAATACAATGTGCTTGACACCTTGAAGACAACCAGCTACATGTGGCAGCCAGCATCCCTAGGCTTGTGTAGAATACATGGGGACAGGCACCCATCCCAGGACAGAGGTCCTTAATCGTGACACAAGGACAGGTCACTGCAGTACCTGTGGTGAAGTCACTGTGTGCCTTCTAGAGTCTCTGGAAATCAGTTCACAGGACTCTAGGCTCTAGGCTCTTGGTTACCAGGTTGCTCAGGGTGCAACCATTCCAATAGAAATGGACGTGATGCTCTGAAGAGACACTTGTGCTCCTGCCTTTGGCTATCCAGCTAGTGAAAAATGGACTCCAAGACATTGGAATTCCCCAGGGATCTAGCACTGGGAAAGGAAAAGGCTGACCCTGGTAGCAGCCTGAGTGGAGGGTTTGTCTCCTGGAAAGAGGCTTCATTCACACAGTTCTGACAACTTGTCAGAGCGCCTTGCAGGAGAGACTGGAGCTGAGAAGATGGTGGGTCAGTGATGGGCGGGACCATACTGTGGCCAGGACCGCCTAGCTATGTACACTCTTGCCCTCCATTAAACCCAAACTTCATGTGCAGACCATGAAGATGACTTAGCAGAAGTCATTGGACTTCTTTGTTCTTTTTCCCAGCGTGACCGCATTGAGTACATCCTTCTCTGCTTTTCACTACTGCTTGCTTAATTGGGTATGGATGGCTAAGTGTGGCTTGTTACAGCTGCCAGAACCAGGGCTCTGACCCTGATAACCCTGGTAATGAAGGGTCTGCCAAAAGACAAAAAAAAAAAAAAAAAAAAAAAAAAAAAAAAAGCTGTTGATGGCAGTATATCAAACTCCATAAGAGAAGGACACTAGAGAAAACATCTTGTAGAACCTTCCTACCCTTGAGACCGGAAGCAAAAGCCTTCCATTCTACAATGTACCTCATGTACATTCTGCTGACAAAGTTTAGCACTATAGAGAGGTAAAACCTTCAAGGGGCCCAGATCTATCCTCACAAAGGAAGCAAAAGGGGTGGAGCTGACAGGTTGTCAATCAGCACGCGGCACAAGCCACGTGCTATGGTTCAAAGAGGGTTGGACATTTTCCCTCAAATTCATCTCTGGAGAAAGACATCTGTGTTGTGTACCCTGTTGCCAAAGGACCTCAGACAACTTGAACACCAACAATGAAAGCAATTAGTCTACTTAGGATTTTTCCTATCCTGAAATTTGCCAAAGGCTGTGCTGGGGAAATGGCTCAATAGATAAGGCACTTGATGTACAGCAGTCAAGATCTGAGTTTGGATCCCAAGAAACCACATTTGAAAAGTCAGCGTCAGCAACTCACATCTGTAATCACAGTGGCCCTATGGTGAGTTTGGGAGGCAGAGATTGGGAAATATCTGGAATCTGGTAGGCCCGCTAGCCCAGGATATGCAGGAGCAAACAAGAGACCCGTCTTAGACATGCAGAACATGAGGCTGGATGCCTGGGAGTGTGCACATACACGTCTGAACTATACACCTCTGCTCCTGCGCTCACACACCTGCACACACACACATGCCTGCCCTGTCACTACTGCACACTGCAGTGGAACTTGAAACAGTGTTCTGACAGAGCCCCACAAATACTGTGGCCTTCTGTTAACTATGCCTTAAATATGCTAAAGATATCCTAGACCTCCCCACACACTTTTGGGAGGCTGGGGATGGAACCCAGGGCCCCATGCATGCTATGTAAGCAGTTCACCACTGAGTTGTATCCCAAGCTTCCCGTTGTTCTCCCTTTTAACAGAAGGAACACTTCTCTATAAGCCATTCCATCATGTGCTAATGGGTTCTGGCTCAGCAGTCCCCTCTGCGAGCCTGGCATTGTGGGTATCCAGTTCTTTCCTGCCTCAAGCTTTCAACTCAGAGCTTGCTTTGTGTGCTTCCCTGAAAGGATGGAGAAAAGCTCCTCAAATGGGTGCCAGGCTAGGTAAAGGAAACACTGCTAATTCCCTCCTGTTACACCCGAAAAGAGCCTGCTTACTACCAGCAGAGGCAGTTCCAACCCCAAGGAATTGAAGCAAATAGTTCTTACCCACCATGAACAGAACATTCAGGTGCCATTTAAGATGAAACACCAGAGCAGAATAAGAGGGGCCTTCTCTTTCTGAAGTGACCAGAGGAGACAGACAGCAATGTGTTCCATCAAGTCTAGCTAGCCCATAATAACGATCCACCAACGAAGACTCTCCAAATGCTTTTTGAGAGGTACTTTGGAGGGACTTTGTTGTTGTTTTACTTGCATGTCCAAGTGTGTGTCTATGAGTCAATGTGCACATGTGTGCAGGTTCCCATGGAAGGCAGAATAAGAAGCTGAACCCAGTGGAGCTGGAGTTACAGGGGGTTGGGAGCTGCCCGCCATGAATGCTGGGAACTGAACTTGAGTCCCCTGGAAGAGCAGCAAATGCTCTTAGAATGGAACTTCTTTGTATGTCAGTGTCTGTGTGTAGGTGTACATGTACATGTGTGTAGAAGCTGGAAGACAGCTTCTGCTGTCATTTTTATATGTCGAAAAAACACATATTGCTCAGACCTGGGGCTTGCTGAGTAGCCTGGGATAGCTGGCCCCAGAGGCCCAGGGGCCTGTCTCCTAGACTTCCACAGTGCTGGAATTCCAAGCACACATCATCATGCCTGGTTCTTACATGCATTGTAGGGGTCATTGGTCTCAGGCCCTTGTCTTGCAAGGCAAGGACTTTGCTACCTAAGCCACTTCCCAGCTCCCTGTTAACATGTTTCAATGTAGTCTCAGCCACAGAATTCCTCCTAGTAGCTGTGCCTTCTCCATGCTAGGACCCCAAAGCCAAAGAAAGTCAGACATTCTAGTTCTACTACAAAGTCTGAATCCCTAATCCTAATCCTAATCCTAATCCTAATCAGAACTTCTCAGGACCAGCTAATGATTTTTACAGATTTTAGAATATTTTCATATATATTTATATATTCATATGTAATAAACTATACATAAGTTTCATAGGTTATTTTCATATAGTATATTTCTATATACATAATGTATATAGAAGTGTATAAAATTATATTCATATATATATATGGCATATTCCAGAAATGAGACCCAAGTCTATGCATAAAATTCTTTTGTTTCATATAGAGCTTATACACATAGCATGAAGGGATCATTATGGTTGGTTTTAATTGTCAACTTGACACAATCTAGAATTACCTGGAAAAGAGGTCTCATTAGAGGATTGTCTAGCTGAGGTTGGCCAGTGAGCATGTTTGTAGAGGATTATCTCCAGTCTATTAATTGAGATGGTAAGGCCTGGCCCATTGTGGGTGGCACTATTCCCTAAGAAGGGTAGTCTAAACTGTAAGAGGGTGGAGGAAGTAGATTAGCACTAGCAAGTACAAATTAATTCAGTGTTCTCTACTCTACAGGAAAACAAGGCCAGTTCTTGTTTTCTTGACGTCTTGTCTCTGCCATGGTGGACTATAACATGAAATTGTGATCTTAATAAACCCTTTTTCCCTTAAGCATCTTTTGTTGGGGTATTTTATCACAACTACAGGAAAAGAAACTAAGACAGGTTTCTTACACATTTGAACACAATCAGTCACATGAAGTCGGGGTGAAGTCTCCTTCTTGTGCATTCAAATAATTTTAGGTTTAAGGGCATTTCAGATTCAGGACTAAATGAGCTTATTTCTCATTTCATTTTTAATATCAAAAAAAAAAAATGCACTGCTCACTCAACATGGAGGGTCAGAGAATAAGCTGATGCTGCTTCCAAAACTCACCCAGGGGACTCTGCTCCCAAGTTTATCTGACTCCAAAGGAAGAGCGTGAAGAAACAAGTCAAAATTCAGAAAGCATCTAGCCAAAGAAAACAACAAAAACAACGGACTGACTGCTAACACACTCAGGTTTCTCAGATAGGTTTTGCTCAACATGTCTAAACAGAAGGCATATATGTTACAGCGTTACTGTTTCTCCCTTCTGCAAAAATCTCAAGAAAGCCAAACATTGAGCCCGGAGCGATGGCTCCGCAGCTAAGTGTGCATATATATTGTTTGAGCAGAGGATCTGTGTTCATGTCCTACCATCCAAGTCAGATGCCTTCAACGCTTCCTTTAACACTAGGGGGATTGAACGCCCTCTTCTGGTCTCCACAGGTACTGTAGTCATGTGTACATGGCCATAAGGAGACACACACATTATACATAGTTTTAAATAATAGTTTTTAAAAGCAAGCCAGAAGTTTATCCTCTAAATCTCCAGAGGTAATTCTACTATAAGGATTAGTGACCCTACTTCAGCTCTTCAATCTTGAAGGAAAACATCACTTTTAAAGGTAGCCTGTCAGGTTTGAGGATGCAGTACAATTTGGTACTTGACTGGTAGCCATGAAACCCTGGGTTCCATCTAGTGCTCATAAACTGGATGTGATGGAGCATACCTGTAATCGCAGCACCAGGAAGTGAAAGTTGGAGGATCAGAAGTTCAAAGCCATCCTCAGCTATAAAGCAAGTACAAGACCAGCCTTGAACCACAAGAAATTAGAGGAGGGAAAACTGTTCACAAAGACAGAAAGTGATGGTACGGAATATTCCACTTAACGGAAAGCAGGGGATCCTCTCAGCCAGAAGTGGAGTGTCTGAAAGTCATCTCAGCAGGCAAGAGACTATTTAACCTATTTGTTTTAAAATTAAAAGACACTTTCCGGTCAAGCCTGAAGGGCAATCGAGATAGCTCCTGGAGGAAGTTAGAAACCTGGGAAAGCCATAGAGCAGACTCTATTATAAACACGCTTCTTATTCACGTACAACAAGTGAAATCCCTATACTACACTACACGGAAACAAAAGAAGTCCTGTCCTCTGGTCAAAGTCCATTGGCATGAAATTCCTGTCTTCCACGTCTGTCTCCCTGAACTAGATCTCTCAAAGGCAGGGCCTGCACCTTCCTGCTTGAACCCAGAACCTTCGAGAGCATTCCAGAGGCATTATGGTGTCTGTAGCACCCATGATAGCACACAAGTCTACAAATCACCTCCCTAAACATATGTATCTGTCCAATTCACTTGCACCCAAATCAAGATTAACCTGCCCATCTTTGTCTACCATCTTTTGTTCTACCATCTCCCCAGGACTTTATATATTTCGTAATCAAGAGATAGTTAAGGAAACTTGCGCCTCCAGAGTCCTAGGACACAGAATTGTTGTCCCACTGAACATGGTGCTTCTGTCCAACCTGGTTCTAGGTAGCATTTCTGTTGCTATGATGAAATTCTAACCAAAAGCATCTTAGAGAAGAAAGGGTCTATTTGGCTTACACTCTTTGGTCACAATCTGTCTCTGAGGAAAGTTGGAGCATGAGCCTGGAGGCAAGAAGCACTGAGGCATATGCTTGCTGGCTTACTCACAGGCCAATGCTTAGTTAGCTCTCTTATATACCCACAGACCATCTGCCTAAGAAATGGTGCTGCCCACAGTAGGCTAGGCCCTCCTGCATTAACTAGCAGTCAAGACAATCACCCACAGACATGCCTACCAGCCAATATGACCTAGGTAATTCCTCAATTGAGGCTTTTCTCTCAAGAGAATCCAGGCAGTGTTAAGATAACTAGGAGATATATAATGGCTCCATTTTCTGATCAAGTCCCCCATGTCAAGCAAGACTCTATAGGCAGACTCCAGTGCCAAGCAGAGATCACTGAGCATACTCTGACTCGGGTTTTCTCTACTCAACGATTCCTATACCTCTCTGTCTCCCTCTCTCTTCCTCCATTCTCTCTCTCTCCACCACCCCACTCCACCCCCCATACCTGGGAAACTACAAGGATCACCCCCTAGATACAGAGATGAAAGGCTGACTAGAACATCATAAAAGAAAGAGGTCAGCTCACCTCTACTGACCACTCCGTACATTCAGAGTGAACTGTCCCCAGAAACATCAGAAAGATCAATCACATCCCCATTGGGTGAAGGAGATCTGAAGCCCCTCAGCTTGCCTCACTGGCCAGCAGTATTTATTTCCTGGTCAAGTTCTGATGTTCCTTCAGTACTTTCCCAGGAAGCTCTTCCGATCATGACACTGCCTCAACTAAAGACCCAAGAGTTCTTATTAAGAAAGGTTAACATAACAGTATGGTTGGTGTTTTGCTTGGCTGAGAGCTACTTTTCTCTTTTTAATGATTTCTGTGTCCTGTATGAATATAGATTGCCACATGAGACTTCCTCATCCAGAAACTGAAACTCTGGCTTGATCTCACCAGAGCACAATGAAGACAAGCTTCAGACACAGCCGTCTTCCCTCTGTTGACTGCCCTTCATAAAACAAATGCCATCTTTAATATACATAAATTAAGCTACCACCAACTGATGGTAGAAGTCAAAAATTTTCTTAGATTTATGCGTCTGAGTGTTTTGCCTGGATGTGTGTATGTATATCATGTGTATGCTTGGTACCTGCAGATGTCAGAGGAGGGCATTCCATCTCCTAGAAATGGAGTTACAGGTGGTTGTAAACCACCACATGGGTGCAGGTCCTCTGCAAGAGTAACATGTACTCTTAATTGCTAAGCCAGGCTTCCAGGCCCTGATTTATTATTTTTTAAAAAGTCTTGTAAATCCCATGCTGACTCCCAATTCACATGTAGCTTCCGACAATCTTGAATGTCAGTTCCTTCCCTCCTCCCAGGCGCTCGAATTACAAACCAGTTTCATCATGGCTGACTTGTGAGGTGCTGAGAATGGAACTCCTGATATCAACCCTTTCGCATCTTAGAACGCAAGCTTTGAAGGCACAAAGGGGGCCTCCTAAGCCTCCCCTGCCTTGATGCATTCACGATTCCAAAGCCATCGAAAAATCTGATTAGACAAAAAGGGTACTGCCCAACCAGGGACACCTGTCTATCATCTCACAAATTCATCCCAACCATCCTATGTTTGTTTGCCCTGGTACACAAATACACACACACACACACACACACACACACTTTCCCGATGTCAAGAGAAGTAAGAAGAACATTACACAAAGCCATGCTTTTACCCCAGTCAGTGGCACAAGTTCCCTACAAACAGAACAAGAATGTTTATTTTGCAAAAGGTCCATCCAGACCGGGCTCCTCCCCAGAAGAAAACTCAGAGTCAAGGATAAGGCCACAAGCAAATTGTAGTCTGTCTAGTCAGTGAAGTTCAACAATGGAGCAGAGTCACATCTTGCTATCACTTGGGAAACTTTCAAGTCTCAAGGTCTTATTAATATGCCGCCTTTTCCTTTAAGAAGGGAGTATTTCTGAAGAAGCAAAAATGATGAGAAGAGGGAGGCAGAGGATGGAAACATGAAGGACACGCTATGAATTTTTAGGAAAACTTGTACATGCATGTGTGCGTGCCTGTGTGTGTGCGTGCATGTGTGTGTGTGTGTGTGTGTTGTGTGTGTGTGTGTGTGTGGTAGAGAGAGAGAGAGAGAGAGAGAGTTGCATGCACGAACACACATGCGTACAGCATCTATTTTGCAAGCATATGAAGGCTAGAAGACAATCTGGTCTATCACACCCTTGAGCTTACCAAACAGGCTAGGAGCCGACTGCTAAGAGCCCCAGAGATCAGCCTGTTTCTTCTAGTGCTGAGACTGCGAGTTCACATCACCTTGATGATGATGATGATGATGATGATGATGATAAATTCCATGGGTTCTGGGGATTAGAACTCAGGTACTCATGCTTGCATAGCAATCATTAATTTAGCCCAATCATTAATTTACCGTTCTGTAAGGCCTGGGTAAGAGGTGGCTCAGTGTTTTAAATAAAGGTGTGCATGTTGTCGACAAACAAGCTAATCCTCTGTACAACCCTTCTGCCTCCCTCACCCAACATTTGGTATTTATCCCCAAAACAACAGGAAATGGGAGACAAGTGACTACTGGAGCTTCAGACGCTTGGGCCAGGTCTGATCTTTCCATTCCCATGAAGGAACAGGGAAACTGCCAGTAACTCCCCCAGCCCCCAGGTCACCTGCAATGAGGCAGGTCACCACAAGGAGCCCTTTACTTAGAAACTCTCCCTTTTGTTGTTTTCTTAATTGGAGGCTAAGAACAAGATATGGTTTTACCAAAGACTATAGTACAAAACGTCTAAAGCATCTTTGTGGGCTGTGGACACCGCTTAGTAGAGTACTTGCCTATCATGCATGAAACCCAGGTTACAGCCCTAGAACTATATAAACTAGGTATGGTGTTGTCTGTTACTCTATCACTTTGAAGGTAGAGGCCAGAGGATCAGAAAAGGAGGTCAGCCTCAGCTACTTAGGAGTTTTAGGCTAGCCTGGGCTGTATGAGGCCCTGTCACTCACAAAGTTCAGCCAAGAAAGGCGAAGCAGGCATACAGGGTATAATTATGGTCATTCAACTTTTGCTTCCCTGGATGTTGAGCTTGGCTGCCTGGGCTCTGCTGCGTGCCTTGGAACTATATAATTTCTTAGCTTTTCTTTAGTGGGACAAAATCCAAGATCTGAGGACTAACCCAACTTGCATGAAGGAAGCCTGATCCCCAGTAACAGAGAGGGGTGGGGAAGACCAGTTTTTTATGTACATAAGCACATGTTATTTAGAGTGCCAAAGAGCAGAATAAAAGAAAATCCTGGAAATAGAAGCATATCCAATCTCTGTTTTTCAGATATTCTACTATAGTATTCCTAAATAGGTAGACTAGCCATTCTTTGTCACCCTACCCAATCTACTTCACTCCACTCCTGTGCTAAGCCTACAGAAGTCTGAATAGCTATTCGTTAGTCTTCCGTTCCTTAGGAACCAATAAACTTTGAACAGCCAGCATGGTTTAATATAGTTTATTTCTGCATTATGCATGGTGCACTGGCACAGTGGTGGAATGCATAATATACAAACTTTCTTTATTGTTCTCATTAAGTACATATCTAGTCATTACCAAACTTTTCTAATTCACTCGTTTCTAAATGCTACTAAGTACAGTGAGACCAAATTAAATGAGTTTATTTAAAGATAAATCTAAAGATAGGTGTATTGACTGTTTTTCTCCTAGCTGAGACAGAGACCCAACAAAAACAACTTATGTGTTTTGGCTCACAGTTTTAGGACAGGATCAGCCATGGAAAAGAAGGCTAGAGGGTAGGAAGGCTGAGACAGCTGGGCACAATGCAACCCCAATCAGGAAGTTAGGACCAATGAATGATGGCGCTCAGCTCATTTTCTTCTATTTCTTTTTCTATTTCTATTTCTTTTTATTTTGATTCTTATTCAGTCTAGGGGTAGTGTTGTCCACATTTCAGGGTAGGTCTTTCCTGTTTAGTTAAACCTCTCTGAAGATGGCCTTACAGCTATGTCCAGACGTGTGAATCCTAGAGATCCATTCAAGTTGACAATGAAGAATGACCACACATACAACTGATAAATTGAGTGGCATTGCTAATAGTGTGACTAGACTTTTGCAAATGCATGTCTTCTTAGGAAATACTAGTCTGGTTTTGGGTCTTGTTTGTTTGTTGTTTGTTTGTTTGTTTGTTTGTTTGTTTTAAACTAAAGAGCAAGGAGATGGCTGAGTGGATAGTCATTTACTGACAAACTTCAGGACCCATATGGCAAGAGAGTACTAATTCCTGTAAGTTGCAAGTTGTTCTCTGACTTTCATAATGCCCTGTGATGCACATGTAAACATGCATGTACTCATCCATATATGTACATGTGCATACATACATGAAATGAATGTCATTAAAAATTTTTTTTTAAAGAGACATTTTAAAAATTGAACCAAGGGAGGCTAGAGAGTTACTTAACAGTTAAGAGCACTTGTTTGTGGAAAGGACCTGGTTCAAATCCCATATGGTGGCTCACTACCATCTGTAACTCTAGTTCTAAGGGAACCAACACCCTCCTCTGACTTCAGCAGGTACCAGGCATGCATGTCATACAGGTATACATGCAACAAAACACCCATACCCATAAAATAAAAAATTAAAAAAAAAAAAAAAAAAGAAAAGAATTGAACCAAGATACAGAAAGCTCTAGAACTTTTTTTAATGATTCCTTGGGACTCTTCATCTATCTTCCCAGGAAGAAATTACTAGAAAGACAGCAGTAACACTAGTGGGAAAAGCATGAAACCTTCTCAAAATATACCACAAGTCCTTTCACCTTAAAATACAAGGTGCCCCTGACCAGCTGAGATTCGTGGACTTTTATTGAATGAGGACACACAAGACTCTAAGGCAGTAGCTAAATTCTGAACCACATGAAAATCACTTTGCCAAACCTTTAGGCACTGACCTCCTGGGGGTTGGCAGGGTGGCAGGCAGGAGCGGGCCACATGGGACCAACAAGAATTGATAATACCTATCAATGTAGACTTGAGCCTATAGACTGGATCGTGTCCAGCACAATTATAGCACCACATAAAAACTTAGAGTCCTATATGCTATCAGGAACTAGAGAAGGGGTCTTTAGGTAGCTCTCTCATAACATTCAGTGGTGCACAAACACCTGAACGTATCACAGTCCGTTTTTCTCTTTGGGTATGTCTGGCTCCTGGCTTCTGGTCATTCTTAGGACTGCTATTTATAGCACTCATCAGCCTGCCGAACACCTCAGTGACTCCAGGGTGGCCTTCTCCTAAAACTTGCCTTATTCGGAATCCTGGGCTTTGTGCTAAGTCCTGTCCTCACTTGCTTCTTCTTCCTTTCACACAGTGAGAGCAATTTACCAGTCCACCTTGCAGGAGAGAGAGAAGCCTGGACAATGCTAGGTCATGACCTGAGGGACCGTATCAAGACTAGGACCTCTTAGTCCTGAGTGCCTCTTACTCTCTATTTAAACCTAAACCTTATGTCTGGACCCTGAGTTAGACTCATGGGGTCAGTGGCCCTCTCTCTGCTTCCCATAATGATTCATTTAACTGGTCTATTGAGGACGGTGAGCTGATCCGAGATTGTTGGGGCTGCCAGAGTCCAGGCCCTGACCCTGACAGCACAGCTCTGGGGACATACTTACTAAGGGCAGTGTCTTTGGGACATGAAACACAGGAGGAATTCAATAACTTCATATCTGTTGACTGGGCAGTTTTATAATTCAAGGTCTTATAGAGTTTTATTTGAGACTCTGTCTTCAGCTTCCTGGAGCAGTTGCTTCCGGGTTCCCCTGGCTCTAACTCTCAGTCTCTACTGATTTCTTCACTTTCTCCTTTTGGATGTCCAGGGTTCCCTTTTCTGCTAGCTGGCTGGCCTTTCACCTTCCATTGTATTTGGTTTCAGTTGCTTCCTATATCCGGTCTCCCTTAGCCTTGGGGCTCCATGCTACTTGCTAACCACCAAATTTTCTTTTGAGTCTCTTCACCCAACTTCCTAAAATATAATCTCAGTGGCCCAGGAAACAAGGAGACAAAGGCACAAAGCCACAAGGGACAGAAGAGATAAGAGGAAATCCTCTCAACAATAGTGAAAGCTAGACGCTAGTGGCATTCACTATCAATTAAAAAAAAAAAAAAAGCTGGCTCAGTGGTAAAAAGAGCTTGCTAAGAAAGCTCCTTAAAGAGTCTGCTCTCTGAGACCCAGAGGGAAAAGACTCTCACCAATTGCCTTCTGACTTCCACATGAGCGCACGCACGTGCACACGCACACACAAACACACACACACAATGTAAAACTGTAATAATGAAAATGAAAAGGTAAGTATGTGGGCTCAGGGACATAGCTCAGTCAGAGTGCTTACCTAGATATGAAGCCCTGGGTCGGCTCCCCAGGACCATGTAAACCAAGCGTGGTGGTGCATAGCTGTAATGATAGCACTGGGGAGATGGAAACGGGAAGATCAGGAGTTCAAGGTCATCCTCAGCTACACAGTGGGTTCAAGTTCCAGGTCTGCATAGGCTACAAGAAACACTTTAAAACTAAAATCTATAAAAAAAAAAAAAAAAAAAAAAAAATAGAGGCTGAGAGGATGGCTCAGGTGGGCAAAGTGCCTGTCTGGAAAACATGAAGGCTTGAGTGTCTGGAACACCAGTGTTTTGTGAGCGAAGGAGATAAGAAGATCCCAGGGGCTCCCTGGACAGGCAGAGAGTTGAGCTGAACATAGCTCCTCTAGGTTCAGTAAGAAGTCATGTCTCAATAAATAAAGCAAAGAGAGAGGGATGGGGGGGAGGGAAGGGGGACAGGGACAGGGACAGGGAGGGAGCGCAGTAGTGAAAGACATCAAACATTGATCTCCAGCTTCCATATGAAGGCACACACAAGTGCACATACATACATACATACATCATACATGCTAAGGAAATCCTCCCCCCACAGTCATGCATCCAAAGTGTCTGCATTCACTCTTCTTTTTAAAAACGATTCCATGATAGCAAGACCCTCTCAAGGGGTGAGGGTGGGGGCTGTCCAGCCCAACAAATGGTAAGAATCAAGGGAACTGAATGAGAGGGGAGATCAGGAGATAAGAGAATCTCCATGGAGACTGCAGAAATCATAAGAAAAGTCCTGCAAGAGGAGGCTCCTGGTCCTTTGTGGATGAGCGGAAGCCTCCAGTACTCAGCAGAAGGCTTCCTGGCACCCCAAGCGTGCTCTAGTGAAGGTTCAGACAGGTGCAAGATACATTTGTACATGTGTCTACTGGCCCGGGAAACTTCCAGCAGCACACAGAGACACTTCAACGGAGGTCAGGTCTAAGGAGTTCCATCTGAAGAAGTGCAGTGACTTGTCCAGAGTCACAAGCAGGAGGGAACTGCACAGTGCAGAAGTCCCCAGAAGTCCCTCGCTCTTCCGGAGCGTCTGCACAGCCTTGCTGCTAGGAGCACCTTCAGGGTCTCCGTAAAACCACATTCTAGGCTTTAGTGGGGAGAAAACATTAAAAAAAAAATTTTTTTTTTGAGACAGGATCTTATGTATTTATTCCAGGCTGATCTAGAGCGTGCTATACATTGGAGGACAGAGAGGATCCTCCAGCCGCCATCTCCTGAGTGAGGGGCTTGTAAGAATAAAGCAGAATGTCTAGGTTTGGAAAAGTATTTCTTTATATATGATGCATAAATATACGTATAAGGGTATGAGCGAGGGAAAGAGAGACACAAGACAGACAGAAAGCATGTAGACGTCAGACAGAGGTCACTTTGAATATACTATCTCCGACCCACCTTGTCTGAGATAGTCTTTAGCTCTTCACTGCTGTGCACACCAGGCTAGCTGGCCCCCAATTTCTAGGCCTCTCTTTTTACTGTTTCCCATCTGGCCTCAAAATGAGCTGAGATTACATTTGCCGCTGTCTGCAGCTTTATGTGGGTTCCCAGGCTTCATATTCGGGTACTTACCCCCAGGCAAAATGTGTCTTCTTCTTTTTTTTTTTTTAATGCAAAAATGACAGTTGTTGCTGAGGCTTCTCCCTGTGTTAGAGTGGCTGCTGGTTCACATGAGCAACGAGGAAAAGGGCGGAAGAGGGAAGAGGAGAGAGAAGGAAACAGGAGGCTGACAGAAAACACGGCTCTCACGTCAAAGGGCATACAAGATAATTGACTCTGGAGCCGAGTGAGAGTGAGCACGGCCCAGGATCAAAGGGTCAGTTACCACAGAGACCACGTTCCCATGAGGAAACAGTTTTAAGTTTTTTATAGTGGCCAAACAGAGAAAGTCATAAGCCAGCACTTTGTAAATACATCACTGCATCACTGGGTAAGCAGTTACAGTAACACCCGGAAATCTCTACTATAGGCCCCGGATGCCATCTGATGACTTCCTTAGATTCCAGCTGGAAGAAGGAAGAGGTCTGATAAGTCATTCCTAAACCGAGTGACATACAACACTCATGAGGATATCAGGTCAGACCCCAGAAATGGGCAAAGAATGGATAAAAGTAGCCCAGGATAATCTGGCTCTAGACCTGCAACATTCCAACTCTTCGAAATTGAAGTTAGATTTAGGCACCTGCCTTGAAACAGCTTTTTTTTCTGGGACCTTCAATTCAACGTGGCCTCAGCAACCTTACAGAAGAGTCTCTGGGGAATACGACGACGACTTCTTTCTTTTCCTCATCACAGATCTTCAGCTTAAGAAACTCAACTGTTCTTAAACACCAGGATAAACAAGCTCTGGATATTTCCTACATGCTAAGAACACTACAAGACAACACAGCCTGTACAAACCTAGCTCCAAATGGCCGAGTTTGGCCTCAACAATGGAATGACCTGGGTATTTAAGAACAAAGATTCCAGTCCTACAAGATGGCTCAGCAGGAAAAGGCACCCACCATCATGTGAAGGAGCCTTTGACTTTTAAACACAACACACACACACACACACACACACACACACACACACACACACACATGTAATACAAAATTTTAGATAGAAGACAAAGGCAAAATAATTGGTTTATTACAGCTAAAACATAAGAGGCAATTCTAGTGTCCTGTCCTCAGCCCCACAGCTGAGAAAGGACCCCTCCCAAATGACAACTGACATTTCCTTGTACACCTGCTGGACCCTGGACTTTTATGCTTTCATTTAACACGTTTGTATGCATTGGTTCAAACAACCTGTCTCAACCAGTCCAAAGAGCATTACAGAGGGCAAAGACCACACCCTGCCCATGGTGTATACATAGATCTCTTGACAAGAACAAGCTCACCAAGGCTTCTTATTAAGAGTAGTCATGGTGTCCATGAGATGGCCCAAGAGGCAAAGGAACTTGTCATGCAATCCAGAGGACCTAAGTTCAATCTCCGGGTCCCACAGTGGAGAGAACCAACTCTACAAAGCTATCATTATGACATCCACACATGTGCCTTAGCCTTAGCATGCACACCTACTTGTACTGCCTCAACTCTCTCTCTCTCTCTCTCCTCTCTCTCTCTCTCTCTCTCTCTCTCTCTCTCACACACACACACACCAATAAAAAAATAAATGAAGACAGTCCCTTAAGAAAATTTAAAATGTAGGTTGCCAACACAGAAATGAAAATCTGATTTACTCATTTTTTTTTTTTATTTTGGGTTTGAAATCAAAACTATCTTCCAGAGGATGCAGGCACTGTCTTAATGTCAGGTTCACAGATATGTATTTTATGAGCACAGGACCTGCCTATTTACAAACTCTGATAAAGATTCACAAGAATCACAGAGGAAGAAAGAAAATGCAGACATGTTCCCAAACGGGGTAGGAGAGAGGAAGCAAGGAGCCCTGGGAAAGGGCCTACAGCCCCAGGAAAATGAGAGTAAGGATTCCACAGGCATCTTCACTCCATTGGCCTGCATCTTTACACCAGGAAGGATGGAGGCAGAATGTCCAGCCAGGCTAGGGAGATAGTGCAATCTAAAGCACCGGCTCTACAAACAGAAGTACCTGAAAGTCTGTAAAAACAGATGGCCATGGTGATACATGCTTATATCCACAGCACTGGACAGGCACTGGAGCTCACTAGACAACCAGTCTAGCATACTTGGTGAGTTCCAGAATTCCAGAGAAAGATTTTGTCCAAAAAAAAAAAAGTGCGTACTTAGGGAGACAGCTCAGTGGTTACTTGGGGTGTAAGCATGGGAATAGGAGTTCAGACTCCCAGAAACCCAAGTAGATGCTAGGTGAGCATGGTGGTCCACCTAGTATTCCATTCTTTGAAGTCAAAGACAGGGGATTCCACAGAATAAGCTGGCTAGTGAGACAAGCCATATCAGGGAACTCTGGGCTCGACTGAGAGATCCTGCCTCAATAAGAAAAGTTCAGGACAGTTCTCAGGATCCACCTCATTTCTACACTACACACACACACACACACACACACACACACACACACATCTCCACACATATACAAATGCATATATACATGCATATCACATACATGAAAAAAAACACGGTAGATGGATCCAGGAGAATGTGTGAGCTTGTCTTGTGGTCGTCCCAAACACTGCACAAATGTTCATACACAGACATACGCTCATTAGCAGCAGCAGAGGGACAGAGGACAGCAGTCACTGTGGCCAAGCTTTCCTTACACAGCACTTACCATCCATCAGCCTTGGCAGGTACAGGCCTTGACGGTATGGGACAAATCTATCCAGACAAAGACTAGGACATAGCCTGTCACGTCTAGAAGGGAAACAAGATTTATAACCCAGCGCCTGGAACTCCACTGTCCACGGACAAGGAGGTAACTCAGAGTGATGCCACTGACGGAGACTCACACCATTTATACAGCCTCACTACGCTTTGCTCTTTAGGCTGATGACTCCCAGCTCCCTCAAGAGAAGTCAGAACAAACTCTGGCAAATACAGCCTTTCTTTGTCATGCTGCCTTCTCCACACTCACGATGCTAACTAAGCTCACCTGATTCACCACAGCCATTGGCCTGTGTCTCCTGTCCTTGTGTGTGTGTGTGTGTGTGTGTGTGTGTGTGTGTGTGTGTGTATGCAGCATATGGATGTGTATAGTATATGCATGTGTGAGCTTGTTGGTATGTGTGCACTTGTGGATGGATGTGCATGTGTGCGCATACACCTGTGGAAATGGAAGCCAAGGAACAATGATAAGCGTTGAATTACAGGAACACTGCCTCCATCTCCTTTGAGACAGGGTCTCTCACCAACATGGAGTTTGTTGAGTAGGTTGGGCTGGCTGGCCTTGGAGCCCCAGGGCTCTGCCTGTCTCGTCTTTCCAGTGGTAGAATCACAGGTATGTTCCAGCACACCTGGTGTTTCTCCGTGGATACTGGGGACTGAGTTTTTGTCCTCACTTTGCATAGTAAACACTTTACCAACTAAGCCATATCCCAGGCCTGGCAGGGTTTTTCTACTATGACTCCTCCTGCCCAAGTCACAACCCAAATCATGAAGGCTCGAATGTCTCCTTCCCTTCCTCCCTCCTTCCCTATCTCTCTCTCTCTCTCTCCTCCCTCCCTCCCTCCCTCCCTCCCTCCCTCCTCCCTCCCTCCCTCCCTCTCCCTCTGCCTCCCTCTCCCCCTCTTTCTTTTCCCTCCTAATACCTACTGGAAATCATCCTTATTTGTTCACTGAAATAGAAGCACTATGCAGGTGAGAACTCCGCAGGCTTCTTTATCACGTTGTCCCTAGGGAAGGTAACAGGTATGTGGAAAGTCCTTATTTTCAGAAGTTACAAACCCTGTATCAAGTCGGGGTTATTTGGTTACACAAGGACAAAAAGGAGAGAGGAAGAAAAAAAAAAAGATTAATAACATACTAACTGGCAGTAGCTGCCATCATCCAGGAAGAATAGCTGTATCGCAGCAAACATGATATCCTTGCAGAGACAACAGAAATTTCTATAAAAAAAAAAAAAAAAAAAAAAAGTCACAAAGAAGGAGGTTTTGAAGGTTTCTAGACGGGCTTGGCAGAAGTTCTGAGACTGCAGGATATATCTCCTTGGCAGAAAATCTTAAGCCCTGATAACATGATAATTACAGCATCCTTACCAAGTCCAGGCAGCCCCACAGTGCTCAGCTAGGTGTGGTGGTACATGCCTAGAATCTCAGCACCTGGGAGGTTAAGTCAGGGAACCCTAACTTCTAGAGCATTGGGCTCTATAAAATCTTTGGGACCATCCCAGACTTCACACGAGATTCAGTGTCTATTCATCGAATTACTTTTGTATTAATTCCCCTAGCCTGCGCACTTGTTTAGGCTTTATGGGTAGTGGGAGCGCACAGGCTAAAGCAATCACCTATGGTGGTGTACACCTGTAATCCCAGCTCTCCGCAGTCAGTGGCAGGAAGATTGCTGCAAGCACAAGGCAAGCCTGGGTTATAGTGGAAGACCCTGTCTCAAATAAAGAAAGTTACCAGTAATCAATGTAAGACTACTTGTGAAGTACTAAGTAATTACTTCTTAATAACAAACACACTGACACGAGGGACAAATGATTGTCAGATATTCCAAAAACATGTTTCTAGTGAATGGCTTTAAGACATGCTGTACTGGGCTGGGGATGCAGGTCAGTGGGTAGACAGCAGAGTGCTTAAACAAGCACGATGCACTGGGACTAATGTCCAGCACTGCATAAACTGGACATGGCGGTGCATCCCCAGAATCCTAGCACTCAGGAGACAGAAAGAGTCATCTTCCAGCTACACAGTAAATTCAAGGTCAGACTCGGCTACCTGAGACCCTCACTCAAAAATATGAACAAAGACTCTCAACATTTACATCGGCTGCTTTTGCTGTTCGCTGATGCTCCGCATGGGCAAGAAAGACCTCACTGGTGTCTACCAGGTACAGTAACTCCAGGTCCACACCCAGAGCATTCATCTGACAGCCTGCAGACACATGCTTTCCTCGTACAAACAGCAACGGAAACCACCTCGAGTGTACCGATGTGCCTCCAGCAAAAGGATTTTGGAAGCCATTCCAGAGCTGAACTCCCACATAGTAAGGGAGAAGAAGAAAACCAAGAGACTTCTGGGGAAGCCCAGAAACTATTAACAATTAAAGGCATAAAAAACACAAAACATAGCAATAATGTCCATCCTACCAAAAGTCATCTACAAATTCAATGCAATCCCCATCAAGACTCCAACACAATTCTTTACAGACCTTGAAAGGACATTTCTCAACTTCATATAAAAATACCCAGAATAGCTAATACAATCTTGAACAATAAGAGATCTGCTGCAGGTATCACCCTCCACCATCCCTGATTTCAGGTTGTATTACAGAGGTATTGTAATTGAATTGAAAGGAATTGAAGACCCAGGAATAAATTCATATACTTATAAACATCTGACTTTTGATAAAGAAGCCAGGAATACACACTGGAAATAACATAGCAACTTCAACAAATGGTGCTGGTCTAACTGGATATCAGCATGAAGACGAATGCAAACAGATCCATATCTATCACCCACCCTGCACAAAACTCAAGTCCAAGTGGACCAAAGACCTCAACATAAAACCAGATACACTGAACCTGACAGAAGAGAAAAATGGAGACTAACTTGAAACCACAGGACACAACTTTCTGAACAGAACATAATAGCACAGGCACTAAGATGAACAATTAATAAATAGAACTTTATGAAACTGAAAAGCTTCTGTAAGGTAAAGGACACCATCAATAGGACAAAACAGCAGCCTACAGAATGGGAAAAGATTTTACCAACTCCACATCCAATAAAGGACTAATATTGAAACTATATAAAGAATTCAAGAAACTAGATATCAAAAATTTCTAATTAATAATGGAATACAGATCTAAACAGGGAATTTTCAATAGAGTAATCTCAAATGGCTGAGAAACACTTACAGAAATGTTCAACATCCTTAGCCATCAGGGAAATGCAAATCAAAATGACTTTGAGAGTCTGTCTTATACCTGTCAGAATGGCTAAGATCAGTAACACAGGTGACAGCTCGTGCTGGCAAGGATGTGGAACAAAGGGAACACTCATTCATTGCTGGTGGGAATGCAAACTTCTACAGTCACTATGGAAATCAAATGGTGATTTCTCAGAAAATTTAGACTTGATCTACCTCAAGACTCAGCTATACCACTCTCAGGCATATACCCAAAGGACACTCCATTCTACCACAAGAACTCTTGCTCAAATATGTTCATTGATGCTTTATTCATAATAGCCAGAAACTGGAAACAACCTAGATGATATCCCTCAACTCAAGAAGGGATAAAATTTACACAATGGAGTATTTCTCATCTATTTTTTTTTTTAATGACACCATGAAATTTGCAGGCAAACAGATGGAACTAAATCATCTTGAGCAAGGTAACCTAGACCCAGAAAGACAAATATAGTATGTATTCACTTATAAGTACATATTAGCTACTTAAGTAATTGATCTACAATCTACAGCTACAAGCTACAATCTACAGGCTACAAGCTATAAGCTGTAATCTACAGATGCAGAGAGGTTAGGTAAAGAGGAAGGGTTGGGAATGGGGAACACATGGATGGGGAAATAAAATGGATTTTGTGGGTATACTGGAGACAGGTAAGGACAGAAGCAAGAGAGGTGAAGTGGACCGGTAGAGATGGGATGGAAAGAGAGCGTGCAGGAAAAGGTGACTAGAATAGGGGACATTTGGGTGGGTGGTGTGGAAATCTAGTGCAGTGGAAACATCTTGGAATCTATGAGGGTGACCCTAGTCAGGACTCCTAGAAATAAGGGATACAGAGTTTCAACTGGCCATCTCTTGAAGCCAGGATTCCAGTGGCAGAACTGGTTTCCATTCAGTTGAGATGTTGTCTGAAGAGTTCCTATGGCAACCCCTAAACAACCCAGGTTGATGCTAGAACAAAGGGCTCCCCAAAAATTGACAGCGGGGCTACCTGCAGAGGACAACATCCTAACAGCTTACTTAATGTGGAGAGGTCAAGCTGGCGCCTATATGGAGCCTTCACCCCTATATTCTAGTCTCTTTGGTATGGGGAGGTACTCTTCTGGCTACGGGAAGACAAACACAGACAACAATCCAGCCTCAAAACCTTGGACCAACAATCTGTTCTACCTGCTCTGCCTCTATGAGAGGAAGCCTAAGCTCAAACCTACTTGCTTGGATGGCCAGGAACTGGAGAGTGAATAGCCCAAGGACCTAGGATAGAACCAAGCATGACTATTTAAAAACAAAAGTCAGTGAAATAATTCCTGATGATATTCTGCTATACTCATAGATCAGTGCCTAGCCCAATCATCATCAGAGAGGCTCTCTCTGACAGCAGATGGGAACAGATGTAGAGATACACAGCCAGACATCATGTGCAGAGTCTAAATTGGAGGTCTCCATTATGTCCCTCCTGTCACAGCTTGGGGGATACCCCTATCCCCTCGGAGGAGGGAGAGGAAAGATTTAGGAGCCAGGGGGATGGAGGACACCAGGAGAACACTGCCCATTGAATCAACTATGAGCACATATGGGCTCACAAGACTACGGCAGCAAGCACAGGGCCTGCAGGGGTCTGCATCAGATCCCTGCTATATGTTGTGGCTGTTAGCTTGGTGTTTTTATAGCACTTCTCTAACTGTGGGAGCAGGTGTGTCTCTGACTCTTTCTCCTGTTCTTAGGTCTCTTTTCTTCCTGAGACGTTGCCTTTTCCAGCCTCAGTGTGAGGGCTCTTGCCTTGCCTTTATTATATTTTGTTCTGTCATGTTTGGTTGCTCTCTCCTGGAGACCTGCTTTTTTTAGATGGAAATGGAGGGGAAAGTGAATCTGGAGGAGAGGGGAAGTAGAGGGAAAAGTTGGGAGGCAGAGAGGAAGTGGAAACTGTGGTCAGGATGTATTATAGAAGAGAAGAATTTATTTTCAATTAAAAAAAAAATAAATATTTATTAAACACATAAAACAAAATTAAATGATCCAGTAGTTGAGACAGGAGTGGGAAGGAAGACTCCTGCAATGTTAACAAGAGACGTTACTAGAGCAGCTTTTGGAAAGGGGGTGGGGTAAATCACTATTTTCCTGAACATGGAATAAATGTGTTCAATCCCCAGAATTAATGGGAAAAGCAAGTTAGCTACTATCACTTATAGTAAAAGGAAAGGGAGCAGGTGGGATAAGCAAGCCATGGCAGCACCCAGCCAGAATGGATACACCAGTCTCCACTGCAGAAGTTGCCAATAGCCCATGTAGGTAGAATGAACGACCCGGCCCAAACCTTCCCCAAAGGCTTCCTTCCCGTCCATCACAGGAGTTGCTGGGGTTGAGTGAGATCCACACACAGAAAGTGGTCTCAGATGAGAGAGCAACAGGGAAGGCTCAATGTGCACAGGAGACAGCAAAGGAAGGCGGTGTTCTTTTTGTTTTAGAGATGGGGTCTCAAGCAGTCCCGCCTATCCTAAACTCGCCATAGGCAGCTGATGATGGCTTGGACTTCAGATCCTCCTGTCTCCTTCTCTGGAATAACAGACATGCACCAACAGTGCCTGATGTCTGGTTTACGCGGTGCTAGGAATGGAACCCAGGGCCTCAGGCATGCTAGGCAAACACTCTACCAACTAAGCCCCAGCTCTACAAAGACAGTATTCTGAGGAATTTAGTTAAATTTAAAAAATAATAGCTTAGCATTAAGAGCTTCAGAGTGGAGTGTAATGTTTACTTTCAAACCTATCACCGATTTTGGAAGACATGAAAGTATTAATTCCTCAGAAATGGTAGGCGAGCAAGTTTCCTGGCGTGCTAATTTTTACCTTCTGTTAACCAAAATGTTTGAAGACAACTTTAATATGCCACAAGAAAACATTCTGAGGTAGCTGCGGAGCTGCGCACGCATGCCATTCATTCATAAAATAAATTTCTGTCTTTTTTATACTTGCTGATGATCAAAAGCAGCCCAGCAACCAACATTTACATGTTAGGTTGTAATACAATCCCCTCAGAGGAAGCAAAGGCCTGAGTGCAGCCATTAAGAGTATAAGCAGAGCCATGGCAGAGATGCTCGGGGCTTAGGAATGCTTGCTGCTCTTGCAGAGGACCTCAATTTGGTTCCCAGCACCCACATGAAGCAACTCACAACCACCTCTAACTCCAGCTCCAGGAGATCCAATACCCTCTGCTGTGAGCATACACACACAAGTGGCATGCACACATGTACACATATAGAAAATAGAAATAAATCTTTTGATGAAAAAAAAATTACACAGAAAAAAGAGCTCAAGACAGAGGCTCCCAGTCCTTGCCCATCCTTTAAAACCACGCAGTTCCCTGTTCCTGATCCTTCTTTGCTGTATCGACTACACTGGATCATAGGAGTCCACAAGCTGTGTGTGTGTGTGTGGTGTGTGTGTGTGTGTGTGTGTACGTGCGTGTGCGTGTGCGTGTGCGTACATGCATGTGGAGGCTGAAGGTCAACTGCAGGTGTCATTTCTCAGGAGCTGCTCATCTTGTGTTTAGAGACAGGGTCTCTCGCTTTATATGGACCTCACCAACCAGGCTAGGCTGTCTGCTCGACACTGATGTGGGTACTGGGAACTGAACCCAGATCTTCTGGAAGAGCAGCAAGCGCTCTTAGCTGCTGAGCCATCCATCTCCCTAGCCCCGGAGCTGCATCTTAAAGCTGTCATATGCACAGCCATACACACATTGTTATTTTGGGATACAGATTGATAACAACGCTAATCAAACTCATTCAACTCACAGGCAATTATTCCACAAGGTGTCATTTCTTTTTCCTGCCTAAAATCAACTGACGGAGAGAAAAGGAAAGGCATGTAAATCAGCAGAGCAGCGGCTTCCTCTCAAGGTGGAAAAATTGACTCAAGAACAAGTCAAGGTTTTCTGCTAAGGCATATTCATTAACCGGCAGGAGGCACGACACCATCTGGCATCCCTGTCCAGAGGAAGAGCTGCTCAGGATCAATTTTAAACCTGAAAGGCAAGCACGTTTATTCTCTTCAAACAGAAATGTATGCAAAAAATTATGAGGACTGTATATGCCTGCATTAGGCATGCCAGGGACATTAACAGGACTGGAAAGCGCGATCCAACACTAGCATCCAGGAGAAACCGGGTTCCATTGCAAGTGATTAAACAATCTCCCAAAAAACCCCACAGGGCCGGGGCAGCAACTCTTTAATAAGCTATGAAGAGTTGAGGAATGAAAGCAGAGAAAACTGCCCAGAACCCATGGACACCAAACTCAAACTGCAGAGGCCAGGCAAAGGGGCTCCAGGGCAAGTGTAAGGCCAACCAACAGGAGCGACATCCTCCCATGATAGTCATTTAATACTGCTCAATGAAAATAAGAAGAAAAAAAAAAGAAAGAAAGAAAAGAAAAAGACTGGCCAATGATAGAAAAGAACAAAAAAAATTTAAATATCAGTATATGGTTCCATGGACTGTAAATACATAACAGAGAGATTTTGATATGGTGGAGCTGGAGGGAAGACTCAGCAGGCAAAACGCCTGTTACACAAGCCTGAGTTTGGTCCCCAGAACCCTCTTAAAAGCCTGGCACCGTGTGAAAGGAAAAGAGCAAGTTCTCAGCATTGAGATTTATTTCCCTCAGAAGGACACAGGGCAGGGAATAAGAGACACACAGAGGAGAGAGAGGATGAGGGAGAAGAGTAAAGGAACAAGGGAGAGAGGGCAGAGATATCTGTCCCAGAGGGGACAAAGGACTGCCTCTGCATAGAGAGGAGACAGACTGGCACATAGGAAAATGGCAGTTCATAAAGGTCAAAGTGGAAAACCCCGTGTTAGGATGAGGTTTAATTTTAATTGGGCATGTTAATTAAGTGAGCCAAGGGAGGCTTTTGATTGCTGGACTTCAATAGTTTGATAGCTGGACCTTGGTAGTCAGCCTCAGGAGGAGGAAGTGGCCAAACAAGGTAATAGACCTGGGTGGCTAGCTTTAGGAATGAATTCTAATGGTTTTTAATGTCATTTAATTAAAAACAAGGCAAAGGGAATGGGGGAGGTGGGAGATAGGGCAAGACCTTCCAGAGCCATGCTCCCCAAGCAGGGCTGGCCAGAGTCCCTTCACAGTGGTGTGCATCTGCGATCCGAGCACTTCGATGGGCAAATGGGAGGCAGAAACAGGAGAATCTCCAGAAACTGGCAGGCCAGGCCCTCCCACTCGGTGCTTCATCCCAGCTCCATGTCTCTGCCCTTTTCTTAAAAGGATTGCCTGATACAATAAGGGAGTGCTTAGGTTTTTAAGAGTAGTGAGTGGGATTGCATATTTATTTCAGAAAAATGGTACCACTGTATAGTCCCCAGTAATACGGTATAAGAGTATAGATAAAGCCTGTACTCTCAACCAAGTTTCCTTTATCTATATTTTACTGTTATATAAAAACTGAGATGACTTGTCACCAAGCTTGACGACCCAAGTTCAACTCCCAGAACCCACAAGGTAGACGGAGAGAACCAACTCTTGAAAGTTGCTGCTTTCCACACGCAATACCCACACCAGGACGCATGCAACTCCCACTCCACCCCTACACACTCCCACACAGAAACAACGGCCACAACATCACTGTGTACCAGCCACTATGATGAGTGACTTCCTTGTTTAAAGTGGAGCTGTATCTATTCTCCAATGGACAGGTGGGGAAACTGAGGCACAGAGGTAAAGTATTTTCTCTAGCTGGTAACTGGAAGAACCTGAGTTCAAGCCTGTGTGACTGGCTCCAGAGTCAACCTTTTCGTCACCATCTACCTGCACACTGTGAGCTAACTAAATCAGTGAGGGTAAGTATCACATCAATGGCCACAGCAAGCTTCCTGTGGTAGTGGGGCTCCACAGGCTCATGTATCTGTATGCTTAGACCCCAGTTGGTGAACTGTTTGGAAGGATTAGGAGGTGGAGCCTTGTTAGAGTAGATGTATTTCTGTGGGTGGGCTCTAAGGTTTCAAAAGCCCATGCCAAGCTAAGTGATTTTGTAACTCTCTCTCTCTCTCTCTCTCTCTCTCTCTCTCTCTCTCTCTCTCTCTCTCTCTCTCTGCCTGCTGCCCATGGATCAGGATGTAAACCTCTCAGCTACGACTCCAGCACCATGCCTGCTTAGCGCTGCCATGCTCCCCGCCATGATGATAATGGACTAGCCCTCTGAAATTGTAACCGAACCACCAATTAAATACTTTCTTTGATAAGAGTTGCCTTGGCCATGGTGTCTCTTCCCAGTAATTGAACACTAAGACACAGCTTTATCTACTTGTTGAGCGGCACACACTCATGGGGCAGTCCCCCGCATGATAAACACAGTTCTCTGTTTCAAAAACTCACACTGAGAATTTCCCACTGCTACAAAGTAATTTGGGAGCAGGGAAGATGGCTCAGCCATTAAGAGAATAGGCTGCTCTGGCAGAGGACCTGAGAGTACCCACATCAGGCAGCTCGTGGCTGCCTATAACTCCAGTTCCAGCGGATCTACTTCCTTCCATAATCTAGCCTCCATGGGATCCTGCACATATACACAAAGAGACATACACACAGGATGGCAGACTTTTTCATTTTCTTATGTAAAAAATGTTATGAAGGGTTGGAACGATGGTTAAGAAGGTAAGACACTTAGTACAAAGCCTAGTAACTTGAGACCCTCAAGATGGAAGGAAGAATTGTGTTCTGGTTGTCTTCTGACTTCACTGTGTGCACAATGGCATGCATAACTCTACACAGCACACACAAAATAATAAATGGAAAAGAAATGAATTTTTAGTTTTGAAACCTACCTTTGGGTCTATACTCCCAAATAACTGAAAACAGAGACTTAAAAAGCTACTTGCATCCAACTGGGCATGGTGGCACGTGACTGCCACTCCAGCACTTGGGAGGCAGAAGCAGAAGGATCTCTGTAAGTTGAAAGCCGGTCTAATATATACAGTGTATTCAAGGATAGCCAGGGCTACATAGAGAGACCCTGTCTCAAAACAAACAGATAAAAACTTACAAACCGATATCCATAGCAACACTAGTCACTTCAGCCCACAGGTGGCCGTAACCAGTGTCCATCCACAAATGAACAGACAAAAGCCAGGGTAGGCATACAGTGGAATATATTATTTAGCCTCAACAACATGGATGAAGAGTTGAGACACTATACTGAGGAAGATGCTGGTCATGAGCTCCCTTGTTCACGAGTTCACTTGTGGCACAGGCATTAAGTCCTTGAGTTTGATTTCCAGAAGCAAAATTTAAAACAACAGCTACAAAATGAAAACCAAACAAACAAACAAGATAACCCAGCTAGCTGAACGCAGTGGATTATTCAAGTAATCCCAGTGCCAGGAATGCAAACTGCAGGCCAATGAGAGGACTTGTCCCCAAAAATAATGTAGGCAGAGTCTTAAGAAGGACAGCCAACATTGTTCTCTGGCTTCCATATGCATATGCGCACATGTGCACATATTCACATACACAAGTGCACCTGTACAAGCACAAATGTCCATATAACACAATCGAAGGTAACAACTATGCTTAATCCAGAAACCAAATCACACCAGAATGAACATGCCATAAGTACTGCTGCTGATGTGAGCTTTGTAGGATAGACCTTCCAAGCTGTAGAATCCCCTGACCTCAGATCTTGTAGGGACAGGAAAACAAGGTGCAGAAAACGCACCGTGCTTGGTAGCCAGCACTTTGATAGTGGGGAAGAGAATCAGCAGGTGGTGAAAGAATTCACCCTCTAGAACATTAGAGGAAGAATCATTCATTGAGTGGGCACCTGAGACAGCAGCGGGCTGGCCAGTGATTGGAATAAGCCTGCAGTGCAGGGCAATGGACATGGTGGGGCTCTATTTGGGAGAAGTACCTTTACTAGAGTTTCTCTGCATGCAGTCTCCTGGCATGTAATTCATGCCGTGGGAAGGAGGGCATTTCCACATTAGCTAAGCACAGTTCCAGGAGGTTAGCATGAGCCACTGTGCAGCTTCATTTCCAGTTGTACCATTTCTGCCATGCAAATCAGGGCAGGCCATGCAAAATACAAAACAGGGTCATGCAAATGAGAGTACTTCTGGCTGATCTAAGTTCCATGGGTATGTCCGCTCATCTGAAAGCCCATACCCATGTTTCTCTGACCTTCCTAGGAAGAGGACCTTCTAGCAGCCAGAGAGATAGGCATTCAGCAGCTTCCTGTATGCGCAAAGAGCATCCAAGAAAGTTACTAAACCACATCTGTGAAATAAGCATGCTCAGGGTCTTTCTGTAGCCCATTTTCTACTAGGTCACTATAAAATTCCTGTGACTGGCTTACTTACTATACAACTAAATCAAGTTACTCTAAAGTAGTGATTCTCAACCTGTGGGGTTTGGCCACTTTGGTGGCTGAACGACTCTTTCACAGGGATCCCCTAAGACCATTTGCATATCACATATTCACATTTTATTCATAATAGTATCAAAATTAGTTATGGAGTAGCAACAAAAATAATTTTATGGTCAGTGTCACTGCCACATAAGGAACTATATTAAGGGTCACAGCCTTAGGAATATTGAGAATCATTACTCTAAAGAAAAGCTAGAATGACTTAAGCCAATCAAATAAATAAATACACTGGTGGACCCTGAGTTAGAACAACAACAGCACCAAGACCAGAGAGAGGTAGGAAGTTCCATGCCCAGCTACCTTCTTACGCTGCATTGAATATGCCTCCTATACATTACAGCATATACCTGGGCTTTGTCTCTGCTTCCTGGGATGGGATAGACTCCAGCCCTTAGAATTTCTTGACTAAAAGGAGTTTTTGTGACTCATGAGCTCCTTGGATCCCAGATCTAAGTATACTAAAGGGTGACATGACTCAAGTAGGGGCTGGTCGCCAGAAAGAGCAGTCACATGACCATGAGAACATGACCATAAGCCAGGCAACGGTGGGGAGAGTTAGCTGGAAGTTGCAACAGGCCACTTAACGATGCCCCAGGAAAGACTCTGGACACTGTGTTCAATGATGCATCTGGTGGGAGACCATGAAGATAAGACAAAAAAGTGACACTCCCTAATTCCACAAGAACAGAGCAGAGGAACTGAGTTTGTGACCCTCCAAGATTTTATCCTATGTGTCTCTTTATTGACTTGACTAACATTCTTTATAATTAAATTAATAGTAATCAAGCTGGGGACATGTTTCAGTGGGTCAAATGTTTTACCTTAAAATCACTCAAGTCCCTAGAACCCACTTGAAGTTGAGCACAGCAACACTCTTATTGCTCTCATGTGCCCTAAGATGGCAGGCAAAGTGAGGGGAGTCCTCCAGAAGTGGGGCCTAGCTAGCCTGGCATATATGCAGTGGAGAACAAGAGACTCTGTCTCAAAGATGGCTGGTTCAAAGGTAAAGACTGGCTCCCAGGATTGTCCTCTGACCTCCACAACCATGCCATAGTGTGCACAAGCCCACATGCACTTAAACGTATACATACATAGGTGTACTTGGGAACTCTGGATTTGTAGTCCATCGGTCTGACCAGAAATCTTTTCCTTCTTAGTAACAAAAGCTAAAATGTTGGGAAATGGCTGTGGTACTTAAATTCAATTGTCAATGTGATGAGATTTAGGATTAAAAGATGTGTCTTCATTAAAGAAAGCTTTTGGGTGTGTCTGTGGGGGACTGTACTAGTTAGGTTATGGGTAACACCATTCCCTAGGCTAAGAGCCTGAACTGAATAAACAGAATAAAGTGAATTGAGCACCAGCATTTTGTTTCCTGAGTATGGATAAAATGTCACCATTTGCCTCAAATTCCTGCTGCTGTACCTTGATGGACTGTACCTTCAAACTGTGAGCCAAAATAAACCCTTCCTCGGTTGCTTTTTTTTTTTTTCATGATATTTTTAACTCAGTAGCAGAAATATCAACATCTTTTCTCACAGATAGGTACAGAAAACTCTATAAATAAAACTGTCACAGTAATTTCAATGGAGGGAATGCTACCCAAGTCATACAAAAGGTATAGAGAAGCAAAAGGACCTACCCAAGGTTACACTGTGAAGGTGACAAAATTCAAAAGCTTTTCTGTCTCCTGTGGTGGTGGACAGGCTGTGGCTTCTGCCTGTGCACCCACGGGCCCCAGATCTCCCTGAGCTCCAGCTCCACCCCACATCTACTCACCATTCCCAACGTGACCACACACTGCTGTGTCCCTGAGGACGAATGTCTGTGTCGTGATGATAAAATTACCCTGCTTGAACTACCGCTCAGGAAAATAAATTCTGGGAACACGGCACCGGGGGAGGCCAACTGTTTCTCTGAAAATCTTTTCCAACAAAAATATAAATTAACAACAGGATGTAAAAGGAAGTGACAAATCTCACTGCAGTGAGCACGCAGGTCCTGGGCCAGCCCTTCTCTCTGCACTGACACCTCACTCACTGTGTGCGGGACCTCTCCATCGCTGGCCGGTCTCCGCTCATCAATTCTTCTTGTTTAAACCCCAAAGCTTCCAACACTCCTTTGCTTTTATTACACTGGTATCACAGGTCTGTGTTTTCGCTGTGTTAAGTGTAGCGATTAAGGCCTCAGACAGTCGAGGTGGTAATTTTTCAAATAAAAATTCTATGCTTGGAGCTAGGGATGCGGCTCGTTGGTAGAGTGTTCACCTAGTGTGTACAAAGCCCTGAGTTGCATCATCTGACTGGAAACCATCTCCACCTACCTACCTAGAGAGGTTCAAGGCCAGGCTGGCCTAGGAAGTGAGACCCTATCTCACAAAATAAGAAGAACCACACTCATAAACCACACTTTGCTCCTAAAAACAGTTCAAGAAGGCCATTATTTAAGTAATTTTAAAAATTAAGTAAATTATCTTCTAGGAACGTACAATACCATTTGCTAAGTGTTACACTCGTTACGTATTTTAATGATCATTAAAATCCTTCTGGGTTGCAAGATGGCTCAGCAAGTATCAAGCCTGACAACAGGAGTCCAATCATACATGGCGGAAGGAGAGCCCTAACTCCTGCAAGAGGACCTTTGACTTCCACGTGCATATCTTAGTAGGCAGGTGCCCACACACATATAACACTTAAAATGTAATTTAAAAATTAGGCCTTGACTGGTCACAAGGAAACACAGAAGGGGAAAGCTCCAGTTTTACACTTTTGCCTTTAAACTGGCAGATTCTGCATCTTTTGCAAGTCTCTATTTAAACATAAGGCAGGGCTGCCTCCTTAGCCCGGAATTTGCAATGTGAGCCGGACTGTGTATCAGTGAGCCCCAGGGATCGGCCTGTCTCAGCTTCCTGAGCACTTGATTCTTTTTTTAAAAAAAATATTTTTATTTTAATATCTCTATTTGATTTTTAATATGCCTTTGAATATCTTTTCATGTTTAGTATGTATATTCATGTGTCTGTGTGAGCGTATGTTCACATAAATGCAGTTGCTGACAGAGGCCAAAAGAGCATGTCAGGTCCCCGGGACCTGGGGTTATGGATGGCTGCGAGCTGCTAGATCTGAGTGGGGAACCAAGCTCGAGTCCTCTACAAGAACAGTAAGCATTCCTAACCTCGTAAGCACAGAGCCATCTCTGCCCCACACCAGCTGCTTCTCCTGCACCCCATGTGACTTCTGGGGCTGGAACCCTCATGCTTGCAAGGCAGGTACGTTGTAACTAAGTCATCTTCCCGGACCTGGATGTCCAACCTTTTGACACTGTAATATGTTGTAGTCTGCAAATACGTCAGGCTTCACACATACCCATCCTGGGGTACATGTGACCTTGGGCTGAAGGAAGGACAGGCCAGTGAGTGTCACCTGGGACCCCATCATGATTACATGGCAGGGAGATGTGGTTTGTTGCATC
Source organism: Mastomys natalensis (assembly GCA_021653895.1). NCBI lineage: Eukaryota > Metazoa > Chordata > Mammalia > Rodentia > Muridae > Mastomys > Mastomys natalensis. The sequence goes on along the minus strand of JAJTUV010000856.1, from coordinate 241,720 downwards.
TGAATCCCCAAACCACATTCTATCACATACTTACTAGTCTAGGAGAAGATCTCAATTCAAAGTCTGAAACATGGCTATGGCATCCACTGAATGCAAACAGCTTTCACACCATCCCAAAGTCAGAGCATCATAGGATGAACCCCTAAAGCCAGGACTCTGTGTCACCCAAGGGAACCTAGAAAGCCAGTTACTCACGGCAGCAGTGACTGAGCACTTAGACCTAAAACACATTGTCTCCTTCAGAAGGGCACACAATCACTGGCTTCGTTCAGAATCACCCTAAAACTGTTACACACACACCTCCAATCTCATTCCTCTCATTTGACTCCCAGGTCTCTCTGAACTAAGAGCAAAGAAAGGCTTTGATGTGTGTTCTGTTCGTTTCTATGGGGCAAGAACGGGCATCGTTATAAGGATATTACTGCCATCTCTTTTCTATCAAGTCCAGTTACCTCTACTGCCTCTCGGTGTGGGGTCCCTCCCGGACAGCCAGGGCCCCTCCACTTAGTGCTATCTATTTTTAAAGACCCAGAGTTTCACTCAATTCAAAAATTCCTGCATCTTTTTTTTTAATCCAAATATGGTTTATGACATTGGGCCAGTTCATCAAAGCCACTCAAGGTTACCGATAGCCTCATGACACTGGCCTTCACTACCATGGTACACTGTCTCCCCATAGACCACACCAACAGGTCCGACAAACCACGAGCGAATGCCTCTAAAACTGTCCAAATAAGTCTTCTCCTCATAAGCAGGTGCATCACAGGAGTATCTTACATTGACAAATTGCTGTCACCCTATGTCAACAGAGACAGGACTTGGTAACATGGTGGAGGACGAGGGTGAGTCAGACTGCCAATTCAAGGAAGGCCAACTATATTCCCACTTGGGGCTATCCACGTGTGGAAAGGCCATGTGCCATATCTACCGAAGGCTATTTAAAGGATGATAAGACATGTAAAGGCATCCATGATGTGGATTTCAAGTTGCAAATGTCAGTGACAGCCAGTCTGCTGCTTATGGATCTCCTCCAACACCGAGCTGACAACAGCCCAAACCAGCGGCTCTGGGGAGGCTGACAGACAGCTGCTCTTTCAGTAGTCTTGTTTGGTAGAGCCAGGAGGGCCCTTAAAAGGTGATAACTATGGCATGCCAAAATTGGAGGGGAGGGTGTGTGTGACAACTTTAGGTGGTAGAAAGACACGTGCCAGGAGTCCTACATGACGCCAACACACCGCCTGTTTCATGAAGGCTGTCAAACCCATACAGTGGTAGAAAAGAGATCAGGAGAGATGTATGGAGACTGCCAGAAAAAAACACAGTATACAGAATACAAAACAGACAAAGTTTCATGTAGCCCAGGCTGTCCTCAAACTCACGAAGTAGCTGAGAATCACTTTGAATTTGTAGCGGAGGGCAGAGACAATATGCCTTCCCCAAGGCCAGCCTGCTGCTGAGAGCTGCCATCCTTGGCAATCCCTGAAGAACACTGCCTACCAGATACCAATAAACCAGCTTCCTGGAGAATGAACCCTGCAGAGAGCTTGCTCAGTTGCCCAGTTCCTGCAATGACTCTCATTCTCATTAAGCAGGTTGTGGGCATTCAGCGTGCTCGCTGTATTTTAGACAAAAAGAAAATTAAAAATTCCTACGTCCTTAGAGATTCAAAACGCCTTTGAGTTTCCAAGGAGACATTTTCTATTCCCCTGAATTCTCCCAGAGGGACAGACTCTCAAGGTGACAGCTAGAGAGAAAGCACAGATAAAAGTCACATGGTCACGTGACTTTTCAGTGTTAACTTTAATGCTGTTATTCACAGTAAGTCATTCTGAGGGCAAAGCCGAGGTGTTTTTGCTACTATGATGTGGTTAGTGCCTGCGTGTGTTCAAAGACCCACATACATAAAAGAAATAAGAATTAGAAATGTTTAATGTTGCATTGTGTTGACCCTGACACTCCAAATCTCAGCCTTTGAAGCCTGCATGCTTACTCCAAGTTTACCAAGGTAACACTCAGGGCGTATGAAACACCACAGGGGATCCAGACACTTGAAAGACATACTCAGCAAACTGTTTTCTCTACAAAACAGACACAATATGGGGGGCAAGGAAATGACGTCCTTCAGCAAGGGTTCCTCCTACACCCAGAGATCAGAGTGAAGGGACTCTGGGCCAGCCCCAACATGGCAAACACAGTTCTGGCATGTCTTGCCCTTCTCACCCAATTCCCTCTGCCTTGTTTTTAATTAAATGTCATTAAAAAGCCATTAGATCACATTCCTAGAGCTAGCCACCAAGGTCTATTCCCTTATTTGGCCACTTCCTCCTCCTGAGGCTACCTAGGTCTAGCTATCAAAGTACTGAAGTCCAGCAATCAAAAGTCCCCTTTGTCTCACCTAATTAACATGCCCACTTAAAATTAAACACCTCATCCTAACATAGGGCTTACCCCTTTACCTTTGTAAATCTCCATTTTCCTGTGGGCCACATCTGTTTCCTCTTTATCCAGAGGCAGTCCTTTGTCCCACTCAAGAACAAATATCCCTGGCCCTTTTCTCTTGTTCCCTTCCCCTTTTCCTCTGTCCCCCATCTCCTGTCTTTGTCTCTTATTCCCTGCCCTCTGTCCCTCTGAGGGAAATAAATCCCCTTTGTGCTGAGAACTTCATCTGGGGATTCTGAGTTGATACCAACTACTTTACACAGATATTATTCAATCATTCTGTGTATGTGTGTTTGTTGATGTATGTACATGTATGTGTACTTCTTTTTGAGACAGGATTTCATGCAGCTTAGGCTAGCCTCAAAACCTATTTATAGCCAAAAATGACTGAACTGATCTGCCTATCTCCCCCTTCTGAGTTGCCGACTTACAGGCACACCATAACCACTACATATGGTTTTATACAATGCAAGGGACGAAATCTGAGGCTCTGTGAATGCCAGGTAAGCACTCCACTAACTTGGCTACTTCCCAATGCAGTGTCTGTAAATGCTGATATTTCTAAAAGATAAGATCCTACTCAAATTCTTGGTCCTCTCTCTACTGTGACCTTTGTTCAGGCAGGGTGCATATTTGCTGACACAGTACTTACATGGCCTAATGGACCCTCCTCCAAAGTCCACTTTCAGGTAGGCGTCACTCCTGAAAGAAAAAAGACAAAGACAGCTTTAAGTTTCTCTGTTGAAGGTCATGAGGCATCTTGTAGAGAGGCTGTCAAAGCGCTTGTCTGACCTCTGTTTCTGAGTTTTGGAACTCAGAAGCCTAAAAGGGAGAAGTTTTCTTCCTCAAAGGCATTAAAACACAGAGGTTAGGGGACAGCTCAGCAGGCAAAAAATGTTCCTCAAAAGTCTGAGGACACACCCTTCATCTAGAACCCATGAGCAAAGCCAGGAGTAGTGGTGGGCACTTCTAATCCCAGCTATGGCAAAGACGGGAGTTGGAGACAAGGGGATCCCTAGGGCTTGCTAGATGGGCAGCCCAGCCTTTTGGGTGAAGTTCCAGGCCAATAAAAGACTCTGCCTCAAAAAAAAAAAAAAAAAAAAAAAGCAGCTGGTGCCTGAGTTGGCCAAAAACAAAGCTACTGTTAGTTAAGAAAGGAAATCTTAACTAAGACCTCTTAACACCAGGTCTCAGCAGGCACTAAAGCCTTTTACCAACTCCAATGAGTCCACATTAACACATTAACACACATGGTTCTAAAAACACACTGAAACAAGCTCACAATGGCTCTGTTACAAAGTGAGAGGAGTTGGCAAGAGAACAGAAAGCCAACCCAATCCCAAGCCTTTCCCTTCAAATTATGCCCCAAAACTACTACTTGTAGCTGCTTCACCTTGAAGCATTAAAAATGTCCATTTTAGAGGCTAGAGAGATGGCTCAGTGATTAAGAGAGATTGCTGCTCTTCCACTGGACCTGAATTCCATTACTACCACCCACATTTGGCAGCTCACACCCACCCCTAATTCCAGCTCAGGGTGACCTGACACCCTCCTGTGGTCTCCCCAGGAACTGCAGTCACCTGTGCAAACCCACACATAGGCATACACACATAAATAATTTTTAAATGAAAGAAATAATTCCATCTTAGAAACATGTCTAGTAATACTGTGTGCTTCTGGTCTGGCTAAAATTTTTAAGGAGGATCTGGAGGCTGTAGCTCAGCAAAGCGCATACAAGAAGCTCTACATTTGACACTGGATCCCCAGCACTGCACACAATGGAACTGGTGGTATGTGCCTATAAACCCAGCACGAAGAATGTGAGACCAACCTGGGCTACATGAGACCCTGAATGCCCCCACCTACTTACTCAAACATACTCCCCCAAGTGTCTGTCTGTCTGTATCTCTGTCTCTCTCTGTCTCTGGTTTCTCTCTCTCTCTCTCTCTCTCTCTCTCTCCACACACTCACACACACACACACACACACACACACACACACACACCAACCAACCAACCAAAACAAAAAACCAAAGAAAACTGGTTATGCTAACCGAGAGATATCTCCTCTGAGAATTATTAAACAGCCAAGGCTTCTCTAGGAGGAAAAGAAGAGAAATGATCAGACCTCACTCCTTACACACATGCTCAAACCAACTGGTTGAGTCTTCTAAACCTAATCAACTCATTATTATTCATAAAGACGTCATGGAAAAGTGTGCCATAAAATAGGTTGGCTATTTTTTTATCCACATGGGGACAATTTCGTCTTTCTAAAAACCATGACATAGGACAATTTACAGCATCAACATCTTAATCCCTGTGAGTGAACTGTAAGCAATATCAGAGTGGGGTGGGGTGAAATCTCAGTTGTTTCAGATCCACTGTCTCTAGGAAGCAGGATTCGGTAAATATTTACTGTTGGGTGGGGCTGAATCCATGCCAAGGACTGTGTGGACCCTTTTCAGGTGAGCCTCTATCTGAGACAGCTCCGAGTGAGGTAAAGGAAGGAATTTTGAGAAAAGGTTACACTAAAGAACAAAGCACTAATTCTCATGATTCTAGTTAGATGGAGATGCTGAGAATGTGTGGGGAGGTGAGGTACTATTTATGTAGGTAAGTACATACGTCCCTGAGCATACAGAGAGGGGTCACTGTGAAGTCTCCTTCTCAATTTCTCTCCACATTACTTTTTAAAGATTTATTTATTTTTATTTCATGTATGTGAGTGTTTTGTGTGTGGTGTGTATATATCTTATATGTATATATATATCACATGCATGCCTGGTGCCGGATAAGGCCAAAAGAGGTACTAGATGCCCTGAAACTGGAGTTACAGATGGCTGGCTGTAAGCCTCTATGCAGGTGCTAGGAATCAAACCAGGGTCTCTGTCAGAGCAGCAAATGATCTTAACCACTGAGCCATCTCTCCAGCCTCTGCCTTACTTTTTTCAAATAGGGTTTCTTATGAAACTAGGAGCTCACCAACTTGGCTAGGCTGGCCAGCCAGTGAACTCCAGGGATCCTCCGTCTCTGTCTCCCCCAGTGAGAGGGTGACAGATGCATGCCCCTACTCCTGGCTTTTTATATGGGTGTTGGGGATCCAAACATGTTTAAGCAACAAGCCCTTTATGGGCTGAGCCATTTCCCCAGTAGCCTCAAGTAATTAAATTTTCTAGAGAAAATTCTCAAAATGTTATCACATCATCAAAATTATGTCACATGAGCAAGACCTATAGGTCAACTATGAATTACACCAATGGTAAAACTGTCACATTCGAAGAACTGTGAGTGACATGGACACTTCTAATTGATTTTTGATTATATTATGTGTATGGGTATGTGCACTACATGCATGCTGGTACCAATGGAGGTCAGAAGAAGGCGTCAGATCCCCCAAATCAAATGGGTGCTAGGAGCCAAACCCATGTCCTCAACAAGAGCTGTATGTGCTGTTAACCACTGAGCCATCTACACCGCAGACAATATTTTTTAAACTTTCACTCCCCCAAGAGCTTTCAAGCTTTGACTACTTTTCTAAAACAACAGCCAGATAGTTAAGGAGTACCTTAAATATCCCAACAAGTTACTTCCCAAATCATGAAAGGAATACTGGCTCTGGGCATTGGCAAAGTTTGTGGTCAGTGAGAAGTTGAAGAGCTGTTTACTTTCACCCTTGCCAATGCTTTAATGGTCAAGTAATCTTAAATCTCATTTCCCACAGAGCCAAATATATAACCCTAACCATTTCAGACCTGCCGTCATCTCCTACCAACCAAGCTATGTCTCCAGTCCTGGATATTCCTGGTTCTTAATTACATCTAAACTGCAAAAGCATTCACAGGGGTCATTTGGTGACATTTTATAGCCATTCCTAGGTCTGTCTGTAAAGAAAATGATAGAGGAGGTCATGACCCCTTCCTACATTTCAAAACTGCCCATGATGCCATAGTTTCTATCAAGCCAACCTCTACATATAGGTGGCTCTCCATTTTGTCCTGGCTTATGTACTGATGTCCTACACATACAGGCTCTCATGTAGCCCAGGTTGACCTCAAGCTTCATACACAGCTAAGGATAATCTTGAACTTCTGATTCTCCTACCTCCACCTCCAGAGTGCAGAGATTAAGGCATGTACCATGTGGTTTATGTGGTGCTTGGCATAATGAACCCAAGGCTTTGTGCATGAAAGGCAAGTGCACTACCAACTGAGCTATGTCCCCAGATCTAGATTTTCCTCTTAGTTACATCTAAACTATGAAAGCATTAACAGAGGTCATGAGAGCAGGATTTCATCATGAAAGAAAACAGGCTGCATCCTCAGAGGAAGGCGGTGAACAACATAGACAAGACTGAAGTCACATGTTTAAGCAAAACATATCTCTTTTGTTTTCTACTTTGCATAGAGCCATTGCAAGACCTACCAACCAAAAGTCCACCCAGGAAGTAATGTGCTCCACAGCATTATATGGTGAGTCTGCACCAGGGTTTCCTGTCCCTTCCCAGCCTTTACCCAGAATAGCTTAGCTCAAAGGTGCACCATGATGAGCCAAACAAAGCACCTGAGACCCCAATATACTGGGACTTGCCCTGTCCACTTTCATATCCCAGGTCCTTTCTAACTATATCCAGTACTATCTATACCATCTCAGGCCTGAATACACATCCCCAAGCCCACCCACACTGTCCCCAGGGCCATCTGCACCAACCCCCCAGTCTATCTATCTCATTCTCAGGACTGCCTATACCCATCCCCACTCAGGATCTGATGGCTCAGGAAGATGGAAGCTGGTTCTAGACTCCTGGGTCTCTCTTCCTCTAGCCCTTCGTGTGTTTTGGGATCTGTACTGCCAAGTGGACCTCCTCTCAGGGTTTACCCTCAGGCAGCTTTTGCATTTATCCTTATAGGGGATGTTCCTCACATCATGGTCAGCCGTAACACAGTACAGGCTCTCCTTCCACCTTCCACTTCAACAGCAAGGACAGGAGTGGCTAACTAGAACCACCAAAGCTGCCATGTATGTTCATTTAGTACTTACAGGGAGTCTGTGGCTCTAGCTAAAGTACCTTCATGCCTATAATGATCTGTAGCAGTAAGACCACCTAGTAGCATCCACGGAGAGTAAGTTACAGACATGTATGAGCTATAAGGCACTTGATCATCCTTTTCAAGAATCAAGTGGTCATCCGATCAACATTGGATGGAAAAGCTAAAGTCATTACAAATGAAATTCTGTCTAATCACATAGGGTAAGAATCGTCTTTTGCTTGGTTGTGTATAAAGGTATATGTATATGTATCTTTATATGCAACATTCTGTGTGTGTGTGTGTTGTTGTTGTGTGTGTGTGTGTGTGTGTGTGTGTGTGTACAGTGTGTATATGTATGTGCACATGCTTGCAGAAGCCTGAGAAAAACTTGAGGTTCTCATTCCTCAGTATCCTGTCAACCTTGGGGTTGTGACAGGATCTATTCTCTCTCACTGTCCAGAACACACCAAGTAGGATTGGCTGGCTGGCTACCCAGCAAGCTCCAAAGATTCTCCTGCCTCCATCTCCCAGCAGTGGCTTACATGCGTGTACCACCAAACCAGGCTAGAGTAGTCTTCGACATCAGAATGTACAGGTTAACTTCAGGTTTTTATTTAATTTCAAACCCGATAACATCTTCCCATTTCAATGAAGTTTTTTCACATGTCTCCATAGCATCTGTCTCAAAATATGGCAGAATTGAAATCTGGGCCCAAGTACAGCTCCAATTCCCACAATCTCTGTAAGAACAGCAAGGTGACTGTGCAGTTCTGTCTTCTTATGTCTAGGACATAGGTCATCACACTTCCTGGTTAAGAGAACAGAGTTGCCTGAGCTGAAACTTGGGACATGGATTCCAGCTTCATGGAGTCCTTGAGCCTTCTTCAGATACAGGCAATTACTATGGCCATGGCTGCTGCTGCTTTGGTGGAGTAATAAATTCATAAAAGCATAAAAAAGTAGTTCTAAGGAATAGTGCCTCAGCCTACCAAGTACCCAGGTTACACGTATATTGACTGCCCCATGCCCTGCAGGTTATCTATATTGCCCCACATCCTTCGGGTTATCTATATTTCCAATCACCCTTAAAGTTTATTACACTATCAAACAGCAGAGCCTCCATACAAAGCTTGAACACACCACCCAAATGAGACACTGAATTTTTATCTTCTTCAGATTTTACTATAAAAGAAATTAATTCTTTTTTTTTTTTTTTTTTTGGAGACAGGGTCTCCTTATATAGACCAGGCTGGCCTCAGACTCAGAGATACCCCTGGCTCTGTCTCCCAAGTGCTGAGATTAAAGGTGTGTGCTACCATACCTGGCCTAGGAATTAATCTTAAAATTCTGGCTTTGATAAACCCTGAGTGGCGGCGGACATTTGTAATCCTAGTACTCGTGAGGCAGAGTCAGGATCAGGAAGCCAGCCTGAGGTACATAGCAAGGCCAGCCTGGGCCATATGAAACCCCCTCTCATATTATAACTAAGTAAAATAAAAATAAAATTGTTTCCAGAATCATCTCGAACTTTCTGCCTGCCCAATTGTTCTCAAATGCAGGCCTTGAATGGCCACACTGGCGACAGAGTTGAGACTGAAACTCAGACACAGGGCACTGAGACTGTGCAGTGGGCACAGAGATTACAGCACAAGCATAAGGCTCCGGAGCACCCACGTAAGAGCCTGGTATGGCAGCTCAAGCCAGTGCCGGGAGACCAAGGCCAGGCTGATTCTGAGGCTTGCTGGGCAGCCAGTGAGGCCAATTGGTGAGCTCCAGGTTCAGTAAGAGACCCTGCCTCAAAACAATATGGTGAAGACTATCTAGGAAAATAATCAATGTTGACCTATGGTAGTATATAGGTTTATGGTAGCAATGTAGGTTTATGGTAGCATAAACCTACAAATCAGGAATCATAATGGACCCCAGCAATGAATGATTTGGGGGTTGCCAAAATTGAGATTTACCACCCACAGCTGGGTGGTACCACCGAGACAGCTGGGTCACGACACTTCAGAGAGTCTCTTGCTTACACAACTCTGGTGTTTTTTTCTGCTCCTTAACAACTTGCTATAGGATGATGTCAGCCATTCCTCTCTATTTTTAATTCCTCACGATGAGGCTGCTGCTGATTCACTCAACACCTTATGCTATCACTGAAATAGTAAGGAGCCTTCTCTCACGCCCTTAATGGAAGGTGACTGCTGCCTGTTATCCCTAGTATAATCGCAGGAACACTTTGGTGGCAAAAGCGTGTCCTCTGTCGCCCTCAGTAAAAGCTGAGCGTGGAGTTATAATTATAACTCCCCATTCTTTTCTATGACAGCTCGCCATACTGTATCCTTTGAAACGAAGCTTCCCACATGTCAGAGGAAAGAAACAGCAAGCACTGGATCAAGTGCAGTTTACTGTAAATAGAGATCAAAACTTCATCTCCCAGGGCAAACCTCCCACGATTGACAAGAAGCAAGTTGGCAACAATGGCGTGTTTATTTATCTACAAGGAATGTATAGCAATGAAGAAAGGCCAGTTGATTTCATGTTTTCTAGGGGGTCTTTCAGTGACTTTATGACAATGTACTGACTAAGCACCAAAGCAGAAGGAACACAGGGACATGTTCCAAATACCTTCACTATACCTTTAATATGTTGGGGTGTTTGTTAATTCAGAGAAGGGACTTGCATACCTGCTGTGAGGTCTCGGATGAGTTGTGAATACCAACATGTTATTAATTTCCTTTTGCTTTTTGATTAATTTCACACTTACACTGCACAAGAAAGGAGAGATTAATGATTTCTGGGAGACAAGACATGCTAAATCAACCTCAAGTGTGAGCAAATAGAGGACCTAGATAAGGAAATAATAAAGGAAACTGCTGTGAAAAATATCAATACCCAGAAACCTGGGGAGTTTAAATGGTAAGGTCTAGTTATTTCTCTTCCCAGCAGAGATATGAAAACACGGGAATTCTGAAGCCAGAACTACTCAACAATTTCCCAATGTCAGAAGCCATGGGTTCATTATCAGACAGTACTGTAATTCTTAATGTCGTAAGAGCCCCGTAACATGGTATTCGGTCTAGTCACATTCTGTCCTTGTCTTAAGTCTCTCTGATGATCATGCTACAATGTCTAGTTAAATACATGGAAGGAGCAATGTCAACTGCATCAACAGGCATGAAGAAAAGGAGAATTCAGTGCTTGCTTGATTCATGTGAATCCTTCCACTTGGGAGGTAGAGACAAGAGAATCAGAAATCCAAGGCATCCTTGGCTATATACAGAGTATGAGTCCAGTCTGAGCTACTTGAGACCTTGTCAAAGAAAGAAACACAGAAGGGGGGGGAGGAAAAGAAACAACAGAAGGAAGGGGAAGAGGAAAAGGAAGGGGGAGGGAGGGGAAAGAAAAAGTAAGGGAAAAGGAAAGGGAAGGGAAGGGAAAGGGAAGGAAAAAAGAATGGAGTGGGGAGAATCTAATCTCACTGTACAAACAAGCTATTTCTAATGTGTTACTAAAACACCTAGAACCTTCCATGTGCCAAGACCCTAGAAGCTTAATGCAAGTTGCCCAATATAAATACTTTTTAGAGGTACTACTATTCTCTTCATTCAGAAGAGGAAACACAGAAAGCTAAATATCTTGCTAGGACCTCTGGGTGTGTTTTTGTTTAAAGAAACATCTACCTTATTGTTGTGAATTTGTTCTCAGGATTCACTCTTTATAAAAGACTCAGACTTACATTGAAAAAGTATAAAAAGCAGAGCAGGTGACTTGCCCAGGGGTGGCCTCCAAGGGCAGATGGGGCTGCAGGTGCTAGGTGTGTCCTTCCTGACCGAGGCAGAAGGTATCACGTGCTCACCTTCAGGCAGATCTGTCATTGTCTCAACAACAAACATTCACCTGCCACACTGTTCCCTAGGAATGCTGCTGACTGAACCAAGGCAGCCAGATCTATTCAGAAGCCAAGATGGCATGGCATTATCTGAGAAAATTCTCCTTCCAATTTCAGTTCTTTTTTTTTTTTTCCCGAGACAGGTTTCTCTGTGTAGTCCGGCGTCTAGACTCACTCTGTGACCAGGCTGCCTCGAACTCAGAAATCGCCTGCCTCTGCCTCCCAAGTGCTGGGATTAAAGGCTGCGCCACCACCGCCCGGCTTTTAAGTTTTTTTTTGTTTTTTTTTTTTTCCACGGGACAGGGGAAGGATCGAACACGGACGGACGCAGCGCCTAGCGACAGAGCGCGAGCATACAGCGATGTGCCACCGCAGGCCGTCCAATTTCAGTTTCAAGAGTCCAAAAGCCCAAGCAAGACCAGTGGCTGCTATCTAGGCTGACAGCTCACCACAGAAAGTTCCATTGGATCAAGCCAGCCCAGAGATACAGCAGGATTACACCAAACTGTCTTCTATCTTTAACCAATTCTGGGCAAGAAGGGCTGGAGAGTTAGCTCCGTCAGTAAAGCACCCACACAGCATGAGGACCTGAGTTGCATCCCCCAAGCCCCAGCAAAAAGCCAGGTGTGGTGGTGTGTGCTGTGATCCCAGCGCTTCGAGGTAAGAGACAGATCGCTCTCAGGCTGGCAAGCTCCCTGTCAGGGAGAAGCCCTGTCTCCAATAAAACCTAGGTGGATGGACAGTAGATACCACAGGCTAGATACCAGAGTCTAGATAGATATCAGAGGCTATCTGCTGGCCTCCACATACTCACGCACATCCGCCCACCTACATACCCACCCCACCTGACACACACGTATATGAGTTTCTCCTTGGAAGGGGTATGTAAACGCACCCTTTTTTCCCACAGCCTAATAGGGCCAGCTAGCCCCAGATAAATCTTCCCTGCTTTTTCTCCCTGAACATTCAACTCGATCACCTCCCTCAGATTCCTACCTCTTCTCAGCAAAGCTCACATTTGCTGACGGACCACAGCCAACAGCCCTACGATCCTCATGCGCTCCTTAACCGCCTCCTCCCTAGGAGATCACTACAGTTCCTTAACTGGCTGAGTTTTCTCCAGACTCACCCCACTTCCTCCCAAGGAGTAGACAGACAGCCATACAGCCAGACATGTCATTTCACTTTAATAAAGAGGTTTAAATAACATCTCTTCACCTTTAATAAAGGCAGACAAGCACAGAGACACACCCCACTTCACTTTAACAAAGAGGTTTAGATAACACCTCTCCAACCTTAATACAGACAGGCACAAACACTACACAGAAACACAGACACACAGGCATACAGACAACACAGACACACACAGACACACACACTCACACACACACACACACACACACACACACATCTTTCCATTTCCATAAAGAGGTTTAGATAGCACCTCTCCAACTTTAATAAAGACAGACACACACACACAGAGATACAAACATCCCTTTCCATTTAAATAAAGAGGCTCACATAGCAACTCTCTTAGGCCAGGTGCTGGCCACTAAGGCCCTCCTGACTCAAGGTCTGCTTAGCTCAGTGGTTCTAACAGAATGCCTCCCTATTGTTTCTACATTATCTTCCCGGCCCCACCCCTCCTCACCCTGTATCCTTGCCAAACTCTACATCTCTGGGACAAGTTGACCTCTCACACTTGGCGTGGACACTCCTTTAAGCAGACTCTCAGCTCCCCAGGAGCACATCTTCTATGTCTCCTGATCTCGGACACAGCATCTTACACAAAACTTACCACAGACATTTGCCAACCCAATGAGTCTACATGTTTATGATTTTACTTACTATTCTGACAGTGGACATTCAGACCTGTCTAGTGACCATTCCACTTTAATGAACATTTCCCATATGTTCAACATTTCCAAAGCTTGGTTTAGTCTCCGGCCAAGTATTGGTAATATACCATGGTATCCATTCCCCGGAGTGTGTAGAGGTTGGGAAAGTCACTGGTACTGGTACTCACCTCGTGCTTCCTGCCCAGCAGGAACTCAGTAACGTCTTCAGTCCTCCCACCCCCTTCCTATTATTAAGCCCTCTTCTTCATTTCTTCATTTCTGTTACTGTGGTAAAATAAAGCAACACTAGGAAGAAAGAGTTTAAGCCACAACTACAGGTTACAGTCTATCACTGTGGGGGAAGTCCCGGATGGCAGGAGCTTTGAAGCAACTTAGTCACATCCACAGTAGAGAGAAACAAGAAATGAACACATGCACTTAGTACTCAGCTAGCTTTTCTACACTTTTGACACAGTTCAGGGCCCAAACCAGGGAATGGTGCTGGGTGTGCCCACAATAATTCAGGCTAGCAAGAAAAATACCCCCAGACATGCCCAAAAGCCAGCCCACTCTAGACAGGACAATTGAGGTCCTCTTCCCCCAGGTGATTGTAGGTTCTGTCAAATTGATAATTAGAAATAATGATCATGCCCCATAAGGGGACAATGATGCTTAGCAATGCCACATGGTAGGAAGCGGGGTTCAAATCTCAACCCTTCAAACCTTGGCTGTAGGACTTTGGGGACATTTTACTCAACCACTTAGCTGCTGTACAGAAGTAAGTCACTCACCGACAGCAGCATGTTTGGAGAAATGAGCCACTCTCTGGCCACTCTCTCCCCCCAGAATCAGAGACTGCTATGGCATCAGTAGACGATATTATCTTGTGGGATGGTACAGGATGTATGATACAGACAGGTGATAATGTCACTGTGAGAGTACGTGTGACATTTCACTATAACTTCATCTATAAAAGGAAAGTCTGCCTGGACAAGCTTGAATCCTTTGGACGAGCAGGAAGCACTCTTAAAGGTTGAGCCATCTCTCCAAGCCTAAAATTATTACTCTGTTTGCCACTGCCAGGGATTGAACCCAAACCTCGTGCATGCTGCTCACGTACTCTGCCACTAAGCTATCCCCAGCTGTACCAAAAACACACTAGTCCTTACTGTCACTAAGCTCCAAATATCCATATGACACATACTTTACACATGACACCAGAGAAATCTTTCCTGCATGATACACTGCTATTACAGGCTTTATTTTTTTATATTGTTGAGAGTTCTTTTCAATTGTAGATTTTTTAAAAATCCAATCAATTAAATGAGGAAATAGAAAGCTTCAGGCAGCTCGAAGCAGCCTATACCTCAAGTTCTAAGGGATCTGACATCTTCTTGTCTCCATGCCATGATATTCATGTGTCTCACCCCTCATCCAGACACAAACACATGCACAAATAATAATAATCTTAGGAATATTTTTAAAAATGGGGTACAGTTTCCTGTCACTCCTTGTCTTGGGACCTTTGCTGACAACTTACAAGGTTGTCCACTGAAATGGGAGGCTGACGCCTAACGATCACTTGAGCCTGGAAGTTGAAGGCCAGCCTGCGAAGTATAGTGAGGCTCGGTTGCAAAAGATAAAAAGCAAGAAGAATGGGAGGAGGAGGAGGTTTAGGAATGTGAGCTGTATTGCTCCTCTCAGTCCTGTTATGGCCACTGTTCAGTTAAATCCTATTTAGTAATGAGTACTAAGTTACCAGCTATATACAGAGGGCTTGATACTTTTTCATTTAATTGTTGAGGTTTCTTTTTAATCTCTATCTCCCTCTTGCCTTCACTTCTTCCCTCCCCACTCTCCATGTGTGTGTGTGTATGTGTGTCTATGTGTATATGTGTATGTGTGCCTATGTGTGTGTGTCTATGTGTATATGTGCCTATGTGCCTATGTGTGCCTATGTGTGCCTGTGTGTGTGCGCCAGTGTGTGTGCACATGCGAGTGCATCTGCCCATTCTACAGCATTTGTGGAGATCAGACCTTTCCAGCAAGATATACTACTATAACAGACTATTTAAGTGGATTTTTTTCTTCAATCTATGATTAAAACCATTCTAACAGCCACAACAAAGGCCCAAAGAGTTAAGCAAGGAATTAAAAACAGGGATTTGAAATGGATATTCATGATTGTTAAATCTCTTTTGTCAGTTGGGGGGGTAAGATTTAGAATCACCATGGAAACGTTTATCTGAGTGTGTCTTTGAGGGTTTTTCCAAAGTAGTTTCACTAAAGGAGAACCCACCCTGAAGATGAGCAGGACCTTCCCCTGGGCTGGGATCTTAGGCAGTGAGCTGAGCCCACCATCCATCTCTCGGCTTCCTCACTGTGGGTACAATGTGACCAGCTGCCTCACGCTCTCGCTGCCTTTCCTGCCATGACATACATCTGACCCATGGACCTAAAGAACCCTTAGGTTGCTTCTGTCAGGTACACTGTCGCAGCAACAAAAAGAAACAATATATCAAAGCAAACTGATCAAATGTGACAGGCCTGTGGAAGAGACCTCTACCATATCACACCCATTGTTTTCTTCTAGATAGTCTCCCATAGCCCAGGCTGGCCTCAAACTGGGCATGATCTTGAATTTCTGATCCTCCTGCCTCCTCCTCCTGAATGCTGAGATGACAGACATTCAACACTAAGCCCAGCTTATGTGCTTCTTGGGATAGAACCCAAGGCTTGGTAGACGCTAGGCAAGCACTCTGGCAACTGAGCTCCACCCTAGCCCTCATCGAATCCTTGATAGGAAGAAAACTAAATTCTACTCTATCACACTGATTTGCAAGTTACTAATAACCAAGAGGAGGTCAGAACAGAAATGAATCCTGAGGCTGCTTGTTCCCGGCCCCCGGGGCTCTAGGCTTCTGACTGCTCCCAGGGAGTTCAGGAACCAGGAAGGCCTGGAGACCAGAGGGGAGGAATCCCTGACTCAGATCCTGCCCACAGGACTGGGAGGGCCAGAGGCCATCATTCATCTGTTAAATGAGTTACCAGGTAACAGTGTACCAAGCAGAAAAATGCATTCACTAGACCATAGCCAGATTACACAAAACTAGAAAATTACCTCACTTCCTTCCTGTTACTCCCAGACCCAGTCCGGCTCCCAGAGCAGGGGCCCAGCAGCCCAGGCAATGAGCCTGGCAAGCAAATGGCTGGGTACAATATGTCCTTCCACTGACAGGCTCAACAAAATGATGTACGTGGTCCTTACCTCCAGGGACAGCCAAGGGGGCTTGCTGGACTCCAGGATGGGAGTCTGCGTTTCACTGGAGCCTTGAAGTTGCAAAGGGCTGGAAACCCACTGAGGGCTCCAAATGCCCCACCCAGCAAGTGCTCTACGTCCAAGCTCCTCCTGCCTCCAAGCTCCTCCTCCTCCAGTTCTACCACCTGCCTCTTCTCTTCCTTGGCCAAGCCTGTTTGGATACTCCCGAAGGTCTTGGCTACAAGCATTAAGTCAGAGGACCCTCAGTTTCACCAGAATTAATCCAGTGATGCTGCTAGCCACAAGAGAACAACCTGGAATCATGGTTGCTCTGGAACATGAAAGATGCTTCTAAAGTTCCAGCAAATTTACCAGACCCCCCCCCCCATCAGAAGCTATAATCATTGAGTTACTTACACAGGAAAGAGCTGAAGAAAGGCATCAAAAGAGCCGTATAAATGATTGCCAACCCAATGGACTGCTGACTGCAGCATGTGTAACCTCCCCTTCCCCCCACCCAGCCTCCTTTCCAATTGTCTTTGTGCTCACTGTTCTGGGACTAAGGACTAAGAACCTCCCAGAAATCCACAAAATGTTATCAGGTGCTGGGACCAGCTGCATCCAGGTCTGCCTCCTAGGTGATTCTAAGTCTTGTCAAATTGACAATATTAACCATCACACACGCGATGGGACAGAAGGAGCCCACAAGGGAGAGGGTATCAGTGAGAATTCTGTATCCACTGAGCCTCAACTCCCATAGCATAAGGTCTTTTCCTCACAAGGATCACACACAGTTAGCACACCACTCAGGGAAGGCAGTGAGAAATACAGCAGGCAGCTGTAAGCAAACAGTCCTCTGGTGGCCTTTAAGATGCTGAGTGAGCGGCTTAATCACCCAGCAGGGTCTAGCAGGCAATATAGAAAACCCCTAGGAGACAGGCAGCCATGAATGGAAAACATTATCATTTAAAAAAGGATTAATAACAGGCCAGTCTAGGCAGGAGAGACAGCTCAGTAGTTCAGGAGCAAATAGTAGCACTTCCAGCTCTTGCAGAGGACCCAGTTTGGTTCCCAGCATCTCAGCATCCAGGCCAGGTAGCTCATAATCACTTGTTAAGTCCAGTTCCATGGGGGATTTGGTACCCTCTTCTGGTTTCCTCAGGCATCTGCATGCAGGAGGTGCAAAGTTTACCCACATACACAGAATTTTAAAAACTTACTGGATGGACTGACAGATGGATAGATGAAGCAAGCCAGGCTGCAAGGAAACTACCCAGGTCCATGGTACGTGTTGGTTGGGGGTAGAGGGGGGTATTTTTTTTTTTTTGAACAAGTTAGCATCTCCTCCCATGGACACCAGGAACTGGTCCACAGCACTCACTCCCTTTGTATCTGTCCTGATACACCCAACCTGCCTAAAGTGTGGGGTCACAATAACCAGGATGTAAACCTAGAAGGAAGTTTTATAACTCCGACTTAGTCAAGCTGATCAGAAAAGAAACATACAGAAACACACGAAAATGTCCTGATGATTCCAGCACTCAGGAAGCTGATCGTTGGTTCCAGGACAGTCAAGACAGCTTCAAATTTTAAAAAGTCTTTTCTCATTTATTTTAGTGTGTGTGTTGGGGTGGGGGGGGTCCCTATGTAGGTACTGGGGATCAAACCGAGGACCTCAGGCTTGCTGACACATGCCTTCACTCACTGAACCATCTCACCAGCCCCTAAACTGAACCATAAAAAGAGGAATCCCCAAACTTTCTTTCTTGAGTTCCTTGGTTGTATATTTGATGGCATCTAGAATCACCTGGGAGACAAACCAGTGGGCACATCTATGGCAGTTTCTAGATTAGAGAAGACCCACCTTAACTGTGAGAGGCAGCGCCCATGACCTTCCCACGGGACAGCCACCCCAGGCTCTTGCCTCCCACCTTCCCACCATGCTGGACTGTTTTACCTGAACTGTGAACTGAAAGATAAACTCAGGTTGCATCTGTTGGCATATTGTCACAGTAATGAAGATAATATACACTCTCTCCTTAAGAGTCATACCCTTGGGCTTCCTTGACTACCCCAAATCCCCTCCTCTCTGTGCTCAGGCAGCCTTGTTTCCTGCCCTTGTCCAGGGCCTGAGTGCTTTCCCACTGTAGTTAGGCAGGTGCCTAGGGTGATCCCTCATTCTAGCGGGCGCCCTGTAACTATTTCTCCCATTAGTCTCTGCTCAGAGTTTTGCAGGTAAAATGTGTTACCTGCCAGGAGCTCAGACTTTGACTTGCATTATCACAGCTGTGATAAAAATGCATCCCCGTGGGCCGGGAAGCTCATGGGGGCGTTCCCAAGCAGCCGTCCTTCTGGTGCTGTGAACACTAGGCTGAAAGAGCCGAGAAGATGGATGCTGTATCTGTGGGGCCTTGAGCTCGCCTCCAGAGCCAAGCAGATGATTACAATCACCCCCAAATGGCAAGGGCTCACAGCCGTTCTTCCTCCGGCTACGCACACTACTTTTTTTCCTACTTAGCTTTTATTTTCGACACCTGCTTACTAATACAAAAAACCCAGGAACCCAAAGACTGGTCCAAGCTTTTACAGTCCAAGCTGGGTAATGAAAATCGTCACCTGGGCCAGTGAGATGACACTTGGCACCAAGCCTGATAACATGAGTTGGAGCCCCAGGACCATGTGGTGAGAGAGAACCAATTCCTAAAAGCTGTCTTCTAGCTTCCCCACACATTCATCACAGCATGTGGCACACGTGCCCCATCTCTCTCTCAATCTCTCTCTCTCTCTCTCTCTCTCTCTCTCTCTCTCTCTCTCACACACACACACACACACACAACACACACACAAACCTACAGAATAAATAAAATAGCCTTGGATAAACTGAACAACTGCTCCTTAAGGAAATACTTTTTCTTACTCTCTAACAGAAATAGATTCATCCCCAAGTTAGATTCACCCAGATCACCTGACCCCAAAGGTAGCCTTCCCCTTCCCTAGTACCAGTCTGCTCTGGTTTGGTTCTGTTTGGCTGGTCTCTATCTCAGTGGGTAGTGGGATTATAGTCCTCCAGCTGGTGTGTGAAGTCCTTGGGATTGAACCCAGGGCCTCTTGCATACCAGGTAAGCACTTTACCAACTAGCCTATATCCCCAGCCTCCAGAGTATCATTTTTTTAAAAGAAAGAAGGGCCCAAAGTCTTCAAGTTACTCTTGACCTGAGCCTACTTCCACTCAGGATGTGGAGGTACAAGGATCAGATGTTCAAAGGTTAGTCTCAGCCACATAGTGAGCATGCCCTGTTGTCAACAATAATAATTAAAAATGTTTTAAAGATATAATTGCAATATGGCAATATGTGTGCCTACTTATTAATACACCAAGTTACAAGATCCAAGAGTGTCTGTTATCCACCACCTGGACTTGGTCATAAGGAATACAAAAAGTATTTTGAGATTTCAGCAAAATGTAACATGAGTTACATTTATTGAAGGACAATAATCAAGGTGCTTCCAGACCATGGGCTCCCTGTATCCATGGGAACACATCCACAGATTTAACCAACCATATTTTCTGGATAGAAAAGTATCCAGAAAAAAAAACAAAAAAAAACAAAACCTTGCCTTGGGGACTGGGGACTTAGGCCAATCACAAACACCGGGCTCCAGCTCCAGCACTGTATAAACCATATGTGAGAGCCTGAGGGTGTAGGCAGAGGATCAGATGGTCAAGGTCATCTCTGGCTACACAGCCTTCACTATTGTAAAATCCTCTTTCACAGAGAAAAAGAAACTTGTTTGATTTTAGTCATGAAAATACATAGGACCTTCTTTTTCTTGTTACATTCCCTAACAATATTGCATCAGACGCACTTCTAGTGTGTTAAGTATTAGAAACATGGAGAATCCGCTGCAGGCACAGGAGGGTATGTGTCTTACAGAAGGGACTGGAGCGCTCGATATTAGTGTCCAAATCTCAGGACCTGGTCCCCTGCAACTGAAGGTGTGCACATGCCAGTTGCCTTTATGGCCCGTAGCCACAGTTGGAGTTCAGCAGTCAAGTTTATTTCCAGCATTGAAGAAGAAGAGTTGAGGAAGAGATTGGGCCTTGCAGGACTTATTTGTTAACAGAGATTTCACTACCAGGTTCAAGACTGGAGGGAAGGGACAGAGAGGAGGGGAGGGGAAGAGAAACTGGTACTAACAACTCCAATCCCATCACATCTTCATTTCCAAGGCTATTTTATTTTTTTAAGTGACTCTTCAGGCAAGAAAAATGTACATTTCCTGAAAGCCACACTGCAGCTTTTAATTACAGTGAATATTTTTCCAGTGCCTCTTGCTGTGAAAAGATCCCCCTTCTTCCACCAAAAAGGCTCACCCGTTTTATCTGCTCGTAGGCATCCATCATAAGTGTGCCGATATCTTTGGGCTGAAAGGGGGGCTTTTAAACTTTCTAAAGGTTTAATCAATAGGGTCCTTTTCACAGAAGGGTGAGCTGCCTGCAGAGAATATGAATACCTCTTTTCTCTTTATTCTAATTTAAAATGGCAATGCACTTTATATCGCGCAGCTATTACATTGCAGGTACACATTAGGCTCTTGTTTTCAATTATTCTGATGTTCACATCCATTATCCCATCTTAATAGTAAAGATATTAAATGATTAAGAATTTCAAAGAGTCTTATGTTACAAAACCATTCTCTTGGGCAAAAAGAGGAACAAAGGGACAGAAAAGAGAGGGGAGAGGGATGGAGGAATAGAGGAAGGGAGAGAGTAAAGGGAGGGAAGAAGGGAAGGAGAGAGGCAGGGAGGGAAGAAGGGAAGGAGAGAGGGAGGGAGAGAGGGAAGAAGGGAAAAGGGAGGGAGGGAGAAAGGAAAGAGGAAGGGAAGGCAGTCAGGGCACAAATAGTAACATCAATGTTGGAATTCCAATTATAAATGAACATACTGATTTTATTTGTCATTCATTTATTTATTTATTCATGTGTTCATTTTTGACACAGACTTTCAATAACTATGAACTGACCTTGAGTTCCCTATCTTCCAACCTCCTCCTTCCGAGTGCTAGGATTACAGGCCTATGTTACCACGGCCAGTGTGGTGGTTATGAATGTTCTCCATTCCCTGCCACGCACACACACTGCAGGTCATATATTTGAATGCTTAGTACCTAGTTGATGATCAATTGTTGGAAAGGACTAGGTGGCCTTGCTGGAGGAGGTATGTCACTGGAGTGGGCCCACACCAGGCCCTGTGGCACTCATGCTCTGTCTGTCTGTCTGTCCTGTCTGTTGTCTGTCCTTGTGTTGTGTCTCTTTCTGTCTATCTGTCTCTCTGTGTGTTCTTTCTTTCTGTGCCTTGTCTCTGTGTGTCTTCTCTGTCTGTCTCTGTCCTCTCTCTCTGTCTCTCTCTGTCTCTCTCTGTCTCTCTCTGTCTCTCTTCTCTCTCTTCTCTCTTCTCTCTTCTCTCTCTCTCTCTTCTCTCTCTCTCTCTTCTGCCTGCCTGCCTGTGGATCAGGATATAAAGCCCTCAGATACTGCTCCAGCCCCATGCCTGTCTACTTTCCGCCATGATGCTAATGGACTAACTCTGAAACATGAATATGTCCCTCCCCTCCCCTCCTACCTGATCCCCACGCCTAGTCTAAGAGATATTATTTATTTCTTCCCCCGTGCAATCAGTTAGTTCCTTATCAAACGTGTGCTGGAACAGGAAAGGTACAAACACTAATGAGTGGTTTCATTAACGGACACCAGGATATGACTAAGAACAGACTAACCTTCCCTTAAAGCATTAGGACTTGGGGAAGGAACTCAGAAGACAAAGGTTAAGGAGCCAACATCAAGGACATCTTTACAGCCTGTGAAAGAGCCTAAGGGAAAGCCTAGGCAAGGCTCTCTGCTCTCAAGTGTACAGGAAGCAATGGCGTAGGGAAGGGATATTTGAAAGGTGACAAAGGTCCTGAGTCACTGAGTCTACTGACAGGAAGGAACTTTTTATCATGTGTGCTGTTCACACCTTTGATTTTTTTCTCCCCAGAGCCTTACCAGACTTTCTCTGCTCTACTTTAAAAACTGGAAGTCAGTGGCTAAGCAACTTGCTCAGCGGCACAGAGGACACCAGAGTGAGAACTGCTCCCACTTAACCCTCAAAGCTTAAGGTTTACTTCCAGATCAAATTTCAAAATTCAGCAAGACTGTACCTGGGTTCCTAAATATGTTTGTGTGTGTGTGTGTGTGTGTGTGTGTGTGTGTGTGTGTGTGTGTGTAATCCTTAGAGGATGAAAAACATGAATGCTCATACAAAAAGAAAAAGGGGGAAGAAAGGAGGAAAGGCACAGAAGAAGAAAGGAAGGGGGAGGAGAGAAAAAAAAGAGGGAGGAGGGAGGCAGGAAAGGAAAAAGAAAGGAGGGAAGAGGAAAGGGAGGAACAGCAAGGAGGAGGGGAAGGAGAAAAAGAAAAAGGGAAGGGAAGAGAGAAGAGGGAGGACTGGGAGGAGGGGAGGAAGGGAAAGAGAGGAAGAGGGGAGAGGGAAAGGGGAGGAAGGAGAGAAGGAAGGCAAAGAATGGGAAAGGGGAGGAAGAGAGGGAGCAAAACGCAGAAGGAGAGATAGATTCTAAAACTATTGACACCATGCTGAGTGTGTAGGGTCCAGAAGGAGTACCTGCAAAAGGCTAAGAATCACTGAAAATCCCAGAGCCCTAGAAGCAGGGGAGTCCATCCCCAGCATAGCAGAGGTCAGTAAGTAAATAAGATGGTCTTCACACAATAGGTTTGGAAAGAGCCAGAAGCAAAGTAACCTCATGGCTTCTCTCTAAGAGCCCCTCAATTGCCAACCAGGAGACAATACAGAGAGGCATGGTGTCTGTTTAAATAAGCCACTAGACCTGATCTCCCACCATCAAGAACTGGGACAGCCAGCCTCCCGATCCAATGGCTTTCTAGGTGGAGTCTTACATTCCACTGGCCAAAAATAAGCACAGGCTCTCACCTAGTATATATTAATTTATTTAAAACAAAACACATACTACTGTCAATTTATGAAATTATATCTTAAGACATTAGTTTTAGTGGGGAATAAATGGAAGCACCCTATCTTCTTCCTATGTCCAAAAGGGTTATTGTGAATGGCAAATTTTGGAACCCACTGTCCTTGGACTTACAATATTGTGATTTCTTGGAATCCAATGGCTTTGACCTTCACTGTACCTGAGCCAGATGGCTAGCACACTTTCTGGTTCACTGTCCTGGACTCAACTCCCAGGATTCCTGGGCTGTTCTTCATCCCCAGAGATGCTTTCCATTTTTTCCTGTGGTTCTTTGCCTCTACTCCAGGAGGTCCCTGACCGGCCTCTTCCGAAGTCCTCCATTGCATCAGGTCTTACCACTATAGTCAAGCACAACGCCACACCTTTAACAGCCAATCTACCATCTCTTCTGCAGTCAGACACCTCAGCAGCACCAGAGGGGGGGGTCTAGTGGGGAAAGGAGCACATAGTAGCCAGAGAAACGCCAGTTACCAGGTTACCTCATGCCCTGGTCTTCAGAGGGTCTTCCAGCTTAATAACAGTTTTTTTTTTTTTTGCCTTGTCCTCAGCTATCTCCATTTCCTAGCATCTTCAGCCAGCATTTTGGAACTTCATCCATGGACTCAACCAATCTTTCATCTACTGTCATATTTGCTGAGTAAGCACAAGGAGTACTTAACTCCAAGCACTGAATCTCAACAAATATTCATCCCAGTAGGCAAGAAAACATCCATCCGGAGTTGGAAGATGATCAGAATGAAGCCACTTAGGTAACAGGAACCAAGCAAAGGAAGAGATGACCCACTTTGCTCTTGTCCACTTGTGCCTCCTTCAAACGTTTTACTGAAATAAAATAAATAATGAATTGAAACCTTTGAAGGTAGACAGTTCACGGCTGAGGCACAGCTCCATGTCAAAGCACTCAGCCAAGCAGCACAGGATCCTGGGTTCAACCTCAGTGTCATAAACAAAGATTAAGTGGTATACAATATGTTCACACACACTACAGCTACCACCTCTGTTTAGTTCAGACACATTTCTACTACCCTGGAGGAGTTAAGCCTTATTATCAACTGATTAGATTCAGAATTACCAGGCAAACAAAATTCTAGCTGTCTCTGTGAGCTGTTTCCAGAAAGGTTTAGCTAAAAAGGGAAGTCTCCCTGAATGTGAATAGAATTATCCCATGGACTGCAGTCCACGACTGAGTTAAAAGGAAAGAGTGAGCCCACCACCTGTGTTCACCTCCCCTTCCAGTCTGCAGATCAATGAAACCAGCTGCCTTAACTCCTGCAGCCTGGCTTTCCCCACATGGAGTGTACCCTCAAACTTCAAGCCATTTGGTCACCACAACAGGAAACTTAATTAATAGAAACCACAAAAGAAAACTTGGGCCATTAAAAAGTCCCTCTTACCTACCCTCCTGCCCTTGGGAAAGAAGAATCTGCTTCCTGTCTATGGATTCACCTCTTGGGTACTTCCTGCCATGTTCTGCTGCTTGGTGGTGTGTCTATCTGCCTGAGAGCATCTCTCTCTCTCTCTCTCTCTCCTCTCTCTCTCTCTCCTCTCACACACACACACACACACACACACACACACACACACACACACACCTGTCCCTGAGACCCCTAGGCTCCTTCCTGCCTCTAGCCCACTCCCTAAGTTGGGCTTATTTTAGCCCTGTGAAAATGCTGTCATCTTCTAAAAAAATAAATAAGTGCATATTTCCTTTGATTCTTCCTCCTAATGCCAAGAATACCTTCCTTCCTTTGCAGCCTTTGATTCTACTGACCCAGCTGTACCACTTCTGAGTATTTCCCCAAAAGACTCCCAGCCAAGATATCACCGAGACCCTCACACATCAATGTTTCCTGTAGTACTATGCACAGTATCTAAGTTATGATATCAACCTAAGATTCTAACAACAGAAGAACAGATATAAAAATATGTGGTTTGTACACACAATAGAATTTTCACCCAAAAAGAAGAGCAAAGTTGGTGGAAAAATAGATACACCTGGAGGCAGTATTAAGCAAGTTTCAAAAAAGACAAAATATAGTATGCTTTTTCCTCCTTTGTGGTTCCTGAATTTTATAGGCACAAAATATATATATAGGACATAGAAGTAAGAGCAAAACTAAAATAATAATAATAGTAATAAAAACAATAAAACTCTCTCCTGTGTCCCTAGTCAAATGATGTGCGTGACCTTAACCAATCTGTGACTTGGCCTCTGTACCTCTCTCTCTCCTGCTTGTTTGTAACAGGGATCAGAATAGTCATTTATGTCATAGCACTTCCATGAAGAGCAGGTGAGTATTCTAGGTTCCTAACATGTTCATGAATGTCAAGTATTCTGTAAGGGTTCAAAACTATTATCACATAGTTAGAATTATAGCTCATAAACCCCTTGGTCCTGCTTGCTTGGGCAACCCCAGACCTCTCTGGACACTGACACTGCTTTCTGTCTCAGTTTGTAAGTATAAGACTTTTTCAAAACACCAACACTTCCTTAATAAAACCTTTCCAAGGGGTATCGTATGCCCTTCGAGCTCTGACTGCACTCTGATACTGGAAGACCATATAGGATTATGGGAGCTGATAAAAGGGCACTCCTAGGATGATTTGAATATAAAATGTCCCAAATTTTCCCATCCCATTACAGGTCCCCACAATTGCTCCTGAAAACCACTGCAACAGCCTTCTTCAAATCTTACTCCTGCCCTGTCCCCTTTTAACCCTCTGACCAGAATAGCTATCAGAAATTCAAATCTAGGTAGAATGCATACCCAGCATGCATGAAGTTCTGAGTTTCAATTCCCAGCACCAAATAACTCAGGCATAGTGATGTCATCCCATCCTTGGGAAGTGGAAGATGGGAAGTCCAAAGTTCAATGTCATCCACAGATTGGAGACTACATAGTGAGTTCAAGGCCATCTGGCTACCTAAGACCCTGTTCACACTTGTTTGTTTTATTTTTGCTGGGGCTGGGGCCTTGCATGTGTTAGGCAAATACTTTACCACTGAGATACACCTCCAGCCCAAGTTCCAGTTTGAATTAAGAAAGTTAAGTAAGACAGTACCTGAAGAACAACAACTGCTGTCCTCTGGCCTCCTGTTTTACTTGTACATATGCACGTGCATCTTGAATGAATTGGAGAGCACAGACACATACACACACATACACACATGGGGGGAGAGAGAGAGAGAGCGCATATTGCAGCCTCAGACAGTTTAGTAATCTAGTAATAAAGACAGAAAGAACTTGTGACCACCACCTACCTCCCACAACTGGACGGGCTCCTATGTTTGATGTTCTGGCTCATCTTCCTGCTCCTTGGCAAAGCTGGGACAAAAAATACTTCTCCTTTTGCCTTAGTTTTGGCACCTATAAAACTAGAACAGCTGTACCTCCTTTCGACTTTTAATTGCTCTTGATTGGCAGCTAGCAGTCAAAGCTAATGTAAAGGGTGTGTATCCTTGGCTAGCATGGCCCAGCTGCTTTGGAATCATCTCATCTTCTGCTCCCAGAGTCAGGAGACTGTTTATCATGGGCCCTGCTGTGAGTCGGGTGCCCAGACCGTCCACAAAAGCCCCTCTGTAAATGTTTAGAGATTTCCCCCCTACCCCAGGCTGTTCCTTGGTTGGCATCCAAGACTTTCAAAGCAAGAAGTCATACTGGTATCATGTGGCCCAACTTGCCCACTGTGGCAGAAGAGACTGAGGCTCATGGGGCCTCAGTGGTAGGGAACACAGCAGCCCCGGGGGTCATCTGATGTCTCACTTAAGTCTTAAGACCTAACCAAGGCAGCCCTGGGTTACCCACGGCCACACAGATGTTCTGTGCTTTCCAGTGTCCCCTGGTCACAGCTACTGTGAGCCACCACCCAGTCTTTTTCTGTCATTTCTACTTCCACCTCTCCTGTACCCCTACTTTCTTTCCCCTCTGTCTTCTGGTTGGTGGCTCCCATGTTTCCAGAGAAGACATGACCCTTCCCAAAGAGGCCCAGAGCTGGCTGTGCTCTAGCTGGAACCAGTTTTACAGAGCAGGGGTGATCCTGGAGCTCCCCACAGCCTGCTCGGAGTCTTTCATGAGACAGGGCTTCGCTATGACCAGAAGTTGTATTCTGCATACTTTGGGTTTCAGTATTTTGTGTTTAAGAGTGCTCAGGTTCAAAAGGCCAAGCAGTAGCCCTCAATCAAAGTCAAAGGCCAAAGGTCCACACAGCTCATCTGTCCCTGTCCACCTGCTTGCTCTAAGTTCCCAGCAGGGGCATTTTAGTTTCCTTTCTGTCCCAGCACTAGATGTTCAATTACAGGTGTCAATCCAGTGGGAAGTTTTAACAGACCACTGTCCTTAAACCTCTGCCTCCATGTACCCACTGACTTAGAACCTAACCCTAGGGATCAACTCCATTCCTGGGTACCATACAATGTTGGGTTTTGTTTTGAATTCTTATCTTACTTTGTGTAAGGTAAAGCTCCAGATTACAGGGCTTGGGGGTGGGCATTCCCATTCAAACCAGCCTGTGAAGTAAATTCGCTACACGGGTCCTGAGGGGACAGTTTAGTGGGTAAAACACCTGCCACACACACATGAGGATTTGAGTCAGATCAGCAGCACCTACAGACATATAGCCTGGTGCTATGGTGTGAGTCTGTGATCCCAGCTCCTGTGACAGGACGGAAGGCAGAGGACAGAAGAATCCCTGGAGGCTCACGAGACAGCTGTCCTGGAGAATGGAGTAGTGAATGAGAGAGTACGTACTGCAAGCAAGGTCAAAGGTCAAAGGAGAGAACTGACTGATTTCCCATTGGTTACCTTGTTTTCAGGAGCATACCTGCTTTCACACGCATGAACACATATAAGATTTTTTTTTTTTAAATCATCACTCTTTAGAGAATGAATTTGCTGAATTTCTTGCTTTCTCAAGCCAATGATGGCTGGGTGTGTAGAGCTCAGGAGAGAAGTGAGCTTCTCAATGAAAGCTCCCCAAAATTGGGAAGGTAGAGACAGGAGGACTGGGCTCAGCGGTCAGACTAGCCTACTGGGTGAGCTATGGGTTCGGTGAGTGAACTTGTCCCACAAGTACGAACTAGATGGTGTCTGAGGAGCAGTGACCAAGGCTGGACTCCAAACCCCAAAGGTGCACACACCTGCACAATACCTGTACCTACATACATAAATGAATGTGCATACACACAGAAAATGAGGCTCAAGAGGACTTGCAAGCACATACATGAACCTGTCAATCAACAAAAGAATCCTCCCATCCCTTAACAACAAAGACACTGTTACTTAACAGAGACACTTGCTAAATACACACATGCTCTCTTTAGATCTGAAATAAGTGGTAAAAATAATTTAATAAGAATAATATATGACCATTCCTTCCAGAAGGGATCTTATACTCAATGAGAATTTCATTGGTCACTAAATCCACAGGACAATGAAGGGGAAATGTGTGACTAGTCAACCCCAATCTTTAGCATAACATCTTTTGAAATAATGAAAAACTGGAGCTGGGGCTGTGGCTCAGTTGGTAGAGTGTTTGCCCCCCGCATGCAGAGTCCTGGGTTTAGTCTTCAGCACTGTATAAATCAGGCATGGTGGTACACGATTGTAATTGCGGCCCTCAGAACGGAGAAGCGGGAGGATCAGGAGTTCAAAGTCGTCCCTGGTCACACACACAGTGAGTTCAAGGCTAGCCTGAACAGTGTGAGACTGAAGGAAACAGGGAGCAAGGAGAGGGCAAAATGGCACAAAGCTTGATAACCTGAGTTATTAAGTTATCAGTACCAGGATCCAACTCTCAAGTTATTCTTGAACCTCCATATGCATACCACAGCACTCAGTCATAAAGAAAAATTTTAAGGAGAAAACCTGCTATAGCTATAACCATTAAAGATGGCTGCCTGGGGTATCAGTGTCAAGTACACGAAGATCATTCCTTACCAAACTCTAAGGATCAGCTTAAAAGCTAAAGAGGAAAAGGTGCTGATGGCACAGCAGTGGCTCTGTGTCTAAAGGACAGCAAATAACACTGAAGTATACTTGGCTGTGGCAAAGTCACTTCCTACTGAGAGAAGTTTCCAGAACAGCTCAGGAAGATCTCCTGTGGCAAAGTCACCGCAAAGAGAAGGTTCTAGATGACACACTCCTAGAAATCCACTTACAGTGAAAACCCAGCACCTCAAAGGCTGGACTCGGTTGGTGGCTAGCCAGCAACCAGAAGGAAATATTTCCCTGGAGCTCTGTATGGACCTCCACACAAGCCCTCATTTGTGGAGTACAGCCTCCCTCCTGAGCCTTGTGGTTAAAAAGAAAATGTTGTTCACCATAGTTATTTGTGAAATACGTGTCTTGGGCAGCAGGGTATATATATTTTTTAATTCTATAACAATTTCATAATGTATATAATGCATTTTTATCTCCTTCAATGAAGTATTTTATAAAGGTGTGTGTGTGTGTGAATGTAAATGTGTGTGTGGGGTGTGTGTGTGTTGCTAATTACATTAACGTTGAGACAAAGAATGTGGGAAGCAGGGGTTAACCTGAATTTAGGGATTTATCCCACACAAAGTCTGATTATTCCTCACTGAGAAATCGGAAGCAGACAGTCACAGTTCTGTTTAGGAGTCAGAAAACCTACATGTTTTCATTTTGAAATCACCATGTGTCTTGTGCAAGTTGTTGGAGCCTGGCGGGAGAAATGCTCTGGCTTAACTTCCTCCTCACATGATGGAACCGTCAGCCTGGGTTCCGTTCAACTCCCTGAGCAAGTGAAAAAGAAAACTAGCAAGTGTAACTGAGCTCACACCCACTCTAGACCCTTGCCGGATAGCTGTGAGTAGGACTGAGAGGGCCAAGTCCCAGTGACAGGGAACAGCGGGCTGGGCAGTGTCCACAGCCATACAATTTTCTATGATTTCCACAGCAGGCCTGCTGATGGACTTAAAAGTAAACTGACCCCTCAGTGGAGGAATTTTTTTTTTTTTTGGTAGAGTCTCAGTGTCCTTGAACTCTTTATGTAGCTGAAGATGACACAGATCTCCTGATCCTACTGCCTCCACCTCCCAAATGCCGAGATTATGGGTGTGTGCAAGTATTCTAGTTAGCTTTAACTGTGAGCATGACAGTACCTAAACTCATCTGAGAAAGAAGTGTCAAATGAGGGATAGCCAAGACCTGATTGATCTGTGGACATGTCTCTGGGGGACCATCATGGTTGTTAATTGATACAGGAGGGCCCAGGTCACTACGGGTGGCACCATTCCCTAAGCAGGAAGTCTCAGGCCATAAGAAAGCCAGCGAAGTATGGGCCTAAGCAAGTCAGCAAGCAAAGTTCCTCCATGGTTTTGGCTTCAATTTCCTGCTTGATCTCTTGCCATGACTTCTCCCAATAATGAACTGTGACTTTTAGGATAGAATAAACCCTTTCTTCCCATAAGTTGCTGTTGGTTATTGTGTTTGTTACAGCAAAAGAAGGAAACTAGAACAGCCAGCACTGCCCAGGGTATACAGTGTCGGGGATCAAACCCAGAGCTCTGCACGCATGCTGGGCAATACTCTAGCAACTGAGTTATACCCCGAGCCCCCACAGAAGGACTTTTCAAAACAAAACGAAATCTATAGGATGCAAGAGTAAATAAGTTACACTTGGTTACTAAAATATTTTTCATCTCTTTTTTTTTGTTTTCCTTCTCCAGTATTTGGGATCTAATCCAGAGCCTTACACATGCCAGGGAAGCACTCTACCAATTGAGCTGTATTCCCCAGCTAAAATATGCTTTTAATTGTGATAAAGAGGTACACATGCTTGTTTATTAACACATCAAGTCACACTGTGGAGCAGCAGGCCCAACAGGACTATCGCTCAGAGCGAAGATGGGCCTTGATACACTAAGATAGCTGCTACTTACTGAAAATACTGGCTATCTGCTGCTGACAAAGTTGCAAATAGCACTTAACACTACTGAAATGTTGCAGGCCAGTGTACAAAGAGTGAAGGAATCAGGCTGTGGCTGAGGCTCAGCTGGCAAAAAACACTCACCTAGAAAGTGCAAACTAGGCCCTGGGGTTCTATCCCAGCACCTGTCCTGGCAGTGCATGTGGCTATCCTGACATTCCTGTTGAGTAAAAGGATCAGAAGTTTAAGGCCATCCTTACCTTACATAGGGAGGAGGCAAGCCTGGGCTATAAGAGACCTTGTCTCAAAAAAGCAAAACCAAAAGTGAAGGAATTGCTAAATTCTAGTCTGAGGTTGGTGAACATGAAAATGGAACATTTTCCCACATGGTCTTCCTGAGGCCTTGCAGAATGGTCAGCAGCAATTCACATTCAACTCATGTGACCATCTGACTCCCGGGCCTGCTTTGCCTTGCTATGCTCCCAAGGCTCTGTGTGCTTGGTTGCTGGTACAGTAGTGGGGAGGTATGGAATCTTTACAACATAAGATCTAGCTGGAGAAACAAGAGTCATGGAGGCTCCGTCTTCAGGGAAGATTAATGATGCTGGGCCTCAGGAATAGGTTAGGTCTCAGAGAACTGGGACAGTTCCCACAGAATGGACTGGTGTGAACTTGGCTTTCCTGTATCAGGGTTTTGTTTGGTTTTTTGTTTTGTTCGGTTTTTTGTTTGTGTGTGTGTGTGTGTGTGTGTGTGTGTGTGTGTGTTTGTTTATGTTTTTTGCTATGTACTGATATAGCCCAGACTGGCTATGAACTTGGTATTTAGCCTTAACAATGCTCAAGAGAGGGACTAGGGAACTAGCTCCAAAGGTAAAATGACCACAGTTCAGTTCTTGGAGTCCCTGTGAAAGACCAAGTGTGATGGTCCATATTGTAATTTCAGGACTCTGTGATAAGTTAGGACGTAGAGACAGGAAAATCACCCAGGAGGTCTCAGGCTAGCTCTCCTTGAATAGACAGCATGGTGGAAACAGGAGAGGCCCTGCTTTAAGAGTAGGAATGAGACTCTCTGACCTAAAAACACATGCCATACACACTCACGTGTACACACACACACAATTTAAGAAATAAAATACTCAAGCAGACTTCCCCTAATGTCAAAGAGTCCAACCGCCCCTCTCCTCTCAGCTATCCATGCTATAGTTTAAGCTCATTTCTTCTGACTCCAATCTCACCAATAAGTAGACAGGTCAGTGGCCATGCTTTACCTGGCATTTCACATTCTAAAGAGCTATCTTGGCCAGACCATTCTGAAGTCCTTTCTGTCTCAGCTCCTGCCCATCCATCCCATCACCATGGGACATAAATA
The DNA here is from genome assembly GCA_021653895.1 of Mastomys natalensis. NCBI lineage: Eukaryota > Metazoa > Chordata > Mammalia > Rodentia > Muridae > Mastomys > Mastomys natalensis. Next base: position 208,961 of record JAJTUV010000856.1, on the reverse strand, counting down.
GCAGAATCATCTTGAAAATTACAGGCGCCAAAGAAATGTGGCCTTTAGCGGCCCAATTAGATCTGAATGGAGATTGTTACCCTCTTCCCCCAAAATAACATTTTAACTGCAAAAGTTCCCGATTAATGTCTCCAGATGGTATTATGCTCTGCAACAATACCACTTCACTTAGAAACATAGTTGCCAGAGAGGTACACTTAAGAGAAGCCAGGATCAGTTTCTCTAACTCTTCCCCTAAGTGACGTGACTTCACCACATCACACCACACCACACCACACCACACACACACACACACAGAGCTTGGCTGGAACCTAATGAATAAATAACCAACACTTGAACAGAATTGTGTCCTTTTTAATTCAGATTCATCTCCACTAGAAAACCTGATTTAAATGACAAGGGGGAAGCCTAGAGCTTATAGTAGTTATGGTAGTTACATAACGAAACACTTTTGGAAATATTTGAGAGTTCCCCAGCAAGCCTAACAGACACAACAGGAAGTAGATAAAGTTAACTGTTGGGTCTAAGTACACTGAAGTGAGGTAGCCTGAAAGATGGGTTCTCATATCTGCCCAATTTGGACATTGTTATTTGCCGAACAGTACAGAGAGAACTCGTGGTCACTTAAGCAGTGTCCCATTCTAAGAAGTATGAGTTATGAATCATCTCTGAGAGTCTGGTATTTTTCTCCTTTAAGGGCCTAAAGCAAACAGTTCAGGCCTTGCAGGTCAGTTCAACTCCATCAGGTTGCTGACTTCCTCTACTGCCGGGTAAAATCAGCCAGTCAGAACACATGGGAGAGGCCATGGTGTGATCAACATTACTAAAACCCTGTATTAACAACAACAAAACTTTATTAACAAAATGGATAGCACATAAACAAATGAGAGAAGCTACATTCCCAAAAAAAATTTTAACAAAATAGGCAATACGTGAATCAGTGAGCTTTGGCCATTTTCCAGTAAAACAGTATTAACAAAATGACCAGCACAGCAACAAACGTGTGCAGTCATTTTCCAATAAAACACTATTAGTAGGGCTGGAGTAAAGGTTTAGCAGTTAGGAGGGTATATTGCTCTTCCATAGGATCTGGATTTGGTTCCCAGTACCGACATGGGGTGGCTAACAACTGCCTATAACTTCAGTTCCATGGTGCTTAACAGCTTCTTCTAGCCTCTAAGGCACCGGCATGCACATGGTATAAGTCAGACATGCAGGCACACACATACACACATAAATAGATACACAGATAAATAACTCTTTAAAAATATTTTATTAACAAAATGAGCAGCTGACAATAGTAGACTGATCCCTGATGTCTTCAGGTTTTACTGCTGTGAACAGACACCATGACCAAGGCAAGCCTTATAAAGGACAACATTTAGTTGGGGCTGGCTTACAGGTTCAGAGATTCAGGCCATTATCATCAAGGCAGGAACATGGCAGCATCCAGGCAGGCGTGGTGCAGGAGGAGCTGAGAGTTCTATGTCTTTATCTGAAGGCTGCTAGCAGAATACTCACTTCCAGGCAGCTAGGATGAGGGGCTTAAGCCCACACCAACAGTGACACATCTACTCCAACAAGGCCTGGGCCAAGCATATTCAGACCACCACACCTGACTAGTTTTTATTTTAAGCCAATAAAACTGAACATGCTAGGCAGTGTCAAGCTGATCATAGGTGGTAAAGGCAAATATCATTCATCAAACCTGCACTTGCTGGTGCCAATGTGATTCCAAGGCTATGTGTTCCTTACTATAGATTTTTAAGTGAAAGGCTACCACATCGGTAGGTAATAATAAGATTGAGGATGGTAAATGCATGCTTCTTTGGGAAACTGTTCAGCATTTAAAGCGTCGCATTGTCTTGGTCTTGTTAAATGGTGGGAATGGGCAGATAAAATGGAAAGTTCTTGGACATGCACTGGTAGCTCAGTTGGTGGAGTACTTGCCTAGTGTGCACCAAGCATGGCGTCCCATCCCCAGCACCTCAAAAACTGAATACAGTGGCTGGCACATATCCATAACCCCAGCACTGGGGCAACAGAGACAGGAGAATCACAAGTTCAAGGTCATCACTGACAGCAAACCTAGTTTGAGGTCAACCCCCAGAGACCATGCGAGATTTTGTCTCAGCAAATATATACTAGCTGCCAAGCTGCTTAGCAGAGAAACACTCTTCAAGCATACAAGCACTATGAACTCTGTTCAATCCCTGGATCCCATGGGAAAAGCCAAAAACCGTAGCCTGAATCTGTAAGCCCAGCACTCCAACCGAGAGATGGAAACCAACTGCAGGCTCCTGGGCCAGCAGTAGTCAGCACAGACAGAAACAAGAAACCTTGTCTGAACAGACAGCAGTAGAGTACCGACTCCCCACAAATTCTCTGACCTCCACACATATACCAACACACACACACAAACACACACACACACACACACACACAAAACACACATGGGATCACATGCACAATATACGCATAGGTACATACATATATACACACTAATACATTTAAAAATAAATGAGAGGTTGGAGAGATGGCTCAGCAGAGGAACCACCCTGGGCAGCTCATAAACACTCTCTTCTGGACATCATGGGCACAAACCCACAACATGGACACACAATTAAAAATAAATATAAATTCTTAAAAAGTAGTATAATATTAAAAGGGGGAAAAGACATATTCGATGAGACATTCTTAGACCTAAAGAGCAATCAGAATAGAATATAAATTAGGTATAAGTAATACACAATGATCTTCCACAGGACACAAAAATCAGTCCCTCTGCCATCTAAGTATCTATCACGATGAGGCCATCAACTGCTACAGAGGCAATCCCCCTGGAACACAGTGACTAGAACCACATGGTATGTGCAAGTATGTACAGACAGGTAGGGAAGTTCTGGTAACCCAGGCCAGGCTGAACTGATCTAAGTGATGCATCAGGCAATCATGAGTAATGTAAGGGTCAGAAGAAGGCTGGTTGGTCTAGGGGGAATCAGGAGGCATATCCTGGTTCACCCCATGGGGCTAGCCTGGGCATGTTTCTCACCTTTGCACCAGGGCTCTGAGACAGCAAACTGAGTTATAAACAAAGCATCCAGAAAGACACAGGTGCTATTAAAAGTTGCTTATACATGGGATTTAGCAGCATCCTGCTGACCACAGCAAGCCACACAGCAGCAGCCTGCAAAGAGCTGAAGCTACCAGGAGGCCATTGACGTAGAGCCATTAGTACAACCCAATTACTATAGGCAATATGCATTTTCGTAAAGGAGGAGAGATTTTACATGATCTCAAGTTTTTTCCATGGCGAGTTCTCATTTTATTTTTGCATGACCATTTGTAAGGAAGAAAAGCAAAATGATTAAGAACACAGACTTTGGTGCCCTGGCTCTGCAACTCGTGACTAGGTGAGCTCAGACACATATCTTCAGAATCTCTGTTTTCTTAATGACAGTGCTCTGAACCATTGCATAACGAGAACATGCACACGGGTTTTTTTGGCTCTGTCTGTGGCCTCAGAAGAACTCAAACCTTATTTAGATACAATGTATGCTGAAGGAGAGTGGTATGCATCTGCTTCAAAAGACAGGGAAGGGCCAGTGAGTGACTCGTTAGGCAAAGCCACTGATGACCTGAGTTCAAGCCCTAGACTAACATATTTTAAAAGTCAGACATGGTGATGCATGTCTAGAATCCCTCCTAGCACTCCTAGGTAAGCATGAGAGGCCAAGACAGTAGAATCTCTGAGACGGTGACAGGCCATCTAACCTGGAATCCACAATAGGGAAGAAACAATAGGAGAGCCCTTGACAGCAAGGTGGCAGGAGAGAATACTCTCAAATGTATATATATATATATATATATATAATATATATATATATATATATACACACACACACATATACATATATGTATCAATAAATATCTAAGATATGTCTCCGTATGTTTGTATATACACATACACACACACACACACACACACAAACAAAGAAACAGGTAGATTTCCTATAGTAGCAAAATGGAGAGTAGTTCTTTTCCAAAGAGTTCTGAGGACCCTAGTTAGAAAAAAACAAATGGCCGTTGAGGATATTCCGTGTCTCAGCCCTGGACCCTGTGTTGTACTACCGAACAGCGAGAGGCAGGCATGAAAACATCAGGATCTCAATGAGGACGATACGGATTATACTGTGGCCTGAAGCCAGGGCTCTGAAAAGCAGGCAAAGCAGCAGAGGAAAGGATCCAGTTCTCGTACCAGCCTCTGGATGCCGGCAGCCTCTAGAAGCTGCACAAGGTGAGGATGCTGTCCTAAGCTTCCAGAAGAAATGGGGACCTTGATCTTAGCAGTGAGACCTCTGTGCTGGGAGTAAAGGAGAGTACTGCTTCAAGCTAAAGGGTTTGTTGTTGTCACAGTGGCACAGGAGAGAGGGCAGGGACCTTCTAACAGTTCCACTTAAAGGTTGACAACAGAGAAACAGGAAAGTCTCTTGAAGTCACTGGACTGGAATGTGTGTTTCTAGAATGCGGAGCACACTAACCAGGGATAGACCTCACTTCGATTCCCGAGAACTTACCATGGGAAAAGAAAAAGAAAACAAAAAATCCTTATAGTGTGCACCTGCAATCCAGTGCTGAGGAGGAGAGAGGAAGTTTCCTGGGGCGGGCCAGGCAGCCCCGGGTGAGCTCCACATTCAGTGAGAGACACTATCTCAAAAACAAGGTGACGGGAGACAGCCTTTCATGTGTGTGCTTAAGCAAGAGTGAACATAAGCATGTGTACATACACACACACACCACTGGAGCATACACACGCACATACACACACTGGAGCATGCACACACATACACACACACACTGGAGCATGCACACACACATACACACATACACTGGAGCATGCACACACACATACACACATACACACATACACACATACACTGGAGCATGCACACACACACTGGAGCATGCACACACATACACACACACACTGGAGCATGCACACACACATACACACACACTGGAGCATGCACACACACATACACACATACACTGGAGCATGCACACACACATACTCACATACACTGGAGCATGCACACACACATACTCACACACACTGGAGCATGCACACACACATACACACATACACTGGAGCATGCACACACACACACACACTGGAGCATGCACACACACATACACACACACACTGGAGCATGCACACACACATACACACATACACTGGAGCATACACACACATACACACACACTGGAGTATGCACACACACATACACACACACACTGGAGCATGCACACACACATACACACATACACTGGAGCATACACACACACACACACACACACTGGAGCATGCACACACACATACACACATACACTGGAGCATGCACACACACATACACACATATACTGGAGCATGCACACACACATACTCACATACACTGGAGCATGCACACACACACACACACACACACAGTGGAGCATGCACATACACATACACACATACACTGGAGCATGCACACACACACACACACACACACACACACGCACAAAGATGGAAAACCATATAGGATTCTGGTTAAAGAGAAAGATGAAAAAAGACAGTCTGGCTTAAATAGCAACTCATCTATTTAACTGAGAGCCATTCCACACCTGACTTCATCCCTACCAATCTTATTTTTTATTCAAATAATATGACAATAAGGTGATTACCTCATATGGTGTGTGGAGAGAGACAGAGAGAGATATGCATGCCCACATATGCACAGTACCAATCTGCTGCTTTCCATGAGCCTAGGAATTACACTTTCTATAAAATGTCCACGATTTCCCCAATTGAGTGCTGGGGAGATGGCCCCATTGGTAAAGTAGTCCCTTTGCAAGCATGAGGACTCAAGTCTGACCCCCAGCATCCAGGTAAAAATCTGTGTGCAGTGACATGTGCTTGTAATAAACTCAGCACTGGGGAAGTGGAGACAGGAGAATTCTGTGGACTTGATAGCCAGCCTATTTGGCCTACTTGCATGCTTCATATCAGAGAGAGACAAACAAACAAATAACCACAACATGATGGCTCCACATCCAACACATGAACGTGTACCACACATACAGACATGCATGCCGTTTATATGTATACACACACACACACACACACAAGCTCAGATTGATGAGGAACTCCAAACTCTAAAAAAATGCACAAGGATAAAATAAACCTCAAAATAAGTCACACACTTAAGCATGTTCCCACACACTGCTTAAAGAAGCTACCAGGGACACACAGATCCCAGCCAGGCACACACATAGAGCCACCAAATAAACACAGGAGGAGCTGACTGAGACATCAAGTGACAGATCAGAAAGGGGCCCACCCATGTGGGGACTGCCAGCCAGCTGCTGAGGCTTAGCCTTCAGGCATGAGGTGCACTCAGCAGCCATACTGGCTTGTCTTGTGACTACAGCATGCCACTCTGCCCCCAGAACCAGAGCTTCTACTATACGTATAAGGTACAAGCACGCTCCGCCCCTTTCAGACTATCTGAACCGAAAACTTTGGTAAAGTCAAGTACGGTAGCAATTTCCTCATCTGTAAGGAAGAGGCAGAGGGATTGCCACACATTCCAGGCCAACCTGGCTTACATAGTGAACTCCAGAAGAGTTAGGGCTATCGAGTGAGACCTCAGAGAACTAAGCAAGGGTTTGAGATGTAACTCAATCAATAGAGTGCTTGCCTAGCATGACTAGCCCTGGGTTTGATCTCCAGACTGCATAAATCAGGTCTGATGGTACAAGCCTGTGATTCCAGCACTTTAGAGGTAGAAGGAAGGAGGATCAGATGTTCAAGGTCAAATCTTGGCTACAGAGCAAGTTCGAGACCAGAATGGGCTACATGGGACACTGTCTCAAAAAACAAATAAATAAATAAAAGGCTAGTGTCCTGGTTACCATCCACTGTCAACCTGACACAGCCCAAAGACACCTGACAACTGACAAAGGAGTCTCAATTGAGAGATTAGCCCAATCAGATTGGCCTGTAGCCAAGTGTGACTCCTGAATGATATGGAGGGGCTCAGGCCACGGCCAGTGCCCCCACTAGGCAGGCGGGCCTAGGCTGAGTCAGGGAAGGAAAGAGTGGACAAGCAGGGCTCCTCCTACGTGGATCTTGCTCCCAGGTTCCTCCTTGATTCCCCTCAATGTCCGATTGTGATCTGGAAGTGGAAGACAAATGAACCCTTTCCTCTCAAGTTGCTCTTGGCCAGACTGTTTCATCCCAGCACCAGAAAAGCAAACTAGAACATTTGGGAAAAAAATGTCTGTCCTGGCAGAAGTTCTTAAACATCAGAATTACAAAACTAGAGAAGATGATGATAGTTAGCCAAGAGAAATACATTTATATAAGCAAAATAACACACAGTGAATGCTACCCACTGAACAGTGTCTCCATCAACCCTGCAAAGGAGCAGGGACTCAAATCAAACAAAGGGAATGGGGAATCACGTGGAAATACTGGAACTTCAAGGGAAGAAGGCAATACAGGTGGAAGGATACCATTGCCTGCAGAGGTCTTATACAAGCCTGGGACACCTCCTGATACATGTTACTGATAGAGGGAACAGAGGAAAGCCCACCTTCCTCTCCATCCCCCCTCCAAATGCTGCTCCTCCTAGCTCCAGGCAAGGGAACTAGGGAAATCACTCAAGGGGAAAAGTCCTTGCTATTGGGGTATGGGGACCCCAGTTTTAATTGCCAGCACTCACACAAAAAGCTGTGCATGGCTGTGCATGCCTATAACCCAGCACTGAGGAACAGAGACAGGAAGCCCAAGGGCCAAGAAGTCACCAACCATCTTATCTAGCTGGCTAAAAGGATGAGATTTTAGTGAAGGACCCTTTGTCAAGGCTATGCATTGAGAGGCAATAAAAGAAGACACCTGAAGTCCTGTGACAGCTTCTACAGGCACACCACACATACACACACACAACACACACACACACATCACAGACCACACACACACATACACACTACACAGAACCACACATACATCACACATATATTCACACACATCACACTCATCACGCACCACACACACACCAAAATTACAGATGACAGAATGGGAGAACACAATTATAGATGACACAACAGGAGAACATAGCAAAGAAAAGCACTATATAAAGCACTGGAGAGAAATAGGAAAATGGACTCTTGGTCTCAGCATGAACAGTAGTAAATAAAAAAAAAAAATCAGAGCTGAAAATAACAGATTTTTTTTTAAAGAATAAGAAGCTCCAAGGGGAGTCACATAAGACCATGGCATCCATTAAACACAGTAGGTTTCTTGAAGAAGCAGGAAGGAAACAGAATGTAGTTTGGCTCATGGAGAGGTCTGCGCCTACCCACACCCCAAGGCTCTTGCTCTGCCACAACACCACAGACTTCCGTGAGCCTGTTTAGCTTCTCTTCTCTGGATCTTAATATCACGTGCAAAGAATAGCTCCGCTAGACGAAAGTAGATGTCTAGAAACAGGGTGTATGTGTGTGTGTGTGTGTGTGTATGTGTGTGTGGTGTACACGTGTGGTGTATGTGGTGTGTATGGTATGTGTGTGTGTGGTGTGTGTGTATGTGTGTGGTATATGTGTGTGTATGGTATGTGTGTGTGTGTGTGTGGTGTGGTGTATGTGTGGTATATGTGGTGTGTATGTATATGTGTGGTGTGGGCGTGTGTGTGTGTGGTGTATGTGTGTGGTGTGTATGTGCTTAGCGTGTGTGCATTTTTACATTTAAAAATGTACATGGGGATTTACAAACTCTGGTATCATTCCTCAGTACTGCCCACTCTAGTTTTTTGAGACAGGGCCTCTCACTGACTTGGAATTTGCCTAGAAGGGCTAAACTGGTTGACCAGTGAGCCCCAGGTACCCTGTCTCTACCTCCCCAGAAATTATAAGCACACACCACTAAAGTTGACTTTTCTTTATGTTTGTTTGTTTCAGTAGCTCAAAGGATCAAACCAGTTCTTTATGCTTGTAGGATAAGTGCTAACTGAACATCACCCAGCCCCTAGCATCTTTCTAAACATCCGGGCAGGTGGTGATGATAACATCTTAGTTCTTAGGTAAACACTGCACTGTCTACTAAAAGGGGCTTGTACATAAGAAAAAAAAATCTTGAATGTTCCTCAATCATTTTTATTCACTGAGAGAATTTTATTTTTTTTATCTATACTTCCTTTGCAGATAAAATCGGATAACCTCAGGACCAGACAACCTTTGGAACTCATTTCCTCCCTCTTCTATCCCAATGTAATAGCCAAGGTCCACACTGGGCTTGGTGGAGCACTCCTATAATCCCAGCAATTAAGAGGCTGAGATTGGAGAGTCTCAAGGTTGAGACTAGTGTGAGCTACATAGGAGGCCCTACTTCTAAACAAACAGAAGCAATGGAAGTCCAGCCAGGTGCATGGTGTGCACTGGAAGGCCCAGCTACTCTTCAAGCCGAGGCAGGCAGATCATTGGAGCCCAAGAGTTCAAGGCCAGCTTGGGCATTAAAGTAAGACCCCCTTCATCTCAAACCAACAAAATCTGAAGCTCAAAGAGGTTTGTGGGCTGACTGTGTACTTCACTGCATCTGTCTTTGTATCTGAGAATGTGCACGTGTGCATGTGTCCGTGGGTATTCGCATGTATGTATGTATGTATGTATGTACGTACATATGTACACAATGTTTGTGAGTGTAGAGGTCATAGGTTGACATTGGGTATCCTCCTCAATCTCTGTCCCCTTATTGTTTGAGACAAGGTCTCTCTCTGAGCCTGGAGCTCCCAGGTTTAGCCAGGCTGGCTCTCCAGCAAGCCCCAAGGAGCTTCTTATGTTCCCCTCCCCAGACCTGGGATTATAAGTATGACGTATACAGTATGCCATGGTGATGTTCAGCTCTTTACATAGACGGGTGCTAAGGATTCAAAGTCATGCCTCAAACTTATGTAGCAAGTACTTTACTGACTGAGACACCTCCCCACGCCACCTTTGTTATTACCACTGGATTTTTAAAAATTACACTGCGTCATTTATTTGTGTGTATCCGTATGTGCATATCATGAACATGTGAAGGTCAAAGAACATCTGTGGGAGTGGGTTCCCGTGGGGTTCCAAGGATGGAACTCAGGTAGCCAGGCTTGGTAGCCTTCACTGTGTACCCTCTTAGCAGCTTGGGACTACTGGTGAATAGAAGCATTTGGAATAAGGAACAGGCAAGCCCTGAGGAGCCTACAGGGAACAGAAGGAAAAGAAATACACTCCTGGGGTGCCTTGTGGGGAAACTCCCAGCTGAGATCAAGGGTCAGGGTCAAGGGTCAGGAGTCACAAGACAGCCATGCAGGGCTTCAGTCATCTGGGAATGACTTTATAATCAACCTTTACTAAACTATTAAACCGTAACCCTAACACCTCTGCCTCATCACCCTAAAAAAAAAATGGAAACCAACTGAGAGAGAATAGGAGCCCGGAGGCATCCAGAGTTAACTAGAACACACAGCCAGACTGGTTTGGGTTTGTTTTGGGTTGTTTTTTTGTGACTGTTAATCTGTTTGTTTTTGAGGCAAGGTATCAAGTCACCCAGGTTGACCTCTAACTGGATATGTGGTTGAGGATAACTTTGAATTTCTGATCCTCCTGCTCCACCTTTGGAATACTAAGGTTACAGTCATGTGCTACCATGCCTGGTTTACCCAGTGCTGGGGATCTAGCCCCAGGCCTCTGTGCATGCTAGGCAGTCACTCCACCAATAGAGATATACCCACAGCCTCCAGAGAATACTCTTAAGATGTCAACTAAGGAAACAGCTAACTTGAGGGGTGGGGGCAGGGTGGAGGACAAGACAGATGGCTTACATTCTCCCCATGGGAATGGGAGGACACTAAGCTACACCCACCTGCTCCCCACACACGTGGGTGTATGCCCACAGAGGGCTCTGGGAAGGCCCAGAAGCCAAGAGGCCAGTATGTTCCCTTCCTCAAATCTCTCCGTAATAACGACTCAGGCACACATGTATTAGCAGTCTGTTGTCAGCTGTTCCCTCAGGACTAACACTCAGCACTCAGGCTCAGGTTAGGCCTTGTCCTTGCCACCCACTAGTGAGACCTCAGAAAAGGGACCTACAGGAGTCTTCCCTGCAGTCCCTTCCAAAGCTCTCTTAAGTCTTCTCAGGGCATGCCTTAAGAAGGCCCAACACAGCCTCATCAGCCTGAAGAGCCACCAGCTCACATGGGCTCTGGATCTGTTGTCCTGGTAGATTGTCTGGGTCTTACAATATTATAATCTCCCTGTGTCTATACACTGAGAGGAACATTAGCATCTGCCTCAGACTTAAAAGAGGAACTAAACAACTCTGACAGAAAGGATCACATGAAACAGTAGCAACTGTGAAAGGTAAATTTTTCATCACTGCCATTATTATTATTGTTGTTGTTTTTCCTGAAACACTGCCTCATATTGCTAAGGCTGTCCCTAACCACACAAATGTAGATGAGATCCACCTTTTGAGGTGAGCGTTGAGATCACAGGTGTGCACCACTGTGCCCAGTTTATGCAATGCTAGGAACTGAACCCAAGGCTTCCAGCACAGAGGCCAGCACTTTGTCAGCTGAGCCCCAGCTGATGAACCCATGATCTCTGTTACCCTTCACATTCATCCCTGACATTTTCCACAAAGACACACAATCTCTGTGACAATCACCCAAACCAGTCTTCCCCTTCCACCATGTGAGGTCCAGGGATTGAACTAAAGTTATCAGGTCTAGCAACAGATACCTGTATTGACTGAGCCATCTGGCCAGACCATACAAAAGGTATTTTAGAGCAGCACAGTATGCCAGGGTCTGCACGCTCTATGTGTGCACAACTAGAACTAAGGAGCTCAGATGGGACACACATATGTTCCTTCAACGCCTCCTCTCTCTCTCTCTCTCTCCTCTCTCTCTCTCTCTCTCTCTCTCTCTCTCTCCTTCCTTCTCTCTCTCTCTCTCCCCTTCTCCTTCCCTCCCTCCTTCTCCCTCTCCTCTCTCCTCCTCTCTCTCTCTCTCTCTCTCACCAACACACACACACACACACACACACAGAGAGTCGGGGTGGGGGTGGGGGGAAATAGGCTTCTCTTTTTCTGCAGTACTGAGAATTAGACTCTGGGCCACAGAATGCCAGGCAGATGCTGTGCCAGCAGGCATGTCCAATCTTTTGACATCAAAACATGGTGTTGTCATCTACAAAGTCAGGCAATCGAATTTAAAAAAAAATAAAAATGTTTCCAGTAAGTCAATGGTTTGTGTTGGGCCATATTCTTAGCTATTATGGGCCACATGCTTGATACCAGTGAGAGATGACCGCATAGGGGTTGGGGGGAACACAGGCACATCTGCTCATATGTAAAAGTGCCTTAGAACAAGGAGGCAGAAGCTTGCAGTATAGCCCTAGCTAGTATTAAACTAGCTATGTAGACCAGGAGTGCCTTGACCTTGCAATAATCTTCCTACCTCTAACTGCTCAATGTTGGGATTACAAACATGGGCCCCCACCCACAGCTCAGGTAAAGCAACTCTTACTAGTAACCAGGTATCTGGGAGTATACCTCATTCCTGAGCTCATGGGAAGTAGAACAGAAAAAGCCTCTTTAGCAGTCCTGTAAGTAGCCACTCCAGTGATATCCAGGAGGCATCAATATAGTCCTGGCATTGAAAGCGACAGACAGCGCCAGTTCACAAGGAGAACTACACCCATCAAATCTGGGCATTAAGAGGCAGGGAAGAGCGACTCAATTCCTAAGTGTCTGCCACAAAAACACAAAGACCTGGGTTTGAATTGTTGACAAGTACATAAAAAGCCAGGCCCAGCAACACACATCTGAAATCCCAGTGCTGGGGAGGCAGAGGCAGGAGGAACCCTGGGGCTTGCTGGCCAGCCAGTATAGCTAATCAGTAAGATATTCTGTCTCAAAAAAAAAAAAAATAAATAATGCAGAGCAATTGAAGAAGACATCTGACATGGACCGCTGACCTCCACAGATGCACATGTCCCAGGACAAACGTGCACGTGCACACACAAACACAAGATGAATGGCTTATTGCCCTTATTGCCTTTGCCTGCCTAGATCTGGGGGACTACAGAGTTCCAGAAGGAAGGCCTTGTTTTCACTCTAGAAGTTTGTGAGTTAGACAAAGGAGCTGTGGGTTCTGAAGAAATTAAACAATTCCTAGGAACCCTCCCCAGCCTTCTCAGGACCAAATCAGGGATGGATAAACTCAACTGTAGAATTGACTTTAAAAAGAAAAAGGAAACAGCTCAAATATCAAAAACACGCAGCAGAAGTCCTCACTCTCCTGGCTGAGGACATGGTCACAATGGCAAGGCTCCTGGGACCTTGTCTTGGTAGTTTTCCAGGAACTACTGGTCTGCATCCTCGCTGTAAGAGGTCAGCTATATGACCTGTGAGAAGGTCATTCAGAGGAAGAGCATCTTCATCCCCAGCATCGGGTCTGGCCATGGCTTACAGAAGATGCTGGATAAATGCTAGGATTGGAGATGACTCAACAGATTAAGTATCTACTGCACAGGCATAAGACCGGAGTTCAGATCCAGCACCTACATGAAAGGCCAGGTCCACTGGTGTACACCAACAGGGATGTAACTTACAGGCAAACCAGCTCCTTGACTCACAGGTAAATCAGCAATAGCTCAATCAGTGAACCCCAGGTTCAGTAAGAGATCCTGTCTCAAAAATAAAGTGGGGAACAAATGAGAAAGACACCTGACTGACATCAACCTAGGCCTCTACAGGGATACACACAAACAGAGGGGCACAGAAAGTGAGGGAGAGGGAGGGGGAGGGGGAGGGGGAGGGGAGGGGGGGGAGAGGGAGAATTGGATTATCAACAAGAACACACAATGTTAAACAGTGTAGGAATATGACCTAGATTAGGCATTTTATAACCCTAGTATACTGTAAATCCATGCCTATAATTCCAACACTTGGGATGTGGAGGCATGAAAATCAGGAACTCAACTGAAGTCTAGACTAGATAGTGAGTTTCAGGCCAGCCTGGGCTATATTAGACCAAAAAAAAAAAATCAGAACTTCAAAGGATGGGCAGATCCTTATTGGATTCAAAAATAGAAATTTAAGAGTATAGACCTCTCTTCTGGCCATTACAAGTGACTCTACTTCAAAGCAGTCATTAACTCTAAAAGCAGTAGTCTGGTAAAACCTGCACTGACAGGTTCCAAACATTTGTCTCCCACTCAAACCTCTGAACTGTCACCCAGATGGTTAATTCCACTCCCCCTATAAAAATGATTTCTTCCCTCTTCTAATATCTGGATTCTGACATATATACACTTCCTTCCATCAAAGCTGCTCATTGCCTTGTTCGCCCAGCACCAGAAATCCTCTTCCTAAGCCTTACAATCCTTATAGCAACCCCTGAGACAAGGCCAGCAGCACAGGCTTTCCTTAGTCATCACAAAAGCACCAACAAGGCCTGTCCCTCTGATGTCCAGTCGTATTGCCCACCCAGGACAAGCTGTAAGAAGTAACCCCAGACCCAGGGCTCTTTAAAGTCTCTCAGGAGCGAGGCTGCCTGTGAGGCTGCTGAACGGTAACAGGAGCACCAAATCTTTCTGATGACTGCCCTGAGTGACTTTACCGACTGAGATACCACCTATCCCCCTCCCATGATGGGACTCGGAGGTGATATAGACCCCAAATCATGATGTAGCTCCTATGCAAGCATGATGACCTGCATTTGGTCTCCAGGACCCAGGTTTAAAAGAGACAATGATACCTCAGTGTGCACTTGTAATCCCAGCACTAGGGAGAAAGGCAGATTCCAAGGCTACTTACGGAGTTCCAGGCTAGTAAGAGGTCCATAAAATCAGGAAGTGGATGGTGCTTGAAGAGCAACACCTGAGGTTTGTCTTCTGACCTCTACACAGTCACCTCTGTCTGTCTGTCTATCTGTCTGTCTGTCTGTCTCTGTGTGTATGTGTGTGTATCTATGTCTCTCTCTCTCTCTCTCTTTCTCTCTCTCTCTCTCTCTCTCCACACACACACACACACACACACACACGGGGGTGGGGATGACACAATCACATAAGGAAATAGTGAACAGCTACTCTTCTGGGACAAGTTCCTCAGCTGTGATCACAGAAGACTGTGACATTTCCTTGCTTAGGAGGCCAGCCGAGCACATGGCTGGTGGGTTCTTTTGAAACTAGGGAAGCAAAATGGGAAGAAAGGAAGTCTGAATTGCTCTCGTCTCTTGGGGTCCCTTCCAGCTTCTCTCTGGGAACACTGCGGATGCACATCCATATGCACATGTTCTGTATAAAAATGTATTCGGATGTGTGAATATATAATGAGCACAGTGTTCACACTTCTACACACAAAGCCCTGGAAATGTGCACGCTGCTCAGGAGAAGATCCAAAGGCCCAGAGAGCTTTGCTGTGACAGCTACTGGAGCTCACAGAGACAGCCACACTCAGAGAAAGGACCAACACTCCTGCCATCTCAGGTTACCTTAAATCTAGCTGTCGGGAAACTAGAGAGATGTGTCATTGAGTAAAACATTTGCAAGCATGAAGACCTGAGCTTGACCACTGGAACATACATTTTTAAGAAGCCTGGCAGGTACAGATAGATAGTTCAGTGGTTAAATCACCTGCTGGACAAGAATAAAGACCCGAGTTTCAATCTCCATCATCCATATAAAACTGGACACTACAGTGTCTATAATCTTAGCACTCCTGTGGAAAGATGAGAGACAGAGACAGGAGCCTCAGAACTCAGCTAGGTCTTGGCTGACATATATCCCAGAAAATAAGAGCTTGTCTTGTTCCAGACAAGATTGAAGGCAAGGATTGATGCTTGAGGCTGTCTTACTTATATGGACACACACGCATGGACACATATGGACACACATGGGGGGGGACACACACCCACAAATTTTACATTCAAAAAAAAAGAAAAAAGCAAGGCACAATGACATAGAGTTATAATCTCAGTACTGTGTTGGTGGAAACAGATGGAGCCCTGAAGCTCATAGACCAGTCAGACAAGCCTACCCACCTATCGTTAGGCTAGTGAGAGACCCTGTCTCAAAAACTCAAGATGAATAAAATCTGAGGAAAAACAGCTGAGGTTGTTCTCTGACCTCCATATGCAAGGACATACATACACACACACGTGCACACACACACACACACAAACACACACACATTCTGATAGTTACAAATCTCCAAGCCCCTGTAGACTCTTTTATCCTACTAACTCTAATCTCAAATGTCCCAAACTAGGAAGGTAGGCTGAGGGAGAGAAACACAGGAAAGACATGACCCAAACCTTTTGCCCAGACATTCAACTGGGCCACAGACAGTTGCTGGGAAAAGAACAGACACTTCCTCCTTTTCTCTGTCCCTGAAAGGGGTGCCCATACACCCCACCTCTCCATTTCCAGAGCTCTACCGCAAGTTTATCATATGGGCATTCAGTTGATAACAGAAGAAAAACTAAAATGTCCTCTACAGGGGGGAGCTTTGTTCTGATCCTAACAGAGTCAGACTTAAGCCTGCCCATCTCAACACTGAGTAACAGCCACAAAATGATTTAGAGGAACTAAGGGAGGGTGGGAAAACTCATGGAACACAGGTCTGAGATGCTTTGACTTTCTTGACTGAGATAGAGCTCTGTTCCAGAGACAAAGGGTCTCCCACAAGTCCAGGGTGGGAGATCCCTCCGGTCTTGACAACAAACTTGAGCTAGGTCAGTTAATGAACTTGCTTTCCACTCAGAACTCAATAGATTCTAATTTGATCTAACCTTATATCCAAGTGTAGTTACAGATGTGACTTTGCCACTACACGGGAAAACCCCACACAAACCTATGCTTGCTGCTTCCCAACTTCACAGCCCCAGAGGCACCCAGGACCATATTCAAACACCAAGCCGAGGCCTGGCAACTACTGCCAGGAATTACTGAGCTCTAGATCTAGACCAGGGCAACCTCAGCAAATCAGAAGGCATTCTCTGGGTCATACACTTACACACACTTACACACACACACTTACACACACACACACACACACACACAGCTCAAGAGTGTTCTAAAAGCCATTGAACAAAAAAAAAAAAAAAAAAAAAAAAATACAAGCGCCACCCCTTCCCTCTTCCCTGCGGTGGCTTTGTGTGTGACATCGACTGTGAGCGCGCGAATGTTGCCGGGCTCACACACCCCCTTCCACCCAACCTGCTCCCAGCAAAGAGTAAATGCACGCGACTGAGCGCCCTGCATTCCCTGAAAGCGGGTCCACCTGGCAGACTGACGCACCACCAGGCCTCTGGCTTTCCACCCGCAGGGAGCAAGGGTATGACATCCACGCCCCCGTCTCCAGAGGCCAGAGTGGCTCTGGAAAGCAGAGCTGTGGTGCCAGTCACAGGCCAGGCAGAGGCCCGGGGACGAGAAAGGGTGAACAAGAGAGCACAGAGATCCCCACTCTCATACCCTCTACCCCCAATTTAGCGAGCTGTGGCCCCAAAGGGGACCAAAGCAGCTGGCCTGGCGACTCGGCAGGAAGTTCCCAGGACTGCACTGAGCATGCTCTAGGGGAGTATGTACGCGGGTGTCGCCCTTACATCCCGCAGCCTCTGCCATCTCCCAGTCGTGGGTGCACACCGGCTGGATCGCGGTCCGGGTTGGCGGTCCCCAAGGATATCTGGGTTACAAAGGGTCTTCTTGACCTCTCAGCCTGGAGCTCTGGATCTTCGTATCCCTTCTCCCCAGCGACCTGGGGCCCCACTCCTTCATTCTTCCTTCCAACTGGCTCAAGGCACATCTCACGCTGAGCTCTCGGATCCCCAGGACCCTAGCCCGGCCCACGCTGGCATCCTGTTTTCTGGTTTCACCGCGGTCCCAGCGTCCAAAATGCCAATCTCAGCTTCTCGCTTCCAGCCCACGCCACCCGAGCCCCTCTGGACAGTTCCTTGGAAGCCTAAAAGCCTCAGAGACTAGGGAAGGTCTTTGGGGTCCCATGAGAGGGGATGCCTCTGAGCAGGTGGTGAACCCTCCAAGTGGGTCCCTCGGTTGTACTCTGGGGTTCCCTCCTCTGTCCCAAATCAAACACGGCCAGAACATCCACCCACGCAGTCCTGGGTGTTAGCGTTGGGCCGGATAAGGGCTGCCTCATCTCCCCTAGCGTCCCCCACGCGTCCCCTGCGATCCACAGTCCGTGCATCTCCCGAGGGGGGATGGCGAGCTTCTGAATCGATCGCTCGACCCTGCAGCAGCTCTTACCTGCTAGTAGGGGAGCAGCAGAAGCACCATCAGTAGCAGTCGGGGTCACTCTCCAGCAGCCGTGCTTCAGGGAATGGGGGTCCCAGGCACAGCCAGGAGCGGGGTCACAGCGCCCCCAGAGACTGAGAGGCGGCTACCTGGGCTGGATGGAGCCTGGGGCCGCCGCCGCCACCGCGGGAGCCGCAGGGCTGCCGGGCGAGCGGGCCTCGGCAGGGACGGTCTGAAAACTACCAGCCCTGGCGGGGCCGTGCGCAGCTCGTCCACCTTCCGCCCCTAGACGCAAGCAGGGACGTTCCTCCCGGGTCCAAACGATCAGGACAGAATGGTTAGGAGATCTTTTCGAGGTTTCTACTACCCTTCCCGGATCGACCTACCCAACTTCTCTTAGCTTCTGGGCTCGCGCCGCTCTCCAAGGCAAAGGGATTCCGGGCCACCGACGATCGGCAAATTCCCCGCCCACCCCGGCAGAGCGCTCAGCCAATTCGGAACGCCTTGGCTTCTCGGGGATCGTCTGCAAACTCTAGACCTTGTACAAGAGGACTTGAAGCCGCTCCATTCCGCAGCCCAAGGAGAAACAGGCAGCAAGCTAGACCGAGGGAGTTGAGTAAATAGTACTCTAGCAAGGTCAGGGGCAGCGTACAATTACTATTACATACAGTGCGTCCTCCAGAGTGATGGTCTCTGGGCCTCCTCTGGACAGGGACCTTCCAGGAGTGAAGTCAGTGGGGAGGAGATGGCGGGCTCAACTATTTAGGGGTCTTGCCAACTTTAACAAACGCCCTGAGCTCCATTTTATACTTTGTAGAACAGATTGGCAAAAGCAGTAGGAATTTCTGTCCTGTGTCTTTTTTATTTTTATTTTTTTAACTGAACAGATTCGTATTTGTTTATTTTGTGATTTGGGGGGCATGGGTGGGAGGTGCAGTCTTGCCTAACCCAGACTGGCTTGCTTTCTAGCAGAGAACAACCCCTAACTCTGGATCCTCTAGCCTCCATCTCCTGAGTGCGGGAATTACAAGCATCAGCCACCACACCCTTGGCTTTGGTGACCCTGAGCAAGCCATTTATCCTGCTCCTCTCAGCGGCTCTATTGATAGAGAGCAATAACGGCCGCTTCGTGATGTTATTGTGAAGAATGGAATGAAATTTGTAAAAGGTTTGGCAGTGACTGGTACACAGTAGGCACACAATCTTTCTAATGTGCTTCTTTTCTCTGCTCTGTCTGCGTTTTATGAGCAGCCTGGACAGCTTAACACAGTACTCTTGTAAATTCAAAAAGAAATAAAACACATCTCCTGCCCTGAGGGCACCACAATGAAACACTGAGTGGCATGAAATATTCAGTCGGCCACCCTCAAGGGAGCTGGCCATGCATTTACATCATGGAGCATTATAGATCCTGGTTAAGTGTTATCTGGAATGGAAGGAGGGTGGACTGGTGGATTACCAGAGGTGTAAATGACAGAAGTACTGCTCCTGTGAGCCAGCGCTATATCCAGTTACAGTATAAGGGCTTATGCTGCAGCATTTCTTCCACCATGTTTCACAGCCTCGCTGGTGGTCTTGCTCTCGGGCTAACTTCACCCTAACTTGCACCCCTCCACATCCCAGAAGAATTATTTTAAACCTGGAGATTATAGAATTTTGCAATTTTTTTTTGAACTCTAGGAACAATTTAGTTCCTCTTCTGCATTTTGTAAAGTAGCCCTCTGAGCCACACAGCCACTGAGTAAGAGCTCTTGACACTCAGGTCCTTCCTAGGGTACACCTGTGGTGCCGTCTCCTGCTTGGAACACCCTGGGAATGCACACAAATGAAATCGGCCGGCCCTTCTGTAACATCCACCTGGAAGAAGAGACTGGGCTCCTTCTGCACCAGAAGAGTGTCCAGGTGTCAGAGACGGTCCAAGTGGGATCCGAGGACACAGAGGAAATTTGCGTGCACAGGAAAACCTTTTCTGGAAACCCCAGGAATATTCTGAGACATTCTTCCTCTCAAGCCCTTAGGAAAAAAAAAAAATGTCTCAAGAAAAATGGTGACATCTGGTGGCCAGGCCTTTCTGTGCTGGGTACAGATTCTAATCATAATAGCTTTGCTTGAAAGCCAAGTCCCAGGGACCGTTCCTAACTGTAGCAACCTGGTAGTCTGAAAGGCATTCACCACTTAACCTTTATAGAGGATATTCTATATAGTTATTTTAGATTCTTTAAGCCAGAGCACATACATATATAAAGAAATAAAATGTGGTATAAATAAAATATGTAAATTAATGTATACACATAGGCATAATCTCTCTTATCTATCCTACTTATTTACATAAATATATAGCATGTTCTTTGGGAGAAATGAATATTACTTCAATTGTTCTTTCTATGGAGTAAAAGCAATAATTTACTGGAGCTTGGAAGATGCTTCAGTCAGTAAAGTGCTTGTTTGTGTGACCAGGAAGACCCAAATTCCATCCCTAGAACCCGTATGTAAAGAACCAGGCTTTGTGGAGCATGCTTGCAGTCCGGTGCTGAGGATGAAGAGACAGGTCGATCCTTTTAGCTTACTGGCCAGCCAACATAGCCAAATTGGAGAGTTCCAGGTATTGAGTGATCCTGCCTCAATAAATGAGGTAGACATCTGTGAAATGACACCTAAGGTTGACCTCTCACCTCCACAGGAAAGTGAACACACCAAGGGACTGAATATACTATGTGAATAACTATAAAAGAGATTCTTCCTTGCAGAGAGGACAGTGGTGGCTAAAATGGGCCTAGTTCATCCGAAGAACCAACATGAAAAGGTGATCTCAAATCAGCCACACCCCAGCGTGGATGGTCACTTCCTCCTAGTTATATAGTCTGCAGATACTAACCCTTCAGTGAACCTTCTCTAATCTACATACCCTGTTGTCTCCCAAGACCACAGCACCCTGTGCAATTGGGAGCAGAATTACATGTGTTCTAGTTTCCTTCTATTGCTGTGACTAATGCCATGACCAAATGCAACTTGGTAGGAAAGAGTTCATTTGGCTTATACTTCCAGGTTGCAAATCATTACAGAGGGAAATCAGGATAGGAACTCAAGACCGGAACCATAGAGGAACACTGCTTGCTGCCTAGCTCTCTGGCTTGACCAAAGGCCCATGGTACCCAGGGTTGGTGCTGCCCAGCAGTGGATTTGGCCTTCCCACATCATTCATTAATCAAGACAATCTCTCAAGTACATGGCAACAGGCCAACCCAGTCCAGGCAATTCCTCAGTTGTAGTCCCCTAATCTTAGGATGCATCAAGTTGACAATAAAAACCAGCTAGCACACTACGAGTATATACTTACATCAATACATCCTGTTTGAAGATTCAGAAGCAGGTGGTAGGAATCTCAAGTGAGGTTCCAGTGACCCCTCCTTCTTTACCTCCTCTTTCTATGAGGGATCCTCAACAGGCAAAAGGCCTGTTCTCAAGGGTCTCTTGTTAGGAGACACAGCTGCCTCACTGAGGTCAGTGGTTGTTACTCTGAGAGGACAGAGTGCTACAAGGTATCAGGTGCAAAGGATGATGGGATATTTGGATATTTTTCATGTCATTACCAGTGCCTGTTGCCGAGTCATTTTGAATTATATTGCTCCATGTCTGCCCATATATTTGTTCCAGGTGCCATATGGTGGATAATTGCTCAGTTATCAACACAATAAACAGGCTTTGTCCACATAGTCAAGTCTATTGTTTCCTAGCCTCTCTGTGTTAATTATGTTTATCATAACACTTCATGGGACAGAGCTTACTGTGTCCATTTTATAGATCTAGAAAAGGTAAATAACACACCCACCCATAAACACTATTGCTAAGGATCCTAGCCGTTACTGAATCAGCCTGTCCCCATGGCCTGGAATCTTCCATGCCCTGTTGCCCATATTAGAAAACCAAGAAGAGATGAAGAAAAGAACAGAAACTACTCTAAAGAACTCGTGAGATCCTAAAGTATATGTGGTATACCTAAACCTATTGAAATCGGCCTATAGACATTTCAAGCAAATGACAATTGTGGTCATAAAATGTCAAATCTGTAAAATGTCAAATCTGCCTCTGTCTTAGATCAGGGCTCTGTGAATCACCTAACACCATTATCTCAACAACAACATTTTTTCCTGCCTGGGCTTCAGCCACCTTCCTGCCTGGAGGGATTATCTACTGTGTGCCTGGGGGAAGGTAGATGGCTATGTTTGACAAGTCAGTGGTACCCGGTTACTAAAGTGAACATGCTAGTGTGTGGTGAGATGCTGAGGCGGTGGTACCTTACCAGTGCTTGTGCTATGGCTTTGGGAGTTGTTTAGAGATGCAAGCCACTGAGGCAATGCCCATCTTTCTTTTGAGTAAATCCCTCACCCCCTTAAGTCAGTTCAAATAGGACCTAGTTGTTTTTAATTAAGTAGCTGAATGATAGACATTTGAATCAAGAGGTACAAGCCCTTGGGAAACAGATTTAAACAGGTAAGGATCATCTAGTTTGATTACAGCTAAGAGTTGAAACAGTAGAAAGGTTTTGTGGGGTGGGAATATAGTTCAATGATACAGCATTTTCCTAGCATGCCTGAAGTGCTGGGTTTGGTCCCTAGAAACAAAAAGAAAATCAAAACAAAATTAAAGACTTTGTAAATAACTTTGGTCTGTCATAGCTAAACTTCATTAAATTCATAGTCAGGGATATAGCTTGGTAGTAGAGTAAGCATAAGGTTCTGGGTTCAATCTCCAGCACTATATAAACATTTAAATTATGAATTAATTTAATCCAGGTTAAATTTTTAGGGAAACCAAACAGAAACTAAGGACTATGAAGACCATGGAGGAAGGTAGTTGTGTGGAATTTGAACAGCTTCAAGAAGGAAGAATTCGGCCAGTGAGATTGTGGGAAACAGATCTTGCTGCCAAGCCTGCCGACCTAAATCCAGTCACAGAGACTCGGTTATGAACACAGTAAGCAGGCTTTCCACATAGTCAAGTCTATTGTTTCCTAATTATGTTTATTGTTATAACAGTTCATGGGACAGCACTTATTGTGTCCATTTTATAGATCTAGAAAAGGTAAATAGCATACCCACCCATAAGCACTATTGCTAAGAATCCTAGCCATTACTGACTCCGAAGTCAGCCTGTCCCCAAGTTAGGAGAGAACTAACTCCTACAAGTTGTCCTTTGGCCTCCATATAGGCTTGGTGGCATGTGCACACACAAAAAAACCAAATAAATATTTTAAGAAAATTGAATAGTAGAAAAGTACTAAGATATCCAAGTCCTGAATTTGGGTTAAGCTACATATGAAATGGATATCTATGGCATCTCAAACAAATGAACAGTAATAAACAACTTGTTTAGCAGCTGAAGGTCAAGTATATGATAAACAAGGACATTGTTGGTCTTGTGAGTTGCTGTCTTATGTCACCTGGGCTTCCCCAGGACCTGTCCTCTTATTTCAAAACAAGACTGCTAGTTAGAACAGAAGGAAACAGGTTTAGAATATCAGGTGATGTGATTGAGTCACACACCTCCCTGGGCTTCCCAATCCAAATGAAGGCAATAATGAGTACCCCACTCCCACACACTCTGTGTGTGTGTGTGTGTGTGTGTGTGTGTGTGTGTGTGTGTGTGTGTGTGTGTGTGTGTGTGTGTATGTGTGTGGTGTTGTGGTTGGTTGTTGGGGGGGGAGGGTGACAAGCATGCCAAGGAGCATTTAGGGAGGTCAAAGAACAATTTTGTGGAGTCACGTCACATCAAAGTTTAGGCCATCAGATTTGCTGGCAGGTGCCTTTACCAGCTGAGTCATCTTGCTGGCTGACTCTTCCTCATTATTTCTTCCCTTCCTTCCCCTTTCTTCTTTCTTTGTTTCTTTTTTTTTCTTCCCTCCCTCCCTCCCTCCCTCCCTCCCTCCTCCTCCTCCCTCCCCCTCCCTCCTTTTCTCCTTCCCTTCCAGATAGGATCTCAGTTAACTCAGGCTGCTCTCAAACTCAACTCTCTAAGTAACTGAAGATGACTTGAACTTTTGATCCTGCTGCCTCCGCCTCCCAAGTGCTGGAATCGCAAGAATGTGTCAAGGTGCTGGTTTACCTGTCAGAGATCAAACCAAGCTTTGAGCTCTCTACCATCTGGACTACATCCCTAGCTGTTCTCTGAGCTAAGTCCTTTTATAAAGGTGAGATGTCACAAAGACTTCCGTATCACATAGTGGAGGAAATGCAAGAATTTAGCGAGTGCACCACATTTTCTATGACACAGCTGGAAACTGGGATTGAGGAGCACATGACCCAGTTCTGGACAATGATATTTAAGGGCATGTCTACCAAGAAATTTTGTTTGTGTTGTCCTTGTTTGAAAAAGGGTTTCTCTGTGAAGCCCTGGGAGTACTGGAACTCACTCTGTAGACCAAGCGGGCCTCAAACTCAAGGGATCTTCCTATCCTATCTCCTGTGTGCTAGGATTAAAGGTGTGCACCATCCCAGCCAGCCCAAAATACATTGTTTCCATTGTCTTTACTGGTAGTGGTAAGGATGGAACCCAGGCAAGGGCTCTACAGCTGAGCTGCATCCCCTGTCCTTTGTTTCCTTTTGATGCAATTGTGTAGTGATAAAAGAGCAGCGACAGACATCCTAGGTCTAATGAGTGCCAGTCAGGTACTCTACCATGGAGTCATATCCCAAGACCCCCGGTTTCTTTCATGTACCTTTGGGCTCCACGTCCTTGAACTGAAGTCTGGAAGCCCGGAGCCATGGCAGCAATTATGCAACTCTAAGGCATAAACCTAAAAAGAAAAGCCAAGTGGATGACAAGTCTAGAAAGATGAAAATGGCCCAGATATTTGAAGAGCCCTTGTAAACAACATTGGGCATCAGAGCTCCTTGTTCTATGAGGGGAAGAAACTGCAACTTGGTACAGGATTATTTATTAATGAAAAGCACACCAACATAACACCCATGGCCTAAAATGTTTCAAAGGGATAACGTAATCCTGAAAAAACCACCCAAAATAGCATTACCGTAAGCATCTTTCTTCCAGCCACAGGGAGACATCTCAGAATAGCTTGTCTTCTTACCTGCTACTTCTTGAAAACTTGGAAGAGAATCTAAATACATTCTATAATTTATAGTAGTGCATTTTAAAAGATAACCCTGCCCTACTGACCCTTTGGATTACAGATCTGCTGCCAGGCATTTTGTTCCAGTCACCAGCTCCTTTACACCTTTACAGGGTTCCTTCCCTTTGGTTTATATCCCTGTGATGCAAGCGTCCTGGTTCCTCCAGAAAAGAAGATGGGCTGCTTGGAGTTTAATATAGATTATAATTTTTAGCTATGTTAATTGTACAAATTTATGGGAAGGGTGTGTATGGTAATGTATACAATGTATAACAACCTAAGGTTATTTTTTTTTATTGGATATTTTATTTATTTGCATTTCCTTGACCTTGGCCAATGTCAGATTCTTGCCAAGCAGCCCCAAAAGCTCTCTGCCTCTCCCCCTTTTTTATTTCATAATTAGACTGAGTCTGTCTTAGGTTGTTCTGCCAAGAATGCCTTCCTTACCCATTGTGGAATATGCATTATCAAAAGCAATGCACTTCTGTCTTAGACAACCTAAGGTTCTTAACATTCACCTCCTTAAAAGATTAAAGTAATCATTTTGGCTCACTCTTCCCTGAGGATTTACACACACCGTTGGTAAGTTGCTCACACTGCTATGAATAACTTTATTGAAACTACCGTGACATACACACACACACACACACCACACACACACACACACACGTTGGGGATTGGTTCTAATGCTTTGTCTTAATTCATTTCCCAAAGCTGTGCTTCCAGACCTGAGGGTCGTTGCTCCCAGCTGGCTTTGATTGATAATAAAGAATTTCTGTACAGCCAATGGCTGGGAGTTTTAGATTGTGCATTCAAAGGGCAAAGGGAGAGGAAAGGAGGAGAAATTCCATGAATCAGAGGGAGAAGGATCAGATTTAGAAGCTGAAGGAGAGAAATCACCTAGCAATGTAGGTGGAAAAGTGAATGCTGCCTTATGGGGGGACTCCCCAGAAGGTAATGGGGTAGCAGATATAAAGTAGAGATTTTAAAAGATGTTAACTCAGGAATACCAGAGAGAGGTGTGTGCTAGCCATGGGAGAGTTTAGAAGTGCCCTACCATTGGGCTAGTCAAAGCATATCAAAGTTTACTGGCGTGTGTGTGTGTGTGTGTGTGTGTGTGTGTGTGTCTTCCATTCAAGAATTCAGAGAGCTCTTGGGTGGGTGCATTGCACACAACCCACTGGGAGCCAAAGCAGTTTAATACATTTGCTGATATACACATATACACATGCACACACACACACATGACAAAGACATGAAAATAGAGGCAGGACTTCTTGGAGAGAAGAGAATCAGTAGGAGTGGAAGAGAGGTAAGAGAGGTTAATGGAAGTGACTATGATAAAAAAGACATTATTTACACATATGAAAATGTTATAGTGAAACCAATTATCCTGTATAGCTAATATATGTTAATAAAACTAACCATTAAAATATTTTGGCCTCTAGGGTTTTTTGTTTGTTTATTTGTTTGTTTGTTTTTGTTAAGATGGAGTCTCATGTAGCCTTGGCTGACCTCAAACTTCTTATCTGTCTGAAGATAACCATGAAATTATGATTTGCCTACATCTACCTTCCAAAGGCTGAGATTATGGAACATAGCTGTATGCCACCATGCCTGGTTTTTAAAAATTTGTTTTGACTCCTATGTAACCATTACCATGTGTATAGGGCACAGTGTGACAATGATGTCTCAGTACATGCATACAGTCTGTACTGGTTAAATCAGTTAACATTTGGAGCTTATTGTCATTGCTGTGTATTTGGGAAGTGGAGCTCCTGGGAATCAACCCTTGATCCTTGCAACAGCAATAGTACTCTAAACTGCTGAAGCCATCTCCCCATCCCCTAGCAGCTTGACTGTCTGATAACAAACCTATTGTGGTGGTCTATCACAGCAGTAGCAAATTGCCACAGACACAAACACAGTGGTTGAGAACAGCTCAGATCTGTAATCTTACTATGCTGATGATTAGTCTGAAGTCAAGATCCTAGCTGAAGGGATGGTGTACAAAGTGCTTGCCTTGCAAGTTGGAAGACCAGAGTTCAATCCCCAGAACTTGTGTATAAAATAATGTAGGTGAGGTAGTGTATGCTTATAATGTGTGAGATTCCTAGGACTCTCTGGCCAGGCAGCTTAACCTTCATAGCAAGTACCAGGCCAAAAGAAGACCTACTTAAAACCAAAAAAATAAAAGTGAGTGACATCAGAGAACAACCACTGAGGTTTTACACACACACATACACACACACACACACACACACTCACACTCATGCATGCAAACACAAGCACACATGCACACACATGCACATATGTGAAACATACATACAATCATGCACACACATATACGAACACTCAAGAACACGCAGACACGCATGAACATATATGACCACACACAGTTGTGTACATGCATGCACATGTATGAACATACACACTTCGAAGGTGACTGTTTCTAGAGACTGTCCCAATTCCTAAGCCCATGAATCCACCTCACACTACCTTTTCTCTCTGCATGTCAATCTTCTCTTGGGTTCCATTTGTTAGATATAAGTTTGAGGTCATAACGAAAGAGGCCACCATTTCTACTGAAGAATCTGGACAAGACAGACTTTACTCTTGATCAAGAGGGTGCGCTCCGAAGACCAAACACAAAAAGACAGGAATTACATTTGTTTTTATTCTAAGTCAGATGATGACTATGACTTTAGCCCATTAACTGCAATATGACCTCAAAATCTATGGCTAGAGAGATGGTTTAGTGGGCATGGGTACTTGCACCAAACTTAAGGACCCGAGTTCAATCCCCGGGTCCATGTGAGGGAAAGAAAGAACCAAAATTTCCCACAGAAGCGATCTCTGAACCCTTCAACAACGCTTCTCCTAACCCCTCCACCTCATCACAAAAATAAATAAATGAATGTATTACTTTTAAAAATACTAATTTAATCACTTCTGTGAAGTTAATATTCACAGGTTCTAGAAACTAGGATGTGGACATTTTTGGCATCTGATATGCAGCCACCCCAGACTCCACCCCCTGACATCTCCTGGGAACCACTGTTACCACTGCTCTGAATCTCTGGCTACACTGTCTTCTTCACTCTTAGACTCTGGTTTGAGCCCTTAGGTTTGCTTTGTCTAAAAGAAAGAGGCCAATTCGGTTTTTTATTCTCATGCACTATCACAAGAAGGGAGGCTCCATCAGCCTAGCCCAGGGTTCCCTTACCATGGATGAGGGGACAGAGAGCAAAGCTGCCCAGGGCAGGCCCAGCTCAGAGATCCACCCCAGCCACTCTTCAAGAGAACAATGAAAAGCACTGTCTGTGTTAATTACCTTGTTGGTGTGCTCACTAGGCACCTGGCAACAAACCACTTAAGGAGGAGAGGTTTGTTTGGGCTCTAGTCTGGCAGAGAAGGCATATCAGCTGGACTGGCTGGAGGCTGGGGCTGCAGAGTATGTGGCTGCTTGCTCAATTCTCTGTGGACCATGAAGCAGAGTGAGAACAGGAAGTGAGGAAGATCTATAAAATCTTAAGCTCCACCACCCACAACTCACTTCCAGCTAGGCCCCACATCCCAAGATTCCTCAGTCTCTCAAAACAGTACCAACTGTTCAAACCCATGAGCCTGTGGGGCACATTTCACATTCAACGCACAACAACTTCCTTGATGCTAATCCAGGACTGTAAGAAATAGATGTGTACCCTGGAATTCCATTGACTCTTTATCTTTTTATCACTGTGGTGATATGCTATGCAAAATGATTCTCTTATTTACACAATAATTTTAAGAGATGGTGGAAAGTTGTTCAGAACACCTACAGTTGTGTACACTTAAGTACACATACACACTTCAATTTAAAGTGTATCAGACTTAATTATTTTTTTTTTTATTTCAGTGTTTTGTGAAGACTCCTCCTAAAGCAAAATGCCAATTGGGCTGAAGAGTAACAGGCCCCCAGACCTTAGCACAACTGACTCCATGATGGAAGCACTATTCAGGGTGTAAAACTCAGCACACAGACAACACCATCTGCCAAAATGAAAACAAAGACCTAATCCACCAATGTCTATAGTCCTGGAAAAGCCTCTAAATGCCTCTAACCTTGCTTTTTGGCTCCTGTAGTTCTGCTTCTGGCTAATAGTTTTTGTTAGCTGAAGTATGTCAACCCATAATATGGCTTTTCTGCTTAAAAACTCATCCTGAAAAAGGCTCAGGGCTACACAGGGATCCTGAACACCCAATGTAGCCACAAATCAGCCAATAAAGACTTTCTACTGGCTTAAACCCATGTCAAAGCTATCTTCTCTGGTGGATACCCTACAAGGAAGCAAGTGTGTTTTGGATCTGTTTTGTTTGTTTGTTTGTTTGTTTGTTTTTGAGCAACAGAAAAATTAGAAAAAGCAGTGGTTCAAAATAAAGGGGACCTTGGACCAAAAACAACAAAAGATTAAATTACAGAGGGTTATATTTGCTGAAACAGGCTTGCAAAACACCTTGGCATTTTCTGAAGTCCATCAACCCTGCCCTAGTCTGTAAAACGTGCAGCTTAGAAAGGGACTTGAGCCTACAGCATGTCCTGTGCAGTGCTGCTTCAGCGTCTCTTAATTCTGTTGTGTGGTTGTGTGTGCAGCAGTTGCACACCAGGAGTTAATGGTATGTAGTTCTTCCAAGCTAGGGCTCAGCCCTCCATTTGGTGATGTGAGGTGGGTGTCTAGTGGCAAGCCACAATGGGAGTATTCATATTACAGTATTATGCTACAGTCATGAGTGTGTGCAATGGGTTGTGAGAAAAGTATTTTTTGTTGTTGTTTGTTACACTTATTTTGTTTGTTTTATTTATGTGTGTTGTGCAACACCAGTGCTGTAGTGTGTATGGAAGGGTCAGAGGACAACTCATGGCAGCCAGATCTCTTTTTCACCACGTGGGTCCCAGAGATCAAACTCAGGTTGTTAGGTCTTCCAGAAACCTCCTTTACCCACTGAGTCATCTTGCAGGCCCATGAGAGTATTTCTTGCACTAAGTCAGAAATATTTTCAGAAACTCAGAGAGCCTCCTCAGTCTCCACAATGCTAACTGTCTTTTGGGGGTAACCTTCCTGCTCCTGTAAGCGAGGTTTGACACAGCAGCAAGGTAAATGGCAACTAACCTAAGTTAATCTGGAATATGGATTTTTTTTTCCCTCCTTGGATTCTCAGGTTTCTGTGTTCCCTTTGTCCTCTGTCAAGCTTGGTGAACAAGGGGACAGTATTTCCCTCTGTCTGGGGCTATGAGTTGCACTTTATGTCAGTGATGGAGAAGGAAGGGACGTTTGGTTTGTGATGATTTCTAAAGATTGGTGGAAGTTCTCTCTTCTGTTCTCCAACCATGAACAAGCCCAGGAGTGCCTTTCATGAGCGAAATGGAAACAGAGGCTGGCTTTGAACCATGCCAGCAGCTCTTATCGGCTGCTAGCAGACCCTGGCACGGCAATCAGGAAGACTGTATGCTTGAGGAAAATTCACCAGCTCAGTTGGGTTGGCAGCAGGAATCGAGTCAAGCTGCCGTTACTATATAAAGTTTGGAAGGATCTTTGAGTCAGACAATGATCTAAACATCCCTTCCATGTCTCTCTCTCTTTTCATGCAGTGGCTGAGATGCTGTATTTTTAATTTTTTTTCAACTTGAGTTGTGTGTGTGTGTGTGTGTGTGTCGTGGGTCATAACATCTATGGATATGCATTCTCAACCATTCCATTCACTTCCTCATTTAAGACAAGAGTGTTGGGGTTCTTGAAAGAACACAACTGATAGAATATGTATATTTGGGGGTTTCATTAAATTGGCTAATAAGACAGAGTCTAAAGGGCTGAATCCAGGAGCTTCTTAGCCCATGAGGCTGGATGTCCCACTGGTTCTGATCTGGAGCTGACAGTCCAGAGGACCCTGCTCCTCACTCTAGAAGCTAGAAAAAAGCTGGTTCTAATATCTGTCAGGGAGTGCCGCAGCAATGGAGTAGATGACTTTGCCAACAAGAATGAGGGCAAACGAAACCCCCAAAAGAAACAAAACCTGTGGGAAAAACTGGGGGCTGCAGCAGCAGGCCCCGGGACCTTCGAGGTGGAGGCTGCCTGGAGGCCTCCAGGCAGCCTGTCTCTCATACGGAGGAAGGTCCCAGGTTCCAGTGGCTGGAGGCTTCGGTGGCAGCAGGCTCGGCAGGCCCCAATGACACGAGGAATCCTTGTTCCAAAAGGGTTTTATTGTCATGGCGGATGGTGGATGGATCTGGATGTACCCCCCCCCTAAAACTCAGGACAGACCTGAGTTAAGTATGGAGGGAGAAAGGGGGAGGTTCTGGGAAGGTTTAATTGGCTCCTCCCTTGACCTTCATTAGTCTGTAAATCTCTAGGGCCTGAGGCCTGTAGACACACCCTCTACCTGTGCACTTTGGGAGGGGCTGTAATGGCCTAGGTGACTGAACAATGTAGGTCTATGGAGATTGGACTGCTTGTTAGGACCCTGAGTTCTGGGGACGTGGCCGAACTCCTGCCGTTTCTCCCTTGGAGTCTCGGGGTTCTAGCCAAGAACCAGGATACCCTTATGCAGTCCCACAAAAACCTTTCTTCCATGCCCTTTTATTTGAACTGCCAGAAGGTGCCACCTAGATTTAGGGTGGGTCTTCCTCTT
Source organism: Mastomys natalensis (assembly GCA_021653895.1). Classification (NCBI taxonomy): domain Eukaryota; kingdom Metazoa; phylum Chordata; class Mammalia; order Rodentia; family Muridae; genus Mastomys; species Mastomys natalensis. The sequence continues at coordinate 176,839 of JAJTUV010000856.1, read as the reverse complement.
CAGATAATCAGATCAAATAAAAAAAAAATCCTTCAAGGAGTGCCCAGTAGCTTTGGTTTCAAGTTGACAACTAAGATTAACCACCAGGACAGCTCTCCCACTGAACTTAGAAGTCATAATTCTGATTGGACCGGCTGGCCAATGAGCTTCAGGGATCCCCCTGCCTCTGTTTTAGGTTGCAGGTGTACACTGCTATGCCTGGCATTTTCACATGGACTCTGGACACTGAAATTCATGGACTCATGCCTACACAGGTTGTACATCATCAACTGTGTCATTTCTTCAGTCCTGGATTTCTTGGTGAGCCACCACATACATTTTGACAGATAGCCTTGGTTTTCATCCTGTCTTTATGGCTTTCTCTGCACACCTTGCCTTGGGTGTGTTTAGACCCTTGGTGCTTTTCTTTGCCCATTTTGAGTTCCTGGCTTTCACTGTAACAGACCATTTAAATAGAGGTTCTGGATCAACACTGATCTCCAGGGAACTTCCTGAGTAGTATGGACATACAAGGCATTCCTGTTGCCCTCAGCTCTCCCATCCACATACTAACCAGGCCTGACTCTTTGGCATCCTAGATCAGGCAAGCTTCTAAAGCAATAGGATACAAACTATTTCACTTGCCTGCTCTTGCTTCTCTCTCTCTCTCTCTCTCTCTCCTCTCTCTGTCTCTTCTCTCTCTCTCTCTCTGTCTCTCTCTCTCTCTCTCTCTGTCTCTTTCTCTCTCTCTCTCTGGGTGTGTATGTGTGTTGTGTCTTTCTCTCTTTCTCCCTTTCCCTCTCTCCCTTTCCAGATAGGGCCTCACTGTGTAGCCCCAGCAGTCCTGGAACTCAATATATGAGCATACTAGCCTTAAATTCACAAAGATCTTCCATCTCTGTCTCCCAAGTGTTGAAATTAAAGGTATATGTCACTGTAGCCCATTCTCCATAGTCATTAACTCTCCCATTGAAACACTAGCCAGGCCTGACCTTGCTTAGCACTCAAAACCAGACAATGTTAGAGACATTCAGGTGGGAAGTCTCAGTCACTCTGAAGTTTCACATTGCCCCAGCTAAAGTTGGCCCTAGCCAGACTTCCTTCACGCTATCAGCTCCAGAGCTGTCTGCTTTCACGCCATGATTTTATCATTACCATTAGTCATTAGTCACTTGCTTAAGTAGTAGACAGATGCTGCATCAAATTGAATCCCTCTCCCACTCCACACGTATATACATCCTTCAACTGACTGATCTCTGAGCTACTCTTCTGAGAGAACACTGGAGGCCTATTCAACGCATCCAGGAGCAAGGCTGGGCCTCCCAAGACATAAAAATATTACAGCCAGGCTAACAAGATGGCTGTTGTGCAAGCACGAGAATCTCAAATCATCAGAACCCACATAAAATCCAGGCACAGCGGCACACCTGCAACTCTAGGACTGGGGGTTGGAGAAAGACACACATCCCTGTAACTCGGCGGCCAGTCAGACTTGAAAAATCAATAAGCTCCGGGTTCACTGAGAGACACTGTCTCAAAAAATAAGGTGGAGAGTAAGGAAAGATAGCGTCTACCTTTGCCTTCTGTATACACATACTCAGATGTGTCCACATCCTCATAAACACATACATTCTGCACATAAACCCCTGCAGACATACTAGTAGTAGTGGTTTCAGCTAACTCTACATGCCACATGTAGCTCTGGGCGTTTCGCTCACATTAAACTGTGAAGCTTCCTGGAAACAGGTACCAATGGCATTCCTTTACAACAGAAGGAAGCAGAAATTAAGTAAATCATTCAAGATTGCAGAGCCATGGCCAGCGAGACAGTTCAGTGGGTGAGAGCGAATGCTGTACAAACCTGGTGACCTATGGTCAATCCTCAGAAGCTACTCACATCTGTAACCTCAGCATCCCTATAGCCGGATGAGAAGTAGAGACAGGAGACTCTGCTAGAGGAAAGAGATTTCCAGAAACTTGTGGGCCAGCTAGCTGGAGCATGTAGAGTTGGAGAAACATCAAATGAAGGTGAAAACTGACTTCCAAAAGTTGTCTTCTGATGTGGGCTGTGGAGCTTGTGCACACAGAGACACACAGACACGCAGAGACACACACACTAACAATATTATTATATATATTGTATATTTATTATTATTGTTATTATTATTATCTGATGTGGCAGTGCATGCCTTTAATACAAGCACTAAGCAGACAGAAGTAAGCATGTCTCTGGGAGCTTGAGGCCAGCCTGCTTTATACAGCAAGTTCCAGGTCAGCCAGGGAGGGTTACATAGCTGAGACCTCACCTCAAGAAATAAATAAAGAGCCGGGCGGTGGTGGCGCACGCCTTTAATCCCAGCACTTGGAGGCAGAGGCAGGTCGGAGCATTTCTGAGTTCCGAGCGGCCAGCCTGGACCTCCAACCAATAAAAAAAAAAAAAAAAAAAAAAAAAAGAAATAAATAAAAAGGCTGAGGCTGGAACCAAATCCAGAGAGTTTGACCCGATGGCTCAGTAAAATGCAATGTCAGCATCCAGCTCTAAACCTCTGAAGAATGAATGAATGGTTGTCGTTCATGAGAAAGGAGGAGACTTCCCTCCTTACATTCTCTTTGCTGTTTCTGACTTAACCTTCCCCCGGGCCCACCTCACTCCACACTGTCTCCACATTGGCAAATCCTTAGAGCCCTGAGGTGGCATATAGTGCATTTGTAGATGTTTCTACTTAAGCAGTTCTCTTCAATGTGGCCCATAGTTTGGGGACAATGCGACTGCATATTTGAAGCTATGGTTTAAAGGACACTCTACTTTTAAACATCGCTTAGCTTAAACATAGTCATTTTTCTTCCGTTGCACTTACAAGGGTCTATAACAATCATTATGGCACCACGCCAAAGTCAAGAGCCACTAAAATAACAATGAAAATTGTCATTTTCACGTACTTGCTTGATGCTTCTGTAAGCTTTACCTGAAGGAAGGCACAAAGAGCACACTGTTAAAAAAAAAAAATCTTAAGCCGGGCGGTGGTGGCACACGCCTTTAATCCCAGCACTTGGGAGGCAGAGGCAGGTGGATTTCTGAGTTCGAGGCCAGCCTGGTCTACAAAGTGAGTTCCAGGACAGCCCAGGCTACACAGAGAAAACCCTGTCTCGAAAAACCAAAAAAGAAAAAAAAAAAAAAATCTTCCCAACCCCGTATTTTCTCATAGTTTTTCTTCATATTTATGAAAAAGTCCATCACTTCCTGTCTAGAAAACAGCCATCTCCCCTGTGCACAAGACCTGACTGCATTCTCCCTAGCAATGTGTCCATTTCCCTGATTACAACCCACTGAACACTGGCCCTTTTTCTTTTCTTTGAGACATCTCACTTGTGGGTTTCCCTTTAAAACAAGAGGTTGAGTAAAGTCCCCCTCACTTCCCTGCCACCCATTTTTTGTTTATTTTTTTTTATAGGTGTGTATTACATGTGTGCAGGTACCAGAAGAAGCCAGAAGCAGAGGTGAGATCCCCTGGAACTGGAGGTGCAGCTAGTTGTGGGTGCACGATGCAGTCTCAGAGTTTTGGCTCCACTCCTGAGAGCTTCCAGGGGGGCGCCCAGGTGTGAGCCTGGTCCTTGGTCTCATGTTTCATACCCTTAGCCATTGGTAGAATGGTAACAATTTCACTTTAATTATGTCTGGTACTTCCGTGATATTAGTGCCAGTTTCCTTGGGTTCTAAGAGCTGAGTTTCTATGATGCTTGCCGAGATCCTTCCTCTGTTGCATAAAATGTCTGGTTCATTACACTTTTCTGTTTGTTTGTATACTTTATTTCTAGTTCAAATAGATTAAAACGTTTATACCCGATAGTAAGAGGATATCTCTTTAGTATGGCTCAAGTAGTGTTATATTTCTGAGTTCTGTTTGACACGCCGCTGAAACTTTAAAATCAAAGTTCAAAATCTTTCTGTTAATATCTAGATGTGTAAGTGTCTGTGTGTTTTGATATTTTCTTATTGTGGGTGGCATTACCAAATTCAAGTCATCTCTCAGTTGGGGAAATGGCTCAGTCAGGAAAGTGTTATACAAGCGTGAGAACCCAAAGCTTAATCTCCCACAGCATTCAAAAAGCAAAAGCTGTGTTTGGCAGCACACACTTGTCATCCTCAGCACTGGGGAGTCCTAGGCAGGTAGACAGGCAGACCTCTAGTGCTCACTGGCCAGAATCTAACGGAAGCCGAGATACCCAGGCCAGTGCGATGCCATGTCTCACAAAACAAATTGGAGAAGATGATACTGAGTGGACTGCTGGCTTACACACACACACACACACACACACACACAACACACACTTACACAATGTGTATGCACACATGCACCTTCACACACATGACTACACAAGCACAAGTGAGGATTGAACCTTGGGCATTCCACATATATACAAGCAGACACCCTGATCCCTTGCCGTCCTTTGCTTCCTGGACGCCATGAGGTGAGCTATAGTCTTTTGTTTGTACTTCAGGTTCATGCCAGTCTTCTGGAGTGGTTTGTCTGTCTTCCCAGGGCTTGGCTAGCCCCTTGTAGACAGGACCTGGGGTCTTATTCCATTCATGTGAGCATGTAGCCTGGATAAAATGAACCCTGGAGCAATATTAGCTGGGTAAATGAAATTGAAATTCCCATTTATGTGCTGATGCTGAAGGAGAAGAGGAGAGGGAAGGAGTGAAGTGTTGACCCTTGGCCTTTTTGACAGTACAAGCCCCAAATCTCTTTTACAGGCATAATAAGAACACATAAAGAAAAAACTTCAGAGTTAGTATCTTGGCTGCAAATTGGGTCAGCCTTGAAGCTTGGGGTATTCAAATTGGTCTTCTCTCTAGGGAAGCAAACTGCATAAATTAATACACAGAACCTTGGCCTAAAGAGCCCCAGGCTTTAATAAATAAAGAGTTGTACCTAGCCAAATAAGAACATAACACTGCCAAGTGTCCCGATGTCTCAGTTACAATCCCAATGTTTCCTGGGCCTGGGCCCAGGCCTGAGAGCAAGCAGCTCAGAACACATTAAAGAACAGCAGCAACACAACAAAAAAATGTGCTTCTTTTAACATCTCTTTTGATTGAAGAGACATCTTTGGCATCTCCCAAAAGCAATAGACATATCTAGCCTGCTCAAGGCTCCAGCTTGACTCTGGCTGAAAATAAAAGGCTATTTCTGGACCCATCTCTCCACAACATCCTCTCCTCTGTGACTTTCCCATTTATTTAGAACGAAGCCCCTCAGCTGGTGTTAAAGGGTATGATCCTCACAGTATGGTGGGGTCTTTGTTAATAAGATCTTTCTCAGAGAAAGGGAAGATAATTCCTCAGAATTTCCTCTCCATAGGCTAGTGTTTCAGGAAGAAGGGACCTTAGGAATCTTCCATCCGGCTGAGGAGATGATTCAGCCAGTTAAGTGCTTGCTCTGCACTTGAGTTAGTTCCCCAGAACCCATGTAAAAGCTGGTGTGATGGTGCGCACCTGTCATCTCGGCATTGGGAAGGGAAGACAGCTGGAACCCGGGAATTGCTTGCTAGCCAGCCTAGCCAGATTGTGGGCCACAGGCCAGTAGAGATAGTGTCTCAAAAAACAAGGTGCATAGCCCTGCAGTAATGTCACACACCTTTAATCCCAGCCTTCGGGATTTGGAGGCAGGTGGGTCTCTGAGTTCAAGGCCAGCATGGTCTACAGAGTGAGTTCCAGGACAGCCAGGGCTACACAGAGAAACCCTGTCTCGAAACAAAAAAACGAGCAAAAAAGCCCAAGGTAGTTAGCATCCTCAATAATGACCTGTGGCATCCACATCAAAAGGCTCATGTTAACATAAACACCACACACACACACACACACACACACACACACACACACACGAGAGGGAGAGAGAGAGAGAGAGAGAGAGAGAGAGAGAGAGAGAGAGAGAGAGAGAGAGAATTTTTAACAATCCCAGGCTGTGAGTATGGAGGAGTCTAGGGTTTGTTCGCATGGTGTTTTTTTCCCTATCTTAGGCACACAAAAATAGCTTCAATATTTCTTCATAGTGGGAAAGGACCACATAACCAGGTCTATCCAATGAGCTTACAGCCATGATAACTTGTACCAATCACTTCCATGCACAAGACTCTAAGGGTTCGAACTTCATCATTCCTTCCTCTAGCTTTGGCATCTGCAGGGCCACCAGTCAAGCTAACATAAACCTGGGTGTCCCCAGTGGCTTTGCCAACCCAGGTTAGATGTGGAACACACATGAGCATACTGTAATAGAGTTAAGTTACTGAGATTTGGGGTTTGTTTATACAGTCCAAGCCTCGTGGCTTTGGACTTTGGCTAACATAAGATGAGGACTGACCCATATTAATTAACAACATGGTTTAAGTGATTATAGCACCTTGCTCCTTGGTACCAAGTTTTGTTTTATTTTACTTAGGACAAGATATCATATGTTTTAAGCTGTTCTTGAACTCTGGTGGCACATGCTTGGAATTTCATCTCTTGGGAGGTAGAGGCAGGGACATCATAAAGGTCATTGCTGGTTACAGCGGGAGTTCAAAGACAGCCTGATCTACTTGAGACCCTGTCTCCAAAACAAAAGAAAACAAAGGGAGGCTAAGAAAAGCAAATGATTGACACTTGATATTTCAGTATTTTCCATAAATTCATCTTCTTATAATAGTTTCACAGCACATTGGGGACAGGGAAAGAGACACTCTACTCTTATTTGTGTGTGCAAGAGAGATCTCACTTCCACGTAGAATATCCTGTTTTTTCATTTCCTTGTAAACACTCAGCATCTCTGTGAACTCTCCTCCAATAAAGAAGGTCTGTTTTAAACTCAGAGGAAACCTGCTCCCGACAGGAGGAGAGGAGAGGGAAGGAGAGAAAGGAGGGAATGGGGAAAGAGTGGAGAGGGGAAGGGATATATAAAAGAAAGAGGGGAAGGGGAAAGAGAGGTGACCAGGGGACAGGGATGAGAGTTGGTGGAGGGGGGAGGGAAAAAGGCATGAGGATAAAAGAAGTATGTAAATTCATCTTGTCTTGGTTTCTAATTTCAGGGAGTCTACAGCCTGATTGCTGTTTATCAAGTGCCTGCCTGCTGTAGACTACGCAGAACAGATATTTCTAGCCTTGAAGAGTTTATAACTTCGTACAGACAAGTAAACAACAATAATGGCAGACTATTTGCCAAGCTCTGTGAGCATTAACTGCTTTGTCCTTACATTGTATCAAGGTAGGCACACTTCAAGCCTGGTTTACAAATAAGGAGCTGAGGCACAGATGGCTGATGGGTTAGCCAGGTTTACACTGTACACATCACAACAGGAATCTCTGTTCAGAGACTTTGCTGTGAACATGGCACTCCTGTCCCACTGGCATGGTGAGTGTGGGGACAGGTGACTAGAAACAGGGTGCCTTAGGAGAATGGAGCAGCTCACCTACACTAGCCCTGAACTTGTAAGCTTCATCCTGCCACAGCCTGCCAAGTTGCTAGATGATAGGCATGTGCCCACCACCCAGTCTAGTTTTTAAATGTAAACTTGCCACACAATGAAGTGGACGTTTCTGGGTATGTCATGTGATGTAGACTCATGTGTTTTGCCAAGGCAAGGCTCATGAGAGGACACATGGCATTTGGACAGAGTATAAATACAACTCAATGGACAGTGGTGGCACGCTTGTGTTTGCTTAGCTAGCTTTTTTTTGTTGGTCTTGAGTCTTCTCTCATCTTCAATTCATTAAGAGATGCACAGCAGAGAGCTTCTCCTGGTATACCTGGCTGCTCCTGGTCACTCCCACTGACTCCAATTCAATTTGGTGGAGGCCTGGGGTTTCTGCTGCTCCTGTGGATTAGTGTTTGGTATCCTGACACTGCTGAACTGGATTGATGATATCCTGATAGTAACAGAGATTAGAATGGCCCCTAAGAACTACTTTTAAACAGGTCCACATCCTCTTGTCCTATTTACCATCTATTCTCCCTTATCTTTGGATGGTAGATTAGAAGGGGGGTTGAAGCATTTGAGAACCCTTATTAAAAGTATGATTTTGAAAAATCTAAGCCTACGGCACAACCTAGAATCACTTGAAAAGGGATCATCTAGGTGGAGTTTGTCTGTGGGCATGCCAGTGACAGATGTTTATTTTCTTAATTGAGGTGGGAAGACCTGCCTTGCATGTGGCGGCCCTTTGTTGAGGTGTTGGACTGTGGAAGAGTGAAGAGGTAAGCAAGCAAGCAGGGGCTCACTTGTTGTGTTGGGCTCTAAGGTCTAAAATCAGGGGACACCCTCCCACAGAAACACACATGGATGGGACTTGCTGCAATAACATGAGGTTTAATGATACCAGTGCACCGGGACTCTCTCGCATGCAGGCAAGAGAGCCTGACCAAAAGCTGGGAGCAGTTCTTATACAGAGTTCACTAGGGCAACCACAAAGTCTGACCTTCTCAGGTCTGGTCTCTAGGTGACTCAGATTATGACAAGGAGTGTCCTGGAATGTGTCTGTGTGCTCTGGGCCTTCCTCACCCGCAGGTGGGTACCCTCCCCTGTGGTCTGAGGAATGTTAATCAGCCTCTCCCTTTTTCCTCTGAAGGTTAATCTAGCCAGTGTCCTCTGACTAAGGAATGTGCCCCTCCCAGGATGTGTCCTGGGATAGTGGGATTTTTTCAAATTTAAGTTCAAACAGAGACGAAAGTCCTACAGTTTCTCTCTGCTCTTGACCATGGATGTGATGTTGCCAGCTGCTTGCATTCCTTAGAAGCTGACTGTGGTGGCACATGCCTATAGTCTAGAAGCTGAGGCAGGATGAAGCCTATGAATTCAGGGCTGGTGAGCTCCCAGCTGTCCTGTATGATTGAGATTCTTGTATTTCCACCTCAATTACCCCTAATCTATATTTCTATTCACTATCAATTGCCAGCTGTGCTGCCCAAATACTTGATGCTTGAATCTTAACCAGGTTACTTCTGCTCCAGCAGTCCATTCTAGAGGGAGAGCATTTCTCTTGGGCACACTTTCCTGGTCCATCGCATCTAATGGAGACCTCCTGTTCTCTCTGTCTTCTTCCTCCTTCGCTCTCCTCCACTCTCCTTCCCCCTCGTGGTCCCTATCTGTGACCCCCAGCCCATAACTGAAACTCTGCCTTTTCTGTTCTCCTTAGTCATTGGCTGTAGCCACATTATTTTAAATTTGGAAGCAAGGCATACATAAGTCACTTGGTGTATGTGAAGATCTGCTCATGGGGAGGGGCAACCAGATCTTGGGGACCAGTATTTAGCATTTGAATGCAGAGTGGCACCTGACCAGACCCCAACCCAGATGCTATGACAGTAAGGAATCCCCATGGAAGCAATGATACCCAAGGGACAGTGGGAGAGGAGCGAAGACAGAGAAACAGCAGAGGCTGTGGGGTCCACCAGTGCAATCGAGAGACAGGAGTAATTGGAACCAGTGCAGGCAAGAGTTCTTAAGCAAGGCTTTAAAGGGGCTGGAGAGCTGGCTCAGAGGTTTAAATGGGCTAACTGATCGTGCACACCCACACAGGAAGGCTCACAACTGCCCTCGAGTTCCAGTGGATTTTAACCCCCTCTTCTGGCATCAGAGGGTACGTACAGGGTGCATATACATACTCTAAGACATGCAAAGTTGTATATAAGATGAATAAATAAATATATATATATTTAAAAATGTTTTCTTTGGCTAGAGAGACAGCTCGGTGGTTAAGAGCACTTGCTGCTCTTCCACAGGAGCCAAGTTCTGTTTCCAGCATCTATTTCTGGCAGTTCACAGCCATCTATGACTCCAGCTCCAGGAGATCAGGCACCATTGGCTTCTGCAGGCACCTGTACTCTTGTGCACATAGCTATATGTAGATACATACCTACACATAACTTAAAATAAAAACCTTAAAAAAACTTTTTAAATTTTCTTTTAAATGAGTGGTGCTCTCAAGCTCAGCAACACTTCCATTTTTGGTGTTAACGTGGATGATTCTTTGGGGTAAATGTATAGAATAAATATATATATATATATATATATATATGTATATGTGTATGTATATATGTATATTTGTATATATGTACATATATATGTGTGTGTGTATGTGTATATATGTATACACATACACACACATACATATACACATTCACATACATATATACATACATATACACATACATATACACATACACATACATATACACATATGTATAGTTTTTTCAGTTCAGTCCACCGAACCCCGATCCTTATTTCCTGGCTTCCACTAACGTACTCATTCCTACCCACAGCTGTGATAACCCTAAACTACCCTGAGAGATTGTTCAAAATCCAGGAGGCACTGGCACAAAATCACCCTCAGCATGTGGTCTTCAGAGAAGCAGGGTGGATGACACCAGGGACTCTGCTGGAATACACACCCTGACATGAGGTTCTAAAGAAGGTGATTCTGTTTTTGGACAAGATGTGAGTATGTCTACAAATTCAGGGCTTAAAAGCTGTGAGACAGGAGAGAAAAGCAAGAAGGGATGAAGAGAATTAAAAACATCAAAGACTCCAGTAGCAGAGGCCATGGGGAAGGGGTGGTCCTGTGGTAGGACCGTGGGGGAGGGAAGTCATTGGGATTAACATAGAAAAGAAACTTATAACAGAGAATTAAAAGCCCAGGCCAAGGGCTACCTGTAAAGCTTATGCTTGTGTGTCAGAAAACCTCTCTTATCTGCAGACGGGGAAGTCTGTGCTCTATGTAAACAATCTATAGAGTATCAAAACTCTCCTGGCCCAAGGCTATGAGCCTACAACCTTTCCCAGCAGTTCCAATTCTGAAACTGCCTTTAAAAAGATTTATTTTTTATTTTATACATATGTGTATGTTGTCTGCATGCTTGTATATACACATACATGAGGGTGCCGGTGGCGGCCATAGGAAGACTAGTTAGATCCCTTGGAGCTAGAGTTACAAGTGGTTGTAAACTCCCCATGTGGGTGCTAGGAGCCTAGTTCTAGCCCTCTGATAGATTATCAAGTGCTCATCATCTCTGAGCCATCTTTGCAGCCCCCGATGAAACAAACAAACAAACCAAAATAAAATCCATGTGTGTGTGTGAGTGCATGTGTGTGTTTGTGTGTGCATACGCATGTGTATGTGTGCAGGCTTGGCTGCAGCTGCTTTTTCTTGCTGATCTACCTAATGGGCCCTTGGACCTGCTTTTCCACGTTTACAAACCACATTATTTGTTACTATCAACAAGTCCATCCTTTTTTGTCCTAGGACATAAGACTCTGGATATACTAGTGAATATCTTCTAGACACCAAGCCACAGATTTATGGGAATGATGGGGAAGAATTTATTCCTTGGGGTTCTGTGACAGTCCTGGGAATAAGCCTGGATCCTGGGAACTATTTTGGGCTGACTTATACACTTGTAAAATACCCATATTTATGCCATGAACAAGTTATTTCATGCCCATTATTTAGACATACCAATTAAAAGGATTTCTTTCACTTAATGAGTTTCTTTTTCTGCTTCATCAATTCATTTATCATGAACAATGATCCCCCATTCAATGGGTCTAGAAATCCTTAAGCTCATAAGTCACTGTAGGATCCTAGATTCATGGTGGGAGCCAATGTCTTAACCAATGAAGTAGTCTTTGCCCTCTCTTTGGACAAAGAATGCCTGTTTGTAATCATACTAAGATCCTGAGAGACAAGACAGTCAAGGAAACGGAGTCACCTTTTGTCTGTGGGTGAGTGTGCACAGCCATGAGTGTGGGTAGAGGACACAGGACAATCTCTATTGTCATCCCTCCATCTCCACTTACCTTGCTTTTCTTTTAAACATTTATTTATTGCCAGGCATGGTGTCACATATAGAGGCAGGTGGATCTCTGAGTTTGAGGCCAGCCTGGTTTACAGAGTGAGTTCCAGGACAGCCAGGGCTACACAGAGAAACCCTGTCTCCAGAGAAGAAAAAAGATTTATCTATTTTATTTGACATGTATGAAAGTTTTGCCTGCATGTATGTATGTATACGACATGCTTGCCTGATGCCTTCAGAGGTCAGAAAAGGATGTCAGCTTCCCTGAAACTGGAGTTAGGATAGCTATGAACTACCTTATGGGTGCTAGCAATCAAAACCAGGTCAACTGTAAGAGCAATAATTAAACTGTAGAGCCATCTCCCTAGCCTCCACCTTGTTTCCCTCTTTCCAGTGGTGAGATTACTACTGGGTACCATTAGGCCCCACTTTTTAAAATGGATTTTGGGGAATCAAACGCAGGTCCTTGTGCTTAATCACCAAGCCCTTTATTGAATGAGCTAGACCCATGCCTTGTCTGTGCTAAATAGCATGCTTCATATCAATGGTCTCATAACCATAGTCTAAGCATTATCAGATCATAAAATGTAATGAACACCTTTTGGATGGTCGAGAAGACTAAGCTAGAAGGATGATGTTACTGAGGAAATGAAAGGTTAGCATGGTGTACTAAGACTATGTGGCCAGAGAAGATGGCCCTTGGGACACCTGCAACATTTGCAACTCCCTTGTGCGGACTTTCTTCCAGAGAGTCACCAAACTGGCCTCTGCTGAGCCTCCTCACCCCTCACTCTCACTGGCAAGAGTGGTCTCACGACCCAAGCACTGCCAGGTTCTCCCCTATGGCAAAATTCTGGGCAAACAGACTGGACACCTGGACCAGCTATAGAGAAAGAAAGTGTGATTCTCTGGTAATAAGAGACAGATCCTGGCTAGGCATGCCCAACCCGCCACCTACCAGCCCCAGTGTAGCAGTGAACATAGCCCACCATAAGACTATAAACTCACTTGAGTCATGATGTGCTTTGAGAAGTTTTTCTAATTTATTTTGTAACTAAATGGTATGGTTCTTTTTTCCAGTGTAGAAAAAAATCAAATATTTTTAATGTTTACTAGTGTGTATCAGTTATATGTGATAATGGGTTTCATTATGACATTTTTATAGGTGCATATAAGTATATATTGACCATGACATCTTCATATGTGCATATAGTATGTATTGATCATGACATTTTCACATATGCATATAGCCTATATTTACCATTCTCTCCCCCATTTCCTTCTCTTGTTCCTTTCACTCCTGTTGATCCTCTTCTTTTCCCCACTAGTCTATTTTCTTTTTGGTGACTAATAGGATTGCTAATCAGGGTTGCTAATAGGATTGCACACAACTTGCCAGTGGCTACAGCACTGAAGAAAATGGCCCTTCCATCCCCCAGTTACCATTAACTGTGCATAGATCCCCTCGGTGGGCCTTGTGAGTCCCTCTCCCATAGCTGTGTTAACTGTCTATAGGTCTCAGGGAGAAGCGTGGTCTCAGGAGCTCCTTCATCTCAAGGTGTGGTCCTGCCCATCCTTAACCCATCATTGTCTCTCTCCTGCAAGGTGGACTGATAAGTCATCAGAACTGTGTTTATTGTGTGAAACATCTCTCCAGGAGACAAGCTTCCTGTCTGTCTGGCACCAGCTGATACTGAAGTTCTAATTCCTTGAGAACCATTGTCTGAATAGTTTGATAACCAAAGGAAGGGGCACATCTAAGAGTCACTTTAGAAAATGAATTTCTGTCAGGATGGGTATATTGTGCCCCATTGTTCCCTGGCCACAACCCTGCTACTCCCCCACACCCTCATTCTATGCTTTCCTACAGTGTACCAGGTGCTGTTCACGAAATCAGCCAACCCCTAACTCCCAGGAGTGGGGTTCATAAATGGTCTTTGTGGGAAATGGTCTTCTCCCTCCTACCAAGTAGATTCCCAGAATCCCCACAGTGCTCAGAGTAGTGGCCATCACCGTGAATTCCACTCATTTTCTTATGGAAGTTTTCTTCCTAGACTGAGGAAGCAAGGCCCTCTTCATTGTTCCTTTCCCAATGCAGACATATTGAGTAAATCTCCTTTGTCCACTTTTCACTATGACACTGTCTGCTTGGCCTATTGAGGCTGAGAACACTGTCTACTTGGCCTATTGAGGCTGAGAAGCCAAGTCCAGCTGGTTAGGACTGCCAGGCCCAGGCTCTGACTTGATCAACTTCATTAAAAACAACAGAAGTTCCAAACTTTCTAGAATCATTGTTTTCTTAATACATCAGTAATTTTTTCATGGTGCCCAGAGGCTAAAAGAAGATGAATTTATTGAGTACTTATAGCCTAACAATTATAGTGTTTTGAAGGAGGAAACCAGTTAAATGGGAAGAAAACTGAATATTAGCATTTCATTCTCAGCTTCTAATTGCTAACAGATAGAAATTCTGTCTGGTGTCATGTGATGGATCAGACTTGGGGTTGTATTAGAAACTGGCATTCTCATTTTCTGTTTAGCATTGAATTTTGGATGTCACTTCCTTTTATAATAGCAATCCCTAAATTGCAGCTTTGTGCAAACATGATGTTAGCAAAAGGAAGGGAGCTGAATCACAGCTGAATAGGAACAGCCCCCATAGACTCTTCTGTTGGAGTGCTTGGCCCATAGGGAGAGGCTCTATTAGGAGGTATGGCCTTGTTGGAGTAGGTATGGCTTGTTGGAGGAAGTGTGTCATTGTGGAGGTGGGCTTTGAGGTTATAGATACTTAAGCTCTGCCTAGTGTGAAACACAGCCACCTTTTGCTGCCTGAGGATCAAGATGTAGACCTCTGGGCCTCTTCAACACCACATCTGCATGAATGCTGCCATGCTTCCCACCATGATGATAACAAACTGAACCTTTGACTCTATAAGCCAGCCCCAATTAATGTTTTCCTTTATAAGAGTTCCTGTGGTCATGGTGTCTCTTTACAGCATTGAAACCCTAACTAAGGCACTGGTCTTACAAGGGAATTCTCCAGAATCCAGTGTGGAAAACAGGGGTTACAGTGTCTCTAATGGAGACAAAGCTCAAAATGTAAAGTTAGTAAGAGGACACAAAGCAAATGTTTGCATTAGTAGTGCAGGGAAGACAAGATTCGGGTGGGTGTTCATATTTGTTTATGATACATGTGCATATGTATGATGTATGAATACATGTATAGGATATGTGTATGTACATGTGTGTTTATGGGTTTTGCATGAGTGCCACAGTATATGTGTGGAGGACAGAGGTGTTGGTCTTTGCCTCCCATCTCACTTGAGGCAAGGTTTCTTCTCCATTTACTTCACACACCAGACTAGCTGGCCCTCCAGCTTCCAGAGATTCTCATGTCTCCATCTCATCCCACCACAGTAGCACTGATGTTATAGATGTATGCTGCTTTACTTAACTCCTGGGGCTTCGAGCTCAGGTCCTTACACTTGAGCAACAAGCCTCCCATCTACTAGGCTGTCTCCCCAACTCAACCCAAGATTCATGAACATGTATGTGGTGGTTTACATATGCTTGACCCAAGGAGTGGCACTCTTAGGAGTTGTGGCCCTGTTGAGTAGTGTGGCCTTGTTGGAGGAAGTGTGTCACTGTGGGGTTGGGCAATAAGACCACCAGGAAGCTAGTATTCTGCTAGCAGCCTTCAGATGAAGATGTAGAACTCTCAGCTCTGCCTGCACCATGGCTGCTTGGATGCTGCCATGCTCCCGCCTTGATGATAATGGACTGAACCTCTGAATCTGTAAGCCAGCCCCAATTAAATGTTGTTCTTAACAGAGTTGCCTTGGTCATGGTGTCTGTTGACAGCAGTAAAAGACTAACTAAGATGATATATAAAGGAGATGAAGATGTGCATTGTTCAAAAGAAAAGGTGCCAGCAAAAGCAAAGGAGTGTGTGCTTGGGAGGTCATTGTTAATTGTTTATAAATGGTTTCTGTCCTCTATCAGTAATCCTTGACCCTGGAGGGAGGATCATCTCTGAGTCAAAGGAGGAGCTGGAGGGAAATCTTCCATCTTGTCTTAGACCCAAAGAAAGTGGCCTTAGCTAACTATTATGTTCATTTCTTTTGTTAATTTGATGGTGGTGATGGTGCTGGTGGTGGTGGTGGTGGTGTGTACAATTTTTTTAGCATATCTTAGTTTCAGCAAAGCATTAGGCCTCTGAGGTAATGCTATAGACTTTAGTAGTCTGTGTATGTGTGTGTGTGTGTGTGTGTGTATGTGTGTGTGTGTGTGTGTGTGTGTACGTACTTGCACTGTGTATGTTCATGCACACACAGGAGCATGTGTACATAGAAATTGAAGGTCAACTTCTGATGTCCTCCTCAATAACTCTCCACCATTTTTGTTTTTGAGGCAGGATCTGAACCCAAAGCTCTGCCTGGCCTGAGCTGGCTGGCCAGTGAGCTCCACACACCTTCTTCTCCCTGTCTCCCCAGCATTGGGATTACAGATAGGTACACATATTATTTTACATGGGTCCTGGCAACCAAAACTTATGCTTGTGTGATATGCTCTTTACTGACTGAGCCATCTCTTCACACCCCTCTAGCACTCTCAAAACCCAATCCTTGGCTTCTAGTAAATTCTTTATCAAATTCCAGGTTTTCCAATTGCTGAAGCAGCAACAAATATCAAAAAAGACAGAAGAAATGGAGAGAGAGAGAGAGAGAGAGAGAGAGAGAGAGAGAGAGAGACAGAATCAGCAGGTAGCAAAGATATAAATTACCAGGAATGAAAAGCTCCCCCTGGGTGAAAGAGATAAAGGAGAGAGAGTGTGTGTGTGTGTGACCTTTAGTCACTGAGGACCAAGAGGACTGGATACAAAGGAGCTGGTTCCAGGAGAAGAAAGGAGAATGGGAACCTGAGAGAGAGAAAGGAACATATTCCTGTCACTCAGAAGGTGGTACCATTATCTGGTCTTTGCCCCCCACTGCCCTGCTTCTGACAGGAACTGTGTCTTTGGGCTGTGAGAGGAATGGGGAGAGACTGGCTCTAGGAAGTGCAGGCAGCTGGCTGTGTGCTGTGATTAGAAAGCCACAGAACTCTAGTCATTGGCCAAAAATAACCTCCCTCTGGACCTGCTCCCAAGTCCACCTGCCAAGCTTGCCAATGTCCCTGTGCCGTCCATCAGAGCACCGTGTCTCCAGGGATCCATTGTTAAAATAGAAAGATGTTATCGTTGAAAGATAAGACGTTAACCTACCGGGGCTTGTCCAAAATTTAGCTCTGTTTGGTTAACTGTTAGTTAAATACCATCAATTGTGGTCTAGTACTGTGCTCTACTAAATGTAATGCTACCTATTGCTGTAGACCAGATTATCTCCAAATTCAGTGACTTAAGACAATGAAAATGTATTGAGTTGGGAATTTGGGAAGGTTTTCTAATTACTTTCTATGGCTGTGATAAAGATACCATGACAGAGACAATTTATAGAATTAAGGGTTTATTTAGGGTCCACCATGAGGGGTCCACAATGGCAGCAGAAGAACGATATGGCATCTGGAGCTGGATGCAGAACTGAGGGTTCACATCTGGGACTGAAAGCAAGACGAACGCAGAGAGTCTTTGAAGTGTAAAACTTATCCCCAGAAACTAACCTGAAGCAAGTCCACACCTCCTAAATCTCCACACACAGCGCCACCAACTGGTGACCAAGTGTTCAAACTCCCAAGACTATGGGAAAACATCTCATTAAAACCGCCACAGAGGAGCAAAGCTGGCAGTTCTGGTCCACAGCCTCTTATAGGATGTAGTTAAGACCCCAGGAAGGGAGACATAAACAGAAAGACAGAGAGAGAGAGAGAGAGAGAGAGAGAGAGAGAGAGAGAGAGAGAGAGAGAGAGAGAGAGAGAGAGAGAAAGAGGAGGGGAGGGAGGAGGGAAGAGGGAGAGGAAGAGGGAGAAGAGGAGGGAGAGGGAAAGAGAGACAGAGAGAAAAAAATAGACAGAGACACAGAGATAGACAGAGAGACATACACAGAGACAGAGTGAGAGGATGAGAGAAGAGAGACTGAGAGAGATTCTACAATATAACCAAGAGCTTTGGCAACTGTAGGGGGCTAATAATGGAAGGTCAAGTCTGGATTATAGGTAGGAGCCTCCTATGCCTCTGGCTTCCTTTTGACTCTTGTTGTAGATCTCTCTGGAGAGAAGAGTTCTTGCCACCACAACCTCCTTGCTTGTTGCCATTGGCCTCAGATAAGCCTCATGGCAATGAAAGGTAGGGGAGGAATGTCTGAAAATGAGAAACAGCGCCTCTGCTGACCAGTGTTCCTCCTGCAGGCAGCTGTTATTGGCACTGGCTATGTGTAGGGAGTTGTCATAGTTCCCCTCCACAGTCCTTCCCTGCATGTGGTGGGAACTGGCTCTTCAGGGACCTAAACATTCTTAGCCCCCACTTCTGGGTGTGTGTGTGTGTGTGTGTGTGTGTGTGTATGTGTACTCTGGTACATGTGTGGACATCAGAAGACAAGCTTAAGTGTTCTCATCTCCCACCTGTGTGAGGCAGGCTCTTTTTTTTGCCACGTGTATACAGGTTAGCTGACCTGGGAACTTGTGAAGTCTCCTGACTCTGCCTTGTCTTGCTGTAGAAATACTGGGATTACAGATGTGCTATTTTGTCAGTTTTACAGGGATATCAGGGATCCAAACTCAAGTCTTTATGCTTGTCCAGCAAACGCTTTGCCTACTGAGCCTTCTGCCCAGCCCATTCTTTTCATTTGTTTAAAAACATTTATTTAATTATAGGAGTTCATTTTCTTTTTCCATCATGTAGGTTCTGGGAATTGAACCGAGGTGATCAGGCTTGGAGGCAAATGTCTTCACTTGCTGAGTCATTTTTCTGGTCCTAAAATACCATTGAATATACAAATATAATGAAGGTCAGTTACACGTGGTGGCTGCACACTTAGTGGGCTTGCTGTTTTATAACTACTGACATCCTTTCGATGATTTGAGCATATTACGCCACATGTCACCTGAGCACCAGAACACACCAGCCAGTGGCTAACCCCATGGAAGTCTTTGATGCGCCAGACAACCAACACTGCCTTGCAGGACTTCTGGAAGCCCTGCATCCCGCTTCCCGTTTTCATATGGCTCTATTATTTCCCTTAGTGCTACATCTCGAAATCTCTCATCTGCTCACTTCATTACTTATTCTTTCCACATCATTAGCCTAGTACTGTGGTTGGGGTGAGGGAATTTGTCATTTTTCCCTGCCCAAATCCCAGTTTTTGAGACTCTGTGTGGCGCACAGCAGGCATTTGGCAAGTATGGCTGACAGAAGGAAGTTATGGAAAACCTTCGATGCATGTTGCCAAGTAAAAAGGCGTTACATCATACAGTTCCAACTCAATGACAAGCTGGAAAAGGCAAAACCTCAGAGACAGGAAAAAGATCAGTGGTTGCAGACCGTGGCTCGGTTGGTAGAGTGCTTGCCTAGCAGATCTGAGGCCCAGGGAGCCATCCTCAGCATTTAATAAACCTGCAATTGCATGCCTGCAACCCCAACGCTTGGGAGGTAGAGGCAGGGGAATCAGAAGTTCAAAATTATGAGCTGGGAAGGTAAGCTCAAGGGCAGAGCACTCGTTAAGCACACACAAAACCTGGGTCTCATCCTCAGTACCTCAAATCAACGAAACCAACTAGCCAAACTGGGGTCAGCATGAGCTGGAGATAACTAAGCAGTGAAGAGCACGGGCAGCTCTAGTCTGAAACCTAAGTTTGGTTCCCAGCACCAAGGTCAGGTGCTCCAGGCATCTCTCTGGCCTTCATGTATGAATGCACAGAGAGAGAGAGAGAGAGAGAGAGAGAGAGAGAGAGAGAGAGAGAGAGAGAGAGAGAGAGAAGTGAAGGAAGGAGGGAGGAAGGGAGGGAGGGAGGGATCGAGGGAGGGAGAGGACTGAGGGAAGGGAGGGAAGAGTGGGACTTTAAGGGCATTACAATTATTCTTAGGATGTTTGATAAAACAAGCCATGAGCCACTAGGGTAGTACAATGGGTTTCCTCACGAGACTCTTAGACAATTGCAGGGTTTAAGCAGGGCAAGGAAGAAGGACCTGAAGCAGTGGAAATTCTTGATTCTCAGTTGGTGAGAGATTCATTCAGACTCTCAAGTGCCTCCCCTCCTTTCCTGAGAACCCACATTTTTCACTGTTTTGTTGTTGATGTTTGTTTGTTTCTTGTTGGTGTTGTTCTTGTTTTCGCTTTTGTTTTATTCTGTCTCACAGGATGGTATTAAAGTTGTTCATGAGCTGACCTGAAGAAAACATGGTGACTCTGGATTATCCCAGAGCAGTCAACATCTGCAGTCAACACCTTGGCCACACAAAGAGCCACTCATCTCTGCTCCCCTCTCCAGGCACTGGAAGTACATACCATTCCAGGAGGAAGTCTTGGTTCCAGAGATGCACACACATCATACTTAAAAAGAAAAAAACCCCAAGCATAATAACAGCGTGGGGTTACAGCAGCAGCTCGAGAATGCAGCTAATTACAGGCAGGGAAGCAGATGGCCTCACATGCATGGAATATTCGAGGAAAGGCTCAACAGAGGAGGCTGCCGAGGACTCTGAGGGCTCAGGACAGATGGAAGGAGATGCAGCCTTATTTCCCATGGCGTTTCTCTTCCCATGCCTCCAGAGAAGCTTCTGTTGTGTAAGGGCAACAGCCACAGAAAAGGGGGACCGATCCCTCCAGCTCCCCGCCTACCTTTGACAACTGGAAACCTTGGAGGAGTGCATCTGAGTCCCAGGGCCCTTGCTGAAGTATTCAGGTTCTTGTGTCTCATGGCAAAGAATTAGATCAGGGACACGTGGCTAGAAATAGAAATAAAGACTGTTATTACAAAAGGGAGGATGCTCCCAAGAAGGGGAATGGGCCTGTGAGCTGAGGGAAAAGTTCTAAAGGGCTGAGCAGTCTCAAGACCCATTGTAGGTCATTTAATATTTGTATGGCGCAGACCTTTCTCCTGTGTGCTCTATTTGTTGTATAAAGCCCAGGTAGGGAATGGCTTCCAGTGTCTTTCTCTGCCAATGGGCAGTCTCTAAGTTTCTTTTGATGCAGATTTCTCCAGTGTCTACTCACCTGCCCCAGGGTGGGTGAAAGAAGTTGGGTGAAGGTCACAAGGTGTTTTCCTGTGGTGTGGAAGCATCTGGTCAGTGGTTCTGTTGGGTTGTGACTGCCTCATCAAACAAGCTTGGGAACTGGCTTTCTTGTATGTATGTTTTCCACAATCTTTCCTTCACCTTGGTTACTATGGCCCTAGCTCCAACTACCTGTGCATATTTAACTTATATAATCAGGGGGAATGAACGAGGAAGATGGAATTGAATGTTTTTAATGAGCTGACCCAAAGAAAAGGTGGTGGTTCTGTGTTATCCATGTGGCTCCGGTGTAATCTCAGGGTTCCTTTGAGGATAGTGTTTGTGTGTGTACATGAGTGGAACATAAGTAAACATGAATATAGGCGTCCACAGAGGTCAGAAGAGGGTGTCAGATCTCCTGGAGCCAGTGTTATAAGCAGTTGTGAGCCAGCTGATGTAGGCACTGGTAGCTGAACTCAAGTCTTTTGCAAAAGCAGCGTGCACTGGGGACCACTGAGCTGCCTCACCAGCCCCAGGTACTCGGTTCTTAAATGCAGAAGAGGAATTCAATCAGAATGTGTTGTGAGAAAGACTCAGTCAGCCACCAGCAGCTCGAAGATGGAAAGAGCCATGAGGAAGTGGCTGTGGACAATGTATTGTAAATCCCAGCACTGAGAAGGGAGAGATAGGTGGATCTTTGAGATTGTCTGACCAGCCAGTTTAGCCTCATTGGGGAATTTGCAGGCCAGTGAGAGACTCAGTCTCAAAAAATAAGGTAGGGACCAGAGAGATGTTTCATCAAAAAAAAAAAAGTACCTCAAGAACTCAACAACTGAGTCTTATCCCAAGGACCCACACAGCACAGACATACACACAGACACACACACAGACACACACACAGACACACGCACAGACACATACAAATACACACACAGACAAACACACACACAGACACATGCACAGACACATACAAATACACACACAGACAAACATACACACACACAGACACACACAGACACACACAGACACACACACAGACACACACACAAACACACACAGACACACAAATACACACACATACACACACACACAGACACAGATACACACACAGACATACACACACAGAGACACATACACACACACACAAACACACACACACAGACACAGACACACACACACAGACACATACACAGACACACACAGAAACACACACACAGACATAGACATACACACAGAACACACAGCACACACACAGACACACACACAGACACAGACATACACACACACACACACAGATGGGGGTATCCATCAGAGGAGATCAGAGAGTCTTAATTAGCTAGCTGGTGATTGTACTGGGTGTTCCCACTGTGTCCCTGAACCTTTCTCAGGGTGAGCTTCTAAGCACAAAAACCCATGTCCTGGATTGACATACTTCAATAAACAAGAATCATTAGCCGGAAGTAGAACTATAGAAGCCAAAAAGCAAGGTAAGTGCATCTAAAGACTTTCCCAGAACCATGGACTTTGATGGATGTCCATGATAGGCCTTTGTTTTTTTTGTTTTGACAGGGTGCTGTCTACATGCTGAATTTTACAGTCTGAATGGAACTTTCATTATTGAGTCAGTTGTGCTAAGGCCCGGGGTCTACTAAGATCTGGGGGCCTATTACAGTTGTATCTGAGTAATGACAGATTACTAAAGGCTGATCTCAAGTCTCCATATGAATAATAATAATAATAATAATAATAATAATAGTTATGCTGCTGCTGATATGTAATATCAGTAAGCTTTCTGGAGACTCTACAGAGACTCATCTTGATCTTTCCCAACTTCTACAGGTCATCCACAGCCTACAGTCATCTGAGAGGTGACATCTCAGCTGAAGAATTGACCAGATGAAATTAGTTTGTGGGCATATCTCTGAGAGATTGTCTTGGTTATTAATAGATGCAGAAGAGCCCAGACCACCGTGTGTGGTACCATCCATTGGACAGATGGACCTAAACTGTATAAAATAGCATGCTGAAGCATGGACCAGTGAATGAGCAGAGAGCAAACCAGCAAGCCACCTTCCTCCCCAGTTGTGTCTCAAGTTCTTGCTCTGAGTTTCCTCAATGACGGATTATGACTGGGAAGTGTAAGGCAAATTATTTCTTTCTTTTCCATGTCGATTTGGGTCAGGATGCTTTATCACAGCAGCAGAAGTGAAACTAGGCCAACCACTAATCACGAATAAGGGTAAATGGCACACCATGACTCTGAGATGGCTCCCCGGGGAGAGCTGAGACCAGGGCTCTGGCCTTTGGTCCCAGTGTCTTAGACAGAGGCGCAATGAAACCTGAGCCCAATATGAGAGTGAGAGGAGTTTTGGTTTAATAGTTATTCTCAGCTTTCCTAATGCTGTTCCTCATGTTGGGGTGACCCCCACCCTCAGACATAAAGTTATTTTCATTGCTATTTCATAATTGTAATTTTGCTACTGTTGTGCACCATGCTGTAAGAAAACATCCGTGTTTTCCAATGGTCTTAGGCAGCTCCTGTGAAAGAGTCATTTGACCCTCAAAGCGGTGACCTGTAGGTTGAGAACCACTGGCTTAGCGTGGAGGAGACATTCAGTGTGAGAGCTGATGACGGGAAAGAATTGCAGGGCCTTGAAAGAGAAGAGAAAGATCTGACCCTGAAGGGTGAAAGCAGATTGAGAGGTGGAATCTAGAGGGAAGGCTGTTGCCCCTCCAGAGTATCCTAGGAGTCTGGGATGTCCTAGAGCAGGAGGTGTTTATTTATCCCTCAAAAGGAACTAGCTTGGCTTTATGGCTGGGGAGATGGTTTAGTCCATAAAGCGCTTGCTGCGCAATCATAAAGGAACCAAGTTCCATCTCTAACACTAACATTAAAAGTTAGGTGTGCTAGTCACACTTGTAATCCCAGTGGGAAAGTGGACACACGTGAACCCCACAGGGCTCACTGGCAAGGTAGACTACTCTATTCAGTCAGCTCCAGGCCAGAGAGAAACGCCATCTCATAAAATGAAGTGGGCAGCATCTGAGGAATGACAAACAAGGTGGAACTCTGGCCTTTACTTGTAGAAGCACGGGTGTGCACCTACACCTGCTAAATGGGGTGGGGGTGGGGCATTCCCTAAGAGCTCTGAAACTCTGGATGTCTTGTAAGCTACAAAGCTAAAACCCTGTGGATTCTTCCAAAAGGCTAATGACCACTGAACGGCATGACAAGCACGACTTTAAAAATTTAACAGAAACTCGTTACTAATTCATTCCTAGACTCAGCTTTTTAAAATTCTTCTCCTCAGTGCTCACAAGCTACAGAATCAGACTTCTCAAGCTATTGAATTTTTGTCCCCACTGGAAAGGCGACACACAGTGAGTCCCAGACTATTTTTCCTCTCCACCTATCTCTTCAGAGGTAGACTGTGATATACAGGGAGACAGGAAAGGAGGGCGTATGATGGGACGAAGACAAGCCCTCCCAGCTTTGTGGAGGAAACCCTACATACTACTCCAGACATCTGGACCCTAACGACAGTGTGGCCTAAGGCAGGACAGGTAGGATGAAGGGTCACAGTTGCAGCAACTCCACTGGATACACTTTGCTGTTGGAACCTATTTCTTAGTTTGGAAATTCTAGAATTAGAGATGGAATCTGTGTTATTTTTCCTTCCTGCTGCTTAGATAAAAATAGCCTGAAAAGCAACTTAGTGGAGAAAGGGTTTATTGGGACCACAATTCCAGGTTTCAGTCCATCACTGCTGGGAAGTCAAAGCAGCATGATTTATTCACATCACATCCACAGACAAGAGCAGAGAGCAATGAATTAATGCATGCCTGCTGGTGCTTCTTTCTCTGCCTATACATGGTTTATAATTCCCTTTCTAGGGAATGATGCCACCTACAATGGGTGGCTCTTCCCATCTCAATGAATGTAATCAAAATAATCCCCTATAGACATGCCCACAGGCCAACCTGATCTAGCCCATCCCTCCAATCCCAGTTGATTGTAGGTAGTGTTAATTTGACAATGAAAATAACTACGACAGAGCTTATACTCCCTTTTATTCTACCCTAATTTACCATTGGGTATAGTTTTGAGCACAGAAAGTTGTCTGCTAAACCCTTTAAGAATTGGAGTTCAACATACATTAAGGTCCTCTCATCCTCCAGGTAGCTCATTTTCCACTGACACCACACCTCACTGAGGACCAGGTTTTAGGATCTGAAGTGGAAGCAAGTAGCATCCACATAGACAAGAGTAGATACCATTAAGGGAACACTTGCAGTTTGAACATTATTTGATGGACATTTGCTTTTAGAATATGTGAAGTTTTGTGTTAATTGTCAACTGGACAGAATCTAGAATCATCTGGGAGAAGGAGCTGAGCATGCTTGTGAGGGATTATCTTGATTACCATAATTGATGTGGCAAGACTTACCATAATTGTGGGTGAGACCGCTGCCTAGGCTGGGATCCTGAATTGTATACAGTGGAGAATGCTATCTGAGCACACGTGTGCATTCTATTTCTGGGTTGTCGATGCCTTGTGGCCAGCTACGTCAAGCCTGGACTTTTCTACTGTGATGAACTCGACCTTGGACATGAGCCAGAAAAAAAAATTTCTTCTCTAAGTTGCTTTTGTCAGAGTATTTATCACAGCAACAGGGAAAGGAAGGAAGAATGTAGCTGGACTTTGGCTACTTTATGGGTTCCCTTTTTCTGTCCCCCTTCTCCACCCATATCCCTTCCAACTCCCAACACAAGTGGGAGAGAAAGCTAGAGGGGAAAGGGACATCAATATTGCTAGGCTACTTCCTGATGGTTAGGAACGTCGAGTTCCTTGGGGCAAGCTTGATCTTTGTGGGATATCACCAACCAGCAGCAGCAGGAGGAGGAGGAGGAGAGGAGGAGGAGGAGGAGGAGGAGAGGAGGAGGAGGAGGGAACAACAGCAGCAGCAGCAGCAGTGACAGCAGCACCCCTCTCAGGACTCTAGCCTTTTTTTTTTTACCCTCTCAGAAGTCCCCAGAATTTCAAATGCCACACATCTGCAGAAACTATCTGCATCTGGCAATATCATCCCCTGCCAGAGCATGAGGCAAATCACAGTCAGCTGCTGTGGACAGTCTGAAGCAGCCACGTATCCCACACCTGGGATTAAAACCAAAACACATTCCCATAACATTTCTGTTTTTAAAGAAACCAAAAATTCTCACCGCAGAAGACAGAGTTTAACCTCAGCCCTTAGTGAAGTATATGTTCTGTATTCTAACCTTACCTCTGTTCCTCAACATAGGCACCCAATTCTCTGGTTCTCTGGATATCTCAGATTCTTTGGATCTGATTCTTGCCTTGAATATCTTCCATGTACCCTTACTCCCACATATATTGGGCAGGAAGAAACTGAACAATAGAATGACTATATATTACAAAAAGGATTTATTAGACTGACCTACATGATCTAGACTGTAGTCTAGATCCCTGTTTGCATGTCAGACATGTCTGAGGATGCAGAGAACCCAGTAACTACAACAACTTAGTCCATGAAGCTGGAGACCCACCAGTTTCAGTCTGGTACTGAAGACCTGGGTAGGGGGTATATTCTAGAAAGTCACTGGTGTTCAGTCTCAATTTGAAATGCAAAGAAGCCAGTGTCTAATGCCAGTGAGTGATGGCAGCAGCAAGGACAATAGGGTGGACACACTCACCAGGAAGAAGTGAAGGCAGGCAGTAGCATTATGTCTCAGATGGCCTGTCTAGGCTACCTTAGGAATGGGCCACCCAATTTCGATTAGGGTCTTCTCCCATTAAAGACCCACCCAATGCTGTGTCTCTTAGTCAATTCCAGATCCACTTGAGATTAATGTCACATGGTGTATCTGGTAAATTTCCATCATTTTCTAAGACTGTCTCAATTATTTGTCCTGGGGAACTTTTTCTGATACTCACACTGGCATATTCCAGGTGATTGTCATCTGTTCCATGTACTAGATCCTTCTTACTTATCTACTTACTAGATCTTGCAACCTTGTAATATGCCTACCATGTACTACATTCTCCACAAATGCCATTTAAATGTCTGTCATTATCAGCTCCTGTTCACTGAGATGTTTTATAATGCATAATGTAACATGTTAGTAACTAGAAAATGGAAGAGAGTAAGAAAGAACTTCTTCTAAACTCCAGCTTGAAAGTCAGTTTTCTTGAGGGCAGTATAGGTTATTCAAATTCCCCCCAAACCCACAAATAGCTTGAGTAATTTCATTACACATAATGTCCACCCCATTGTCCTTGCTGCTGCCATCACTCACTGGCATTAGACACTGGCTTCTTTGCATTCCAAATTGAGACTGAACACCAGTGACTTTCTAGAATATACCCCCTACCCAGGTCTTCAGTACCAGACTGAAACTGGTGGGTCTCCAGCTTCATGGACTAAGCAGTTGTAGTTACTGGGTTCTCTTACTTGGGGGATGATTCGGTGTATGGCATAATTTTGGCAATGGGAGAGGACAGTAACATTAGAGTCATAAAATACAGCAATAAAGAACAATTCTCAAAGACTCAGAAGACAGGCTTTATCTTTTAGATATACAGAAGAAAGAATTTGTTGTAATAATTGTGCCATCCTAGGTGGGTTAGCCATGATAACATAATTTTCTGGGTGGCTTAATTAAAAGTCCCTGTGGTGATTTGCATTGTTTTGCAACTTGACAACATCTGTAATCACCACAGAGACCTCTGGGCATGTCTGTGAGGGAATTCCTAGATTTGGTTAACTGAAGAGAAAAAGCCCATCCTAATCATAGGCAATATGATTCTGTGGATTGGGAACGCAAACTGAATAAAAATTAGAAAACAATACCAGGCACTGTGGTAAACACTTCTAATATAGTGCTCTGGAGGCAGAGGCAGGCGGATTTCTGTGAGTTTGAGGCCAGCCTGGTCTACCCTGGAAGGACCAAGACAGCCAGAGCATCATAGTAAGACCATGTTAAAAAAATGATTTAAAACAAACAAGCAAAAAACCAGAAAGAAAGGTGAACACTAGCATGTCTTCCTCTGCTTCAGGACTGCTCATGCAGTGTGAATGTCTTATGCACCTGTCCCCATGCCTTTCCGCTTTGAGATGGACCACACCCTCAAACAGTGAGCTGACATAAATCCTTCTTTAGTTGCGTTGGTCATAGCAACAAGAAAAAGAAATGGCATTCAGAGTTTCTGAAGCAATCCCTTGGATTTTGATGTGGTCAAAGAATAAGCCACAGGACCTGCAAAAATCCCTTAAAACCTCACCGATTTTGTTGGCCTGTAATGGTTTAGAAAGGAGCTTAAGTGCCTGGGAAGTCTCAAAGACATAATTCAGAAGGATATTTAGCTGGCAGCATTTCGCTTAAGTGGTGAAAAGCTGTGCACTCTCTGGCAAAGGTACTCTTGGAAACAAGGGTCTCACTCTGTGGTTCGGGTGGGAATCCATGGGAGCGGCCAAGGAAAAGCAATGGCTTGGGTTTAAAAGCTATGTGCACACACCGACGTAGAATATGAATGCCTTCAGTGTACACTCTTCCTCTACACACCTTCAAAATCCATGCCCCTACCCTGGCAACTTTCTTCTGAACTCTAGTTTTGAAGCCCCTTGCTGGGCCTTTTTGGGAAGGAGTGGCGGTCTTGAAGGACTGAGGGTCATTCTAGGTTTCTCATCTCCTCTTGAGGCATGGTCTTGGCTTCAGTCAGAGCTGTGTTGGCATCCTTTTCAGACTCCAGGAGAGAGCATGAATGCTTGAGGGCAGCCAGGGCAGCCACTGAAGCATCCGGGGAGATAATGATTACCTCACAGACAGTTATTCTTCTGAAAATAATTTTCAAGTTGATGAACTCATTGGAGGTGGAGACAGAGCCCCCCACTCCACAATTTAGGAGGCCTTTTCCTAAATTTGCAATTTTTCTTTAATTAATTGGATGAATTTTCGTCTCTCTAAGCCCCTAAGTGTAGCCAGTGATAGAATTAAAAAGAGAATTGTTAAGATTAGTTGCAGCAGGGTCTGACCTACTTTAGACCAAACATTCTGGGGAGAAGACCAGATTTCAAGTTTCTGTTTGCTTTGTGTCTAAATCCTTCACTCAGCTAAATAGGACCAAAGACATTATTTCATGGTGACTTAAGAGTTTCATTTTCTGTGGCCAATACTTGACTAATGAGCTTGGTTCTTGTATGAGTGAAGGTTATTAAATAAAGGAACTGTCTTTGCTTTTGCATTGAAAAAGCAATGCTAATTTTGCTTAAAAAAAAAAAAAAACCTTAGTACTTGTCCAAGCTTAATAGAAGAATAAAAGTTTAATTTTCTCTGAGAGTCTTAGAAACAGAAAGAGAAGATTGAACTTCAAATGCAAAAATATTACTAACAGTGTGTCAGAACTTAGAACATTCAAAAAAAAAAAAAAAAAAAAAGACAAGCTGTAGCTAGAAGTTATGGTAGTCTAACTGCAAATGTGATGACCTGATAGATTCCAGCTCCAGTAAAAAGCTGCCTGATGTGGTGAGCTCATGATGTCGTGGAGGCAGAGCAGAGCAGAGCAGAGCAGAGGCAGAGCAGAGAAGGCAAGCTGAGGCTGAGGCTGAGGCGTGGCGAGGCCGAGGCAAGAGGCAAGCAGAGGCAGAGAGAGGAGAGGCAAGGCAGAGGCAGAGGCAGGGCAGAGGGAGCAGGCAGAGGCAGGAGGCAGAGGCAGAGGCAGAGGCAGAGGCAGAGGCAGAGGCAGAGGCAGAGGCAGAGGCAGAGGCAGAGGCAGAGGCAGAGGCAGAGGCAGAGGCAGAGGCAGAGGCAGAGGCAGAGGCAGAGGCAGAGGCAGAGGCAGAGGCAGAGGCAGAGGCAAGTAGATCACTTGAAGCTCCAGGGATACTAAACTTGGCTTAGATGGCAAAGTCTATGCCTGTAAAATATCCTGCCTCAAAAAACCTCAAAGGTGGAAGATATCAGAGGAATATCACCCTAGGTAGTACTCTGTCTTTTGTTTTTGTTTGTTTTAAATTTTAACTGTCAACCTGACACAGCCTGGAGTCATTTTGACAAGTGAGTCTCAATTAAGGGTTTACCAAATCAGGCTGATTTGTGGACATGCTCCTGAAGACTGTCTTGACTGTTAACTGATGCACTATGGCCCAGTCTACTGTGAGCTGTACCATTCCCTGGGTAGGTGGTCCTAAGCTAGCTAAGCATGAGCCTGAGAGCAAGACAGCAGGCAGTATTTTTCCATGATTTTCCTCTCAGCTTCCCGCTTGAATTCCGGCCTTGATTTCTCTTTGTAATATCCTTTGACTTGGAAACATAGCTGAAATAAACCTCCCCAATACTTTTGACAGTCTCTCTCTCCTCTACGTCTACTCTTCTTCTCTCTCTCTCTCTGTCTCTGTCTCTCTCTCTCTGTCTTTTTCAGTCTTCTCTTTGTCCACATAGTCCTCTCTCTACTCTTGGCTTCTGGTCCCCTCTCTTCTCTCCCTTTCTCCCTCTCCCTCTCTGCCTCTCTCCTCTCACAGCTCAGTCTATTCTGCTGGCTATGCTCAATCTTCTACTTTCTCTACCTGCTCTGGACTCTTTCAGATGCCTCTGACTGTTCTCTTCCTCATATCTATCATTAAACTATCATAAAAGCCTTTTCCTTAACCATACCTAGTGTGATGGTTTATATATGCTGGGCCCAGGGAATGGCACTATTAGAAGGTGTGGCCTTATTGGAGTAGTGTGGTCTTGTTGGAATAGGTATGTCAATGTGGGTCTAGGCTTTAATACCCTAGTCCTAGCTGCCTGGAAGTCAGTTTTCCACTAGCAGCCTTCAAATGAAGACTTAGAACTCTCAGCTCCTCCTGCACCATGCCTGCCTGGATGCTGCCATGTTCTGCCTTAATGATAATAGACTGAACCTCTGAACCTGTAAGCCACCCTAATTAAATGTTGTCCTTTATAAGAGTTGCTTTGGTCATGGTGTCTGTTCACAGCAGTAAAACTGGAACTAAGACACCTAGGAATGTCATGTCCTCATTTTCATTCATTAGCAAATGTTTCATACAAATGTGTCTGGATACCAAATTCCCTGCCTCTCAATTCTTCCCACAGTTCCTATCTCTGTCCAGACGTCCCGATCTCTCTTCTTCTGCCTCAGCTATAGACCTTAGCTCTTTATTAAGCCAATCAGAAGGTGATGGAGAAGAATGTTTACAAAACACTGAGACACAGGTGATACTTCATAAAAATATCAATATCAAAGTCTATCATTGGCTTGTTAATGTGGGTTCTTGGGACTGAACTCATGTCCTTATGATTTCGATGCAAGCTCTTTACCAACTGAGCCATAGCCCCAGCCCCCTTCAGGTTTCTTTTCACTGTTGCAGAAGGGGTTTTCTGGCTTGTGTTTTACCTTCCAACATTGTTCTGAGTGCAACTTCCATATTCTGCTATGGCTATTTTCCTTTCTACCATCTTCAGGGTAGCACAACAAACAAACTTTGGAAGGACAGGACACTGCAGAGGCTCTACACACGTCCAGGGAATAGCTCACAGTTCTAGATTGCTTAGGCAAGTGGGAGAATCCTGGAGAATACCAAGAGCAGTGTTCCTGAGCATGTTTACTCATTGTCCTGCTCCTGTAGCCATGGAACTATCCTAAGTGTCTACAGGCCTGTGGTAAGTTATATATACATGAAGTGTTGTATTATAGAATATGCTAGATATTGAAGTATTAGATGAATTCCATGATAGATGGAGGAGGTCTCCTGAGACCCCACTCCTCTCTAAGGGACTATGGGTAGTGGAGGTGGCTCAGGAACGATGCATCATGCTCCTCAGTGGTGTAGCCACTGGTGACTTGCCCTTGCTGGAGTGAAAAACCTCCTACTCATTCTCCTGCAAACAACACTCATTAAATGTAGTGGATCACAGACATATTGAGGCAGTAAAGAAGGGGGAGATTGTAGGGAAGAAGAAGGGGATCAGTGGGAGAGGGAGGAAGATAACAGAGGGTAAAGGGCAATACACTAGCATACATTGTGTGTGTGTGTGAAAGTGTAAAAGAATAAATACAATTTAAAAATAGATCCAAACAACAATATAGGAAAGGTATACACACACACATACAATTTTATATATATATTGAATATATATAAATTATATATATATAAATTGAATATTTTATATGAAAATATATAGTAATATGTTGAATATACATTATATATATATATATATATATATATATATATATATTTAATGCTTAAGGCTGAGATCAAATAAAATACTTGTCTTGCAAGCATAAAGACCTGAATTTGATTCCTAGAATCCATGCAAAAAAGCAGGCATGGTAGAGCATGTTCATAATGTCAGAGCTTGGAAAGCAGAGACAGGCAGCCACGATAGCCTACTAGGTGAGTTCTCATCCTCAAAGAAGCAAGATGGACAATGCCCAAAGAACGACAGGCAAGGTGTCCACATGCATACTTACACACACAACACACACAACACACACACACACACACACGGACTTGAGATGCTGTGAATGAAAGGCTGCTGAGATGGCTCACTGGGTAAATGTTCAGTCCCTGAACATGGTGGAAAGAAAGAATCAGTTTTCACAAGTTTTCCTCTAGCTTTGTGGCATCAATCACTTTACCACATAATGAATCAATTAAAATGTAATAAAACTTTTTTGTTGCTTTTTTTTTCCAAGAGAGGTTTCTCTGTGTAGCCCAGGCTGTCCTCGAACTCTCTCTGTAGACCAGACTGGTCTGGAACAAAGATTCTGCCTGCCTTTGCCTCCAAGGTGCTTGGGTTAAAGGTGTGTGCCATATGTGTGTGCACATATAATAAAACTTTTAAAATGGAAAAGAGTCGTGGGAAAGTCTCCCAAATGAAAATTATAAAGTATCTGGAAAAGAAAAAACAAGCCACTACGTAGTATACATCATTTACATTTGTTGTAATATCATGAAACTCTTGGTAGTCTGAAGAACAACCGACTCACGACAGCCGCCACCACTTGATGATGAGGTCAAGATACCAGAAGGAACTGAAGAGACTTCATAGTTTTGTTTCTGAAATAATTATAGTTTAGAAGAATAGAAGGAGCTAGCCCCAGGGTTAGGCCTGAACCCCTCTCTCACCCCTCTCTGACACCTCACTAGCTGTTCCCTAGGCCTCACAGAACTTAATCTTACTTCTAGGGAGATGAAGGGAAATAGACTCATACTCAGTAGCTGGAGGTTAACAACCTTCTAAGGCTAGAGTTGGAGATCAAAAAGCCAATGTAGCTGACTAGGCTCTGGGGATTTTGTTGTTGTTTAAATTTTTTTTGAGGGGCTGGAGATGGCTTAAGCTGTTGTGTACAGAGGACTAGAGTTTGGTTCTCAGTATCCTGCCAGGTGGCTCACAACCACCTCCTGCCCTACCCACTTCCTGCCCTCTTTTCAACATTTTTACTAATTTTATGTGTATGGGGTTTTTGGCTGCAAGGACATCTGTGTATCACATGTATGACGGGTGCCCATGGAAGCCAGAAGAAGGCATTGAATCCCCCAGGGACTGGAGTTACAGATTGTTGTGAGCAGCCATGTGGGTGCTGAGAATTGAACCCAGGTATTCCAAGGAGTATTCAGTGATCTTAACGACTAAGCCATCTCTCCAGCACCCCAAGCTTCTTTTGAACTTTCTACTTTTGTGTGTGTGTGTGTGTGTCTGAGTGTGTATGTGCATGCAAGATTTTGGGTCCTACGTTGCTTTCTGTTATTGTGACAAACACCATGACCAAAGGCAGCTTGGGCAGGAAAGGGTTTATTTGTCTTACACTTCCACATCACTGTCCACAATTTAAGGGACCAGGGCAGGAACTCAAGGCAGGGACTCAAGGCAGGGACTTGGAGACCTTGGAGGACCGCTGCATACTGGCTTGCTCTCCATGGCTTGCTCGGCTTGCTTTCCTGTACAACTTTGGCCTACCTGCCCATGTGGTGACATCACTCATACTGAGGTAGACCCTCCATTAACCACTAATTAAGAAAATGCCTTCCATACAGGAAAAACCTAACAGAGACACTTTCTGTTTTCTTTTTAAGCTTCTTTATACTATTTTTTCTTTTTATTTAGATTTTTTTATTTGTACGAGTACACTGTAGCTGTCTTCAGATACACCAGAAGAGGGCATCAGTTTCCATTACAGATGGTTGTAAGCCACCATGTAGTTTCTGGGAATTGAACTCAGGACCTCTGGATGGGTAGTCAGTGCTCTTAACCACTGAGCCATCACTCCAAGCCCTGGAGAAACTTTCTTATATATATATATATGGGGGGCACTCCATATAGCCCAGGCTGGCCTTGAGTTCACTATGTAGCATGGAAGACCTTGAACTCCTGGTCCTCCTGGCTCTGCCTTTCTCCTGCTGAGATTATAAGTGTACACATCCCAGGTTTATGTGATCCTGAGACTCAACCACCGAGTTTGTGCATATCAAGCAGGCAGTCTCCCAGCTGAGCTGCACTCTGCACCCGTAGGTTTTTGATTGATAAGAAATGAAGGTTATTGAGTCCCAGTGGATGCATTGACATCTCTGCAGGAAGGAATCAGCAATGAGAAGGAGTTCTACGTTACAGGCCAAGTGCCTTTCAAAGATGCACAAGCATCTCATTCCCCCTTTAGCAAATGCAGGTAAACTCCAGTTGCAGGGAAGCATTTGTCTGGATCCCCAAACCTGGTTCACTCCACCATGTGAGCTAAAATGCAGGTGGAGCGAGACTGGTCTAGCAGGAGCCTTGGTGTGTGTGTGTGTGTGTGTAGGTGTGTAGGTGTGTAGGTGTGTAGTGGAGGAGGTGAAGGGGAAGGCTAGTGAAAAGTGAGTTCAGAGAGCAAAGTGGGGCCAGGTCCTCAGTGGCAATAGATCTCTTCAGCTGTTCTGCACTGCACAGAGGCCACTCCAGGGCTTTCTAAGAGCCAGTGAAAAACAATGTTTGCATTTTAGAAGCAGCCCTTTGCATAATGAAGACCTTACCAAGAGTACACGAAAATGTGGGACCAGGCCATTAAGTTAGGACACTGTTAAAGTTCTTTCATGCAACATACACTGGTGGCCTGACCAAGCCATGGCAGAATTCCTTGGACAGTGTTTAAAGGCAAGCCACAGCCCTTGAACATTAAGCATTACAAAGATAAAAGCGTAATTGCTATTACCTCATAACGCACCCCACATCCGACATCCAGTGTTGACTGGATGTGTTAGTTGTAGGAGGCTTGCTACATGTGGGTGTCTGATTAGAGATTAAGCATTTTTTGTATTAATTTATTCTCTCATATATTGTATCCTGACTACAGTTTCCTCTCCCTCTTCTCTTCTTAGTTCCACCCCTTCCTTCATCCACGCCTAGAGGATTTTTTTTTGTCTTTGCTTTGTATGTACTTGTATGTATAAATGGGTGAGTTTATGCACCGGAGTTGAGATGCCTGCAGAGGCCAAAGGCCTGTTGGCACCCCCCAGAGCTAGAGTTACCATGGGCTGTGAGCTCCTTGCCATAGGCTCTGGGCACTGAACTCTAGCATCGGCAAGAGCAGCAAGTACTCTTATCACGGAGGGAGCCACCTTTCCAGCCCGGGAATGGGAGTCTTGATTAGGTGAAATAACAAGTATGGAATCTGGGAAGTGTTTCTGTGGGAAATGGAGTTAGGGACGCCCAGAGTAAGGGTGCGTTGGTGGGGGAGGGGCAGGGAATTAATTGGAAGGGTGTTGGGGATAGGATGGGAGAATTGGGTTGGAATTTTGAAGGGAGGTGTTTCTGAACTCATCTGTAAGCATCCCGGAGCCCCAAGGCCTGAGAAACAAGCTTCACATTGAAAGGAGGCTGTCAGGGCAGCAGAGCAGATGGCAGGGCAGGAGAATCTGTGGCACTTCAGAGAGTGATGACTTTGCTCACTCTGTCCCGCCTTTGCCTCCACACTCTGAGTTTTAAAGATATCTAAAATGCTGTAATTATGGCATGAATGCATAAAAAGAATCAAATCAGGTGGAAACAGACTACAGAGCTATGGAAATTATTATGTAAATTACTTGGCAGGACCACAGACCCAGTTCCCAGAGCAGCCACTTAACCATTCTGCTGGCTGCACAGCCCTTTGTGAACTTTAGACTCAGTCTGGGAGATTGGTGTACTCAGGTGGAGAGGGGCTCCAGAAGGCTCTTCTGGACATGGTTCTTCTCTGGGCGGGTGGGGGTAATTTAACAGTTTTAAGGCTAGTTTTATTTTTTAACAGTTTGTTTGTGTACATGAGTAGAGCATGTCTGATGTCCCTGGAGCTGGAGCCACAGCTAGCTGTGGGAGTTGGGACTCACCCACTCAACTCCCTGGTAAGGAAGTACACATTTTTAACCTCAGAACCATCATCTCTCTGGCCCTGGGAATTTAATTTTTACTGGATGATATATACGGTGGAGCATTAAGATTCAGTGAAAGGGAACAACCCCCTAGTCCTCTTCTCTCTCTCATAAGGTTTGGGGTCTCTTTTATCACTCTGACACACTTGCCATTTATGTCCCCAGTGTTCTATCCTGCCAGATTTATTTTATTGTTGAGGAGGGATAAAGCTGCTTATGTAATTCTCTAGTCTGCTCTGCTAAATGTAGAGCCCCTGTGATCATCTGGATGGCGTCGGATTCCTGAATTCTGCAGGCAAACATGCTCACCCTCATTTCATTGAAAAGAAAAAGATAGGGGCCATCTGCATTCAGCCTGAGTGTCTCTATCCTGCCAAAAAGCCCAGTTATATGAATTGTGGGGTGACTGGAAATGTCAAGCATAGTCAACCTACAACACACACACACACACACACACACACACAGACACACAGACACACACACACACACAGACACACACACACACACACACACACACACACACACACACACACACACACGAGTGACTGCTGAGTGCCGACAGGATGCTTCACAGGTGTTCACGTTGTTCTGTCTGCAGCTGGTAACCTGAGACAATGCCCCTGCATGGGGGTGGTGCAGGTTCAGGGGGATCTTTAGGTAGATTGTTTGGGTGTAAAGAATTTATCAGAAGAATTTTTAGTGCCATAGGCAGACAGGCAGACTACAGTGCTGCAGAGGCTTTTGGAAGAGTTTAAGTGTAAGGACCAGAGATAGACAGCATGATCTCTGAAGAGGAATCAGGACATATGAATCATGAATGGAGGCTTTTTCTCATAGCTCTCTGAGGAAGGGGTGCCTTCAGAGCAGGATCCTCTAGCCAGGTCTTAGACAGAAGACATGGAAAGAAATGGGAAGTAGGGTTTGTGGCCACCCGCCCCTTTGATGTAAACTCAGTTCCTCAGATGTGAAACCCAGTCCCTGGGAAGTCTGTTAACTAGAGCCTTAGGATGCTTCCTAGTGTCTTGAAGGCATTCTGCAGGTACAGTGGATGGCCTGGGAATTAGTGTCATGTAGATTCTAAGAGTCCATGACTACACTTGGCATAGCATTCCTCCACCCCTGGAGCAGCTCTATCTTCAGAGAACAATGTGGCAGCTCCATTTAAGATGAGCTTCCCAAGCATCCTTGATTATAACTGGACTCAGAAATTTCTGTGCACACACCCTCCCCGAAAGGCTCAGGATTCGTTGCCAAAGAGGAGGCAGAAAGATTGTGGGAGCCTGAGGTAGTGAACATCTGCAGCAGAAGAATATTAGACAAACATGACAAATCCATTGCTCATATAAACCCATGACAATGATAGAATGCACAGGACCTGCAACAAGATCTAGCCAGACAAAATCCTAACATAAATGAGAAAGGGGTTATGAGAAAGGGGGTTATGAGAAAGAGGGTTATGAGAAAGGGGTTGTGAAGCCCCACCCTAGCTGAGGAGTTATTGGTGATTGGTGACTATGTGGCTTCTAGAGAAGGGAGAGTTAGTTTTCCTTAGTGACACAGTCCCTGAGAGACCATCTATCTTCTACTACAGG
This sequence comes from Mastomys natalensis, assembly GCA_021653895.1. Taxonomy (NCBI): domain Eukaryota; kingdom Metazoa; phylum Chordata; class Mammalia; order Rodentia; family Muridae; genus Mastomys; species Mastomys natalensis. Next base: position 138,896 of record JAJTUV010000856.1, on the reverse strand, counting down.
AACCTACCCATGCACATACAGGCACATAAAGGAACTCAGTGGGTTTACGAAATGAACACATGAAATTGAGAGGAGAAAGTGGTGGGTTGGACAGAGAAGAAACTGGAGGTAAAGCCTTGGGAGTGGATTTGATCTATGATGATGATGTATGACATTTCAAACATTTTTTTTAAATCAGTGCTATTCAGTTTGCTATTTCCAATGAGTTCGACACTTGATGGTTGAAAATACATCTTTCTATCTTTACATAAATTTCAATACTGGAGGTGAGGTGTTTCTTTTTTTTAATTATTTAAGGACTGGAAATAAATTGATTTCTTAAAGAGGTTGGGAATTAGTTGAGTAAATTGTGATACAATGGAACTAGGGAATAACATGCAGACATTAGAAAAAGTGAATTAGAATTATTGTGGATAACTTGAAGAAAATTGGATTCCAGAAAAAAGACCCAAAAATAGATATATAATTTATTACCATTTTGTATAATAATGAAATGTCCTTAACATAGTAGACATGTGTGTATAAGGACACATTTACTGTAGTCTATGTAAGATTTTGCAAGTTAAAGAAAAAAATTAAAATGTTCAATTCAGATTATTAAAAACGTATCAATCCTTTTGTGTTTTCTTCAAATTGGCTCAGCCCATCTTAACTTTTAAATTTTAATTAAAATCATTTTTACACAGAGAGGAGATAGATAGATGGATAGATACCTAGATGGCTAGGTAGATAGGTGGATAGATACATGGATAGATAGATAGATAGATGGATGGATGGATGGATGGATAGATAGATGGATAGGTAGATAGATGGATGATAAATAGATGGATAGATAGATAGAATGGAAAGAGGAGAGACTAAGAGAGAGTTGTAAGATAAGACATGGGTGTGGAGATCAGAGGACAATTCAAGTCAGACTTTTCTTTCCCTTTACATGGGTTCCAAGGCTCAAATTCAGGTCCCCTCGTTGCACAGCAAATGCCTTTATTCACTGACCCATCTTGGTCCCTTACATTTGGTAATTTAAAACAATTTTACTGTTTTATTTTTGACACTATTTTACACTTCTGACCACAAAATGTACGTCTATATCTGGCCAATGCTTGTTATTTTCTAACATTTGAATAGAATCATTAGAGTACAGTTGAGGTGGTGTCTCATTATGGTTCTGATTTTAATTTTTCTAAGGACTAGTAAGCACTTCTCTCTCTCTCTCTCTCTCTCTCTCTCTCTCTCTCTCTCTCTCTCTCTCTCTGTGTGTGTGTGTGTGTGTGTGTGTGTGTATGTATGCGTGCGCACATGTGTGACGTGTATAGATGTGTGGAGGTGCAGGTACATGTGGAGGCCTGAGGTCAACTCAGACATCACAATTTTCAGAGTTTCTCACTGGCCTGGAGCCCACTAAGTACAGCAAACTCGGAGGCCAGTGAATCCCAGGGATGCTCTTGTCTCTATCTCTCCAGCAATTAGATAATTAGATTTCAAGCACATGATTCTGTGCTGTCCTTCTTTCCTTCTTCCTTTCCTTCTTTCCTTCTTTCCTTCTTTCCTTCCTTCCTTCCTTCCTTCCTTCCTTCCTTCCTTCCTTCCTTCCTTCCCTCCCTCCCTCCCTCCCTCCCTCCCTCCCCTCCCCCTCCCTCCCTCCCTTCCTTTCTTTCTTTTTTTCTTTCTTTCATCTGACCTTTTGGGACCCCACACAGGTCCTTACATGCACAAGGCAATTGCTTCACTAACTGAAACATCTCCCTAGCCCCTCACTGTCTGATGTCATTGTGTGGAGCAGCTGCTGCTACCTACTGGCTTTCACTATCACACTAAAATGGGACCAAAAAGCTTGGGAACTGGTATATTAATGGTCTTTTTTCCCTGGTAAGTAATGTTGAAACATATTTTACGTGATTCCTGAGTTGTGTTCAGAAGAAAACCAAAGACAAACCAACCAAAAAACAAAACAAAAACAAGAAACAAAAACAACAAACAAACAAAAACAAAAAATGAAACAAACCAAAAAACAAAACAAACAAGAAACAAAAACAACAACAAAAAACAAACAAAAAACCTGACTCTCTGAAAAACAGTGCAGGTCAAGTCTCTAGAACATGTGAATTTTATGTGTTTGGTTAAAAGAATTGCAGACGGAATTAAATTCAGGATTCTGAAGTGAAGAGATTATCCTGGATTATCTAGAGCTGGGTTGCTCTAGACTCAATGCTAAGTGATTTTAAAAAGATTATCTATTTGAGGGCAGTTTTTGAGCCGCAGTAACATCCAGAGGAAGATACAGAAACACCTAGCACCTCCCCTTGCTGTCCTTCCTACACAGTCTCTTTCATTAACCACAACCCCAAGTGCGACCCTTGGGAAAACTGCCAACCTACATTCACACATCCACGTCCCCCAAAGTCCATAGCTTACATTCACATCTAGTCTTGATTTTGTGCTTCCTATGGATATGCAGAAGTTTATAATATGTAAGTATCATTGTTTTGTACTATAGAAGCTTTTAAACACTAGAATCTCATGTAGTCTGCTAGTCTACTTAATCATTCTTCCTGATCCTAACCTCCTAGTAACCTCTTGTCTAGTTTTGTTTTTGTATTTGTTTGTAATATATATATGTGATGTGTGTGTGTGACAGGGTGTGGGAAGGTGGGTGTACACATGTGCATGTTCCTGTGGTATTTTTTTTTCAGAGCAGTCACCCATGCTTACCCAAAATTCAGTACTTGTTCTAGGCTGGGTGGCTAGTGAGTCCCAGGGATCCTCCTGTCTCTGCCTCCTCAGTGCTGGGATTACCATCAGGCCTGGCTTATGTGGAGCTGGGGATAGAAACCAGCACGTTGTATGCTAGGTGAGTATCCTATAACTGAGCCATAACTACAGATCTACAATATTTAATGTTAAAAAAGTCTAATTTACTTTATCTCTCACTTCTTCCCTCCCTCCCTCCCTTCTTATCTTTCATGTATTATCCTTTGGCATATGCAAATTATCATTACTGTGATAGTTTTAACTGTAAACTTGACACAACCTAGAATAATCTGGGAAGTGTTGTTTTTAAACAAAAATCTCAATTGTTCAATATTACCAATAAAGACTTGGGAGCCAGATGCAGGGGTGAAAGCCTGCTAGCTCATAGAGGTAGAGAATGCATATTGCTGATGTCCTCAGAAGAATGCCCCCCTCTCTTGCTATCTCTAAAACTTTCCTTCAAATTGAATGTCCTTCCTTTCTACTTCCTCTGTGTGTCTCTATCCATCCTCCTGACTCCCTCTTACTCTCTGTTTTTTCTTGATAATCCTATGTTCACTTCCTGTCAATTGGTTGCTTGCTTTGTCTCTTGATTTATAGTTGACTTTATTTATTCCTTTTTACAACGTTCAAGCAGAAAGTTCTTAGATTAAAGACATATGCTAAGGCTGAGCCACACCACAACTAAAAACACCTTTTTCCAGTAAATAACACAAGCTCAGGGCTCACAGTGTGATCAAATGTCCTGAAACAGGGAAGAGAGTCTCAGTGAGGGAATATCTACTTTGTGTTGTCCCTTGAGCATGCCATTTCCCACTGTGGGTGACACTATTCCATAGGTGGGGTCCAGGACAGCATGAGGATAGAGAGTAAGCTGTGCACCACGCTAGCATGCACATAGTTATTTTTCTCTGCTGTACTGTGGGTGTGATGTCACTAGCTGCTTCGAGTTCCGGCTACCTTGATTTCCATGCAACAATGGACTATAACCTGAAATTGTGAACTAAAAATTAATTAGGAAAACTCAACCCTTTCTCTCCTAAGTTGCTTTTGTATGTGTACTTTATCATAGCAACAGTAATGAAACCAGCATACTCATCTAAGTCAATAACCTGAGTCTCTTTTATTTTGTCTCCTGACAGTTCAGTTTCATGTTTAAATGTTAGAACTGTGGTCCATACTGAGCTAGGAATAGGGAGTCTGTTATTTGTTTGTTTTGCCTGGGAATACTCAGTGGAGGTTGTTGAAAAAGACTGGCTTCCTTCCATTGTATTACTTTTGCTGAAGATCAGTTGACCATGTATATTGGGTTCTATTTCTGGGCTCTATTATACTCCATTGATCTGCTTGCGTATTCTTTCTCTAGTACCATAATGTCTTGATTACTGTAGGTTACATAGTATGTCTTGCAACTAAATGGTGTCACCATTTCATAAACTTTGATTAAGTTTTTAAAAATATAATATTAAAATATAATCATATAACTTTCCCTTCCTCTTTACAACCCTTCCCATGCTACTCCCACTGTCTCTCAAATTCATGACTTCTTTTTCTTCAATCATTTTTATCTATTTACATATATATTCCGAAATACATGAATAGAATCTGATCGGTCTGTATAATGTCACTTGTTTGTATATGATTCCGGGATTGAGCACTTAGTATTGAATAACGAATTAGGGGCTGTTCCCTGGGAAGACTATTTTCTCCTACTCTCAACATTGCATCTGCCTCTAGGGTCTCCTGAGATGTCCCCTTTCCATTTTAGCATGTCTGTTGGTGTCATTTTACTTTATGACTTGTTCAGGCAGCCATGTTGCTGAGATTTCATAGGTGTAGTGTCCCTGACATTTCTAGGAAATACAGTCTCACAGAAGGACACCCTGTTCCTCTGTCTGTTAGAACTTTCCTCATCCTCTTCTTCCATGTTTCCTGAGCCTTAGGTGAAAAAATCGTATTGCAGATGGATCATTTGGGGCTGGGCAACACATGATCACTTGGTTTTAGTATTTTGATCATTCTGGTTTTCCATAATGTCTTATTGTGGGTTCTATTGCTGTAAAGTGACAACATGACCAAGACAACTCTTATAAAGGACAACATTTAATTGGGACTGGCTTAAAGTTTCAGAAGTTTAGTCCATTATCATCATGGCAAAAAGTATGGCAGTGTTCAGGCAGCCATGCTGCTGGAGAAGGAGCTAAGAGTTCTACATCTTGATTTGACTGCAGCCAGGAAAGATTGTCTTCTAAACAACTAGGAGGAAGGTCTCAAAGCCCATTCCCACAGTGACACTTCCTCCAACAAGGCTATACCTAGTCCAACAAGGCTGTTCCCTGGGCCAAGCCTTCAAACCACCACAGGTAATGATCTCCGTCTGTTGTAAAGAGTAATTTCTTTGTTGAGTGATGAGATCTGCTACACCTACTTGTGGTATAGAAATAAATACTTAGAATAAACTTTTGAATTATGTTGGTTTAGGAAAGTGGTGGTAGAATCCCCTAGGAGTCATGAACTCAGTAGCCCTGAGTAGTTGGCTAGGTTTTCAGAAATGGTTTTCCTCTTGTTGAGAGGTCTTTTTTTGTTTAATTTATTGGATATTTTATTTATTTGCAATACAGATGTCATCCCCTTTCCCCATTTCCCCTCCTTAGAACCCTCTATCCCATTCCCCTCCTCCTTTATGCTTTTATACCATTTTAATTACATGGATATATTAAGGTCAGTTCTAGGTTGAGGATCTAGCAATATAATAGATGCAAATAATCAAGGAACAAGCAATGCAATAAACACAAATAGTCAAAGAAAAAGCAAGGTATTAAACCCAATTACGTGAACACTTCCATGATCACTGTTTCTAAGGACTTATCAAGATGACCAAAGTATCTGAGCCTACTTCCCTGCCCTAGCCCAAAATCATTTTCATGTCTGAAGCCTACTTCCTTATTCTAGCCTAAAATTTAGATTCATGTCTGAAATTACTTCTTTGTTCTGGCCTAATATTTAGATTTCTGTCTGAGATTATTTCTTTGTTCTAGTCTAAGATGTAGATTCCTACCTAAAATTACTTCTTTATTCTAGCCTAATGTCAGATTCCTGCCTGAAGCCTACTTTCTTGTCCTTGGCCAATGTCATATTCCTGTCAAGCAGCCCATTTTCTTGTCCTTGGCCCATGTCAGTATTAGCTGTTGGTTACTACCAAGAGATGAGTGCTACTATTGTATCCTTGGGCATATATGTGTGTGTGTGTGTTTATTTTTATTCTTTGATCAGAGTTTGTGGTTTTCTTTCTATAGATCATGAGCATGTTTTTGTTAGATATATATGAAAGCACTTAATTTTTTGGAATGTTAATATAAATAGAACTGGATCTTTAATTTAAATTTGACTTGCTTGTTACTTGTATCTAGGGAAGCAATCAATTTTTGCCAATCAACCTCCATGTCTTTTGTGATTGTCCAGCTACTTTTCCATCATTGATTTCAGTATAACTGTGTTATGGTATAAGAGAACAGGTTATGTTTTCTATTCTTTTCCACTTAAAGGCTCTGAATGTTGCCTGTTTTATTAGATGTTTTATATGAACTTGAGAAAAATGCATTCTCTGTTATGGTTTTGAAGTTATCTACTGTTGTTGATGGATGGTGTTATTGAGTTCAACTGTGTCTTTACTAGTTTTCTAGTTTCTGTTCATTTTGACAAAGGAATGTTGCAATGTCAAGCTATCATGGTAGATATATTTCTCTGTAGAGTCTGTCAGAGCTTACTACACACACACACACACCACACACACACACACACACACACACACACACACACACAAGAGAGAGAGAGAGAGAGAGAGAGAGAGAGAGAGAGAGAGAGAGAGAGAGACTTTATGTAGCTCAGGCTAGATCCTCCTTACTTCACCTTTCTTAGTGCTAGGATTACTGGTATTTACCACCCGACTCAGTTTTCCCACTGATCAAGAGTCAGCATGCAGGGATACTCGTCCACCTCATCCTAACTGCCTCCACAAAGTTCAAGTGGCTCTTATACAAGTGTCTTCTGTGGAGCTTGGCTCAGCTCATCAGACAATCAGACTTCTCAGAGAAGGTCCTTGGGCTGTGCCCCCTGGACGTGGAGGAAGCTTCAGACTGTCCTGTTTGTTTGAAGTATGATTTAAAATTTGGAAGATAGAGATAAGTTTCTAATTTGGAGAACGAGAAAGTCACTCCTTTCATAGTGGAAGTTGGTAGAAGATTGTAAGCATGAAAGATTGAAAAATGTATTCTAAAAGATTGGTGAAGCACATTCAAGTCCTGAGCTGGCAGCAGCATCATGTGTCATTAAAGCCTGACTATAGAGTTGAAAGAAATTTCCTAATGAAGAAAAATAAATGGGAACTGGTTTTTAACACTTGGCTAAACAAGCAAAGGGCATTAAACATACATCTATCTACCTATCTATCTATCTATCTATCTATCTATCTATCTATCTATCTATCTATCTATCTATCATCTATCTATCTATCTATCTATCTATCTATCTATCTATCTATCTATCTATCTATCTATATCTATCTATCTATCTATCAATCATCTATCTATCAACAGGCTCTCATGTAGCCCAGGCTGGGTTTGAACTTTGTAACTGAGGATTACCTTGAACTTCTAACCCTTCTGTCTCTACCTCCTAAAGGCTGGTGTTAGCAGACACGAACCACCACACCTTGTTTATGCAGGATGGGGTATCCAATTCAGGTTATCTGGCATGCTATGGAAGCAGCCTACTAACTGAGGTAGCCCTGGTTCTAATGCTTCTGAAGATTATCATTCTGAATTTGAATGCTGTGATTTCCAAGTTGTACCTCTCTTTGCTACTTCTCCTTGTGTCAGACTCCAATGTCTCCTTAGCCTGGCATTCCTACCCTTGCCCATTCTTTCTCTTTGTTGTTTAGCAATATTTGGAATCAAAAACTTCCTTCTGGGGCTAGACAGTGGACTCAGCCATTAATAGCACTTGTAGAAAACCTAGGTTTGAGTTCCAGTACCTACATCGTGGCTCATAGCCATCTGTAATTCCAGTCCCAGGGGATCTAATGCCTCCTTCTGACCCCCAAAAACATCAGGCATGTACATGGTAAACGGGCATACATGTAAAATACTTTAAAAAGAACACTTGATGCTTTTCCAGAGGACTTCTTCCAGGCTTGATTGCCAGAACCCACATCAGTTGCCTATAATTCCAGCTCCAGGGTACCTGGTATCATCTTCTGGCCTCTGTGGTTCCTGCACACACATGCTTGCACCTACTGCATCCATGCACTCACACACAGACATGTATACACACATGAATATATAAATCTCTATATCCATACAAGTATGTGGTAGATCTATACCTAAGCACTTCAGTTTTTGGAATGTTAATATAAATAGAATTGGATTTTTAATTTAAAATTCTACATGCTTGTTACTTGTATCTAGGAAAGCAATCAAATTTTGCCAATCAACCTCCATGTCTTTTGTGATTGACCAGCTATCTTTCTGTCTTTGATTTCAGTATAACTGCATTATGGTCTGAGAGAACAGGTTATGTTTTCTATTCTTTCCCACTTATATAATGCATACAATGGTTCTGAAAGTGGTCTGTTTTATTGAATATTCAATATATATGTGTATATATGTATATGTAGCTATATATGTATATAGGTATATATATATTTATATAAATATATATTTATACAAATATATAAATATATACACACAAACATATATATATATACCTATATACACAGATATACATATAAATACATACATACATACATACATACATACATACATACATACTCATTTTCTCCTAACTCAGTCAGAGGACAGTTCCAGGCTGGAAGAAACCTGGTAGTCAGCGTGATGAAGGCTGGATGCTTCACATTGCCTAAGGTTGAGAGGTTACTTAGCTATCTCTGTATTTCGGGACTTTGGGGATGCTGTCAGTGTTAGTTACCAGGTAGATAATATCTTCAGATCCCTCAGTTTTGCAGAGCTGATTGCATAACAGGTATTCTTAAACAAAAAGCATTTGAAAATATACATGGTGTCAACATATCCAGGGTTGTGCATTATGTTTCTAACCACTCTACTGATGACCTCAGGCTTTTAAACATGAGCTATAGTTTCTTGTTTCTTTACTGGAGATGAAACATCACTAAGATAACATATATTTTGAACTAGCAACAATTTCGGTTTCTGTAACTGCAAGAACACAAGCTTTTCCTAGGAGAAAAGAATGTTGAAGAGAAATGGACTTTTTATTGCAAGGCATCTCTGGTAGGAGGCATTGAGCTCTGTTTAGTGGCTATAATTTCTTTTCCTTTCTTTTTTCTTGTTTTCTTTAAAAGGTGACATGTGATTTATTAGATGGCTGCATTCTAGAGTGTTTATTTCAAAACTGAACATGTTCGTTTGTTGAGTGGCCAGTTTCTGCTTTTAAGGACCTTTCTCACAGTATGGGTTCCTTGGAGGAGGCTATGAATAGCCAGGGTGATCATGCTGTCTGTGAGGTCCAGGCTGGAGCCCAGTGGCTGGGAGACTTGTTCACAGAACTGATCCCTGAGTATCGAGTTCTTGGTGATGCCACCTCCTGGTGTCCTGTCCAGTCCAGGCATCAGCAACCTGAGATTGTCTATTTTCATTATTTCAGCCACTCTGTAGCCACCTGAACAAATGTTCACCTCTGGAAGTTTTGGGGATTTTCCCATGCAAAATGGGGGAGTAGGATGTCAGCTACCATGATTACAGGGGGATGCTCAATCCACACACATTTCCTAAGGTGTTGGTTCAGCTAAGTTGTTCAGCTGTCCCTTCTCTGTTGTCTATTTCACTGTATGACTGCTGGCCTCATATGTAGCGTGTCCTGAAACATGTGCTTCTCTTCCATCACCCCAGCCCAAGACATTATACTAATTCCTTGTTAGAATGCAGAGGAGCCATTAATGATTGTCAATTGTTTCAAACATTTTCTTTTGGAAATATTTTTAAACTATGTATAGTTGTAGAATAACATAGAGAGCTCTTATGAGCTTTTAAAAAAATGTGTGCATGAAGGTATAGGTACATACACGTGTGAATGTGTGAATGTAGAGGCCAGAAGCCAATCTCCATGGTTGCTCCTTGACACCATCTGCCTTGTGTTTTAGCTCGTGGATGCATATATTTGGTTATTGTTCTTCTGTGCAGCAGAGATGGTTAGATGAGTTGATTGATTTATCTGCTTGCATGCCTGTCACTGCCATACAAGGAAACCACAATGAGGAGTGACAGAGACACAGGGACTTGCAGATTCCACCTTCATTCTGCAGACAGCCTTTAGAATCCTGAACTTCGTAAGTCATGCTCAGAGCCAGAGTTTGCTCTTTTGTACAGTGAATGTGGGTGAGGATGGGGAAGAGAAATTTAGAGATGATGAATGGTCAGAATCGGAGGAAGTGGGTATAGTCATCTGACTGCCCTGATAAGCTGCCTCTCAGACACTGTGAATCACCAGGTAGCTTGGGAAGGAGAAGGCTTGGGAGATACATAGGGTTACGGGAACTGCTGAGGATTGGGCTGAGGGAGCAGTTGAGGTCCAGTAACAGCTTGGGCCAGGCTCATGGAGATATCTGGAGTGTGCACATCCAGAATACCAGAGTTTGTACAGCTTGTCACTTATAGAAGCCAAATCAAGAAGCAAAGTTGCAAATCTTTAAACAGGGACTTTATTTGGAGAGCTTGCAATCCGAACTGACAGCAGATTAACATCCAAGAGCTGTGTTTTATAACTCATTTCACTTGGCAGATCTTAGAGAAAGAAGTTGGTAGGGTAAAGACTGTCAATCATCCTGTCAAGTCTGAAGTTCAGTACCAAGCCTGGTTGGCTGGTCAGCATGGTCCTGAGATTTGTGATGTCTCTCTCTACTTTTAGAGTTATCCCCTCAAGCTCTTCCCTTGTTCTTTGAGTTCAGTTATTATGTTCTGGTGTAAACCTTGTATTGTTTCAGGAGGAGTTAACTCAGAACAAACCACTAGCCATGAGTATGTGCTGGGCTGGTAATATAGCATGAAGGGGCTGATTCCTTTCTCACTATGGAACATATATAGATGTTTATAATGCAAACTATGAAGCAACTGCTCTATCCTTCCTATCTACTTTCTCTAGTTTACCCTTTTGAGTAGCATCAGTAAGGGAGGACACTGAAGGTCTACAGCCAACAGTGTGGTTACGCCAAGGTGGCCAGTTGCCTGAGCTGGCAGCTCTCTGTAGTTGGGATCATTTTCTCAATGAGACTCTTTGTTGCTGAACAGTAATGACTTCACATAATGCCCACCTTGACCACAAGTTACTGTGTCCCTCCACTATAAAAAAGCAGGAGGCAGCTATTAACAAACAGAAAGAAAAATGTGGACATTCCATTCATAGGGATGGTGGAAGGTTGTGATGCTCAAATTTCATTACTCAGAACAAGAAAAAGGAGGAGTTGGGGGCTCATTCATTCAAGGTCGAACAATAAGACCATGTCTAACAAGTCCTTGACCTTGTCTTCATTCTCCCTAGGATGGGATCATTCACCAGCTACAGACCAGAGTGGTTACAAGCTGTCTTAAGGATGCCACATGCTAGCCTTGGCTTCTGTTACAGGAACCTGGGACACATGCCTCTTTTTTAAAAAAGTACACAGTTTAACTGATTTATTTTAATTTATTTTGGCATATCTGTTTATGTTTGCATATGTCATTCTGTGTATGTATGTGTGTGCATATGTATGTGGAGGCCAGAGATCAATCTTGGCTGTCTTTCCTCAGGCTCTGCCTCCCTTGTTTTTTGAGATATAGCCTCTCATTGGAACCTGAGGCTCCGTTACTAAGTCCCAGGGATCCCCTTATCCCTGTCTCACCAGCACTGAGATTGCAGGCAAATGCCAATTCTCCTGGCTTTGTCTGTAAAAAGGTACGACTCAGGTTCTTATTCACGGTTCTGACAGTTTTATTCTCCAGAGGCTTTAGCCTTCCAAAGCGGCACTCATCTTTTCTGCTGCCTAGAGAACGTGCTTCAAGGAAAAAAAAAATTTCTTTTCGGTGTCTGATTCAACAGAGGAAACACTAAATGTGAGGATTAGACTCAGTGCTGCCTGTAACTCAATGCCCTTGGCCACACGGGAAATCCATCAATTCACCAACCATAAGCTGATTGACAGAGCACAGAACTAAGCCAGAGAGGATGGAAAAGTGCCATCTCCCTGGAATCACACAAGTTACCTGCAGAGGTCACAGGGGTACACCCTGGGAAGGCACACCCAACCAGCTAGGGAGCTTCCTTTTCCCCTCTGTCCTGCTGAAAGGTGGACTTGATGCTTGGCAGCATTTGAGGGGAACATTGTGATGGATAGGGCAGAAAAGTTCCAGAAACATCTTATCTTGGACCATCATCAAGATGGCTAAGCACATCAAAGGTGCTTGCCACCAAGTCTGACAACCTGAGTTCCATCCCCAGGCCCCATGTAGTGCAGGGAGACCACCAACTCCCTAAGTTTTCTTCTGACCTGTACATGGCATGCCCCTCCCCCAATAGATGCAAAAAAAAGTTTTTAAAAGAATGAGAAATCTAAAAATGAAAAGAAAGTTAGAATAAAGAAAAGCTGTGTCTTATCTTGTTCCATTCACCCAGGACAGGAACAATGAATGTAGGAACTGAACGTCTGTCTCTGATAGTCCATCTCTATTCAAGGGCCTCCTCAAAGTCCCCTCCCATCAGACTCCGTGGTTCAGACTAATGCTCACTGTGGTCCTTGGAAGTTTAATGAACAGGAGCATCAAATTTGTCATTTGTATTTCTAGCCCTTATCTGTGCACAGTGTGTTAATATGGAAATTAATTTTGTGCTCATCAGATAGGGAAATAACTTATCAAGGCACAGGTCTCTCAGCATTATTGGAAGTTCTTCCTACCTCATCTCTGGCAGCTGAGTTCTTAATAATATCTAAACAGGGGACAATTAATTTGCTGCAGATCCTAGGAATAGTCTTGAAGCTGGAGAAGAGCTTTTTGAGCCTGGTTGAGACCCATCCCTACCAGCTCAGTCTTCCTTCCCATCCCCCTTGCCTGTGTACCATCAGCACAGTTTATAATGTAACTGGCTTCTAGAAGTTTCTCCAGTGAATCTTAGTTTCTTAAATTGGACAGACTCCTTTGTCTCACCTACTTCTCCTGAGAAGCATCTACTTCAGATTTTTTTTTTGAAACAGGGACTCATATAGTTCAGTGTGGTGGTTTGAATAAGAATGACCCTTATAGACTCCATGTTTGAATCCTTAGTTCCCAGCTAGTGGAACTGTTTGGGCAGGATTAAGAGGTGTGGCCATGTTGGAGGAGCTGTGTCACTGGGAGGTGAGTTTTTGAAACCTCAAAAACTCTCTGCTTCCTATTTGTAGATCATGATGTAAGTTCTCAGCTTTAGCTTCAGCCCCATGTCTGCCTGTCTGTCTGCTGCCACACTCTACTCATGATGGTCATACTCTCTCTCTGAAACTGTAAGCCCCAATAAACTCTTTCTTCTATAAGTTGCTTTGGTCATGGTGTCTTTTCACAGCAATAGAAAAGTAACTAAGACATAGGCTGGCCTTAAACTCAGTATGGAAAGATTACCTTGAACTCCTGTTTTTACTGCTTCAAGAACTCTCAAGTTCTGGGATTACAGATGGATCACACATGGTTGATGTGGAGCTGAGGATGGGACCCATGTCTGTTCATGCTAAGCAAGCACTCTACCAACTGAGCTAACTGTACATTCCTACTTAATCTTTGAAGGTTGCCATAATGTCACTTCCCCTGTTCCCCCGAAGGCTGGGGCTCCGTTAGTCTGCTTCTGGCTACTATAATATGTCCAGGCTATGTAGTGGCTGAGCTAGGCAAACTATTGGGGCACTAGGCAGGACAGTGGCAGAAGGAGAGGGAGAAGGAGAGAGAGGGGGCTGAGAGAGGGAGAGAGGAGAGAAAAAGAGAGAGGGAGGGAGAGAGAGAAAAAGAAAGGGAGGGAAGGAGAGAGGGAGAGGGAAAGAGAGAGAGGGAGGTGAAGCAGCTGTCTTTGCATCATTTCTATTCTTGTAAGTAATCCCTCATCCATATTCCTGTAAGTAACTCAAATCAAACTTATGGGTTCACCAAGTTGGACTTTGGTGGTAACCATACTTTGGTTCTGTTATGGGCACCATACCTTGGGTGAATGTATGTGTATGCTGCATCTGTTCAGGAAAAGTCCATCACAACAATCTTGCTTTGAAAGATGAAGTCTCTCATTTTAACCTGATTTGACTAGGCTGGCTGGGTAGAGAGCCTAGGGATCTGCCTGTCTCTACCTCCTCAGCCCTGAGGTTATATCCACATACCACCACTCAGGCTTCTTTACACAGATCCTGGTAACTGACCTCAGGTCTTTACACCTGTGCAGCATGTTCCTGACTAAGTCATCTTTGCAGCCCTTCTAATTTTGTATGTTGTCCCGGTTCCCGAAGCATCTTCTGAGCACAGTCTAATGCCCATTATCAGTTCTGCACAAAGAAGGGCAGTTGAGCCTCCTTAAAGGAAGAACTAAAGAGTCTGCTCTCTCTGTGCCTCTGTGACCACAGAAAGTGGTATCCCAGTCTCCTTGGAGATGGCACAACCTTAGAAGAAGAAGCTCATCAGGAGACACAGCCCAGCCTGCTCTCCAGGGATGGGAAATGGGGAGAGGATAACCATTCAGAGAAGAAATGGTACTAGTGTGCAATGAAGGGGCATCACTGGAGGGCCAAGAAGTCGTTTCCCATCTATGTGTATTAGCTTAGGTCTCTTCAGTCCCCTGCTCAGCACATTCCCCACATCTGGACCTTGTTCAATCATTTTTTTTTTTTTTTAATAAACCTCCAAATACATCAAATACGTATTATTTGGTGACTCTTGGTTTCCATTCTGGAGAGTTCTACCAAGTTTGTGACATTAATGTACATTACATTGTTTCACCCTTCACTTTCAACTTCCCGACAGGTAACAAAAGACTTTGTGAGAAATTGTGCTTTTCACTCTAAGATCACCTTGCCCACCCTCAGACCGTCTATCACCTACCGAGTCTGATAACTCTCAGAGTAGGTTTGATTTTTTTGTGTGCTTGTGTGTGGTATAGCACTGTGTGTGTGTGTGTGTGTGTGTGTGTGTGTGTGTGTGTGCACAAAAGCCAGAGGAGAGCATTGATGTCCTGTTCTATGATCACTCTTGATGTGAGGAACTTAAAGCCAATCTGGTATCAGAAAGCCCCAGAGAGCCTTCCGTCTCCATCTTTCACAAAGCTACATGACAGGTGTTTGCAGTACACTTTGCTATGTAATGTAGGTGCTGGGATCAAACTCAGACCCTCTTGCTTGTATAAACAGTGCTACCTCCATGGGCTGGACCTAGGCCTCCCTGCACATATGTTGTAAATGTGCAGCTTGGTTTTCATGCAGGTCTCAAACATCTGGAGTGGGGGCTATCCCAAAACATGCAGCCTGTATATGGAGTATGGTCTTCTAGCTGGGTGTCTCATCTGGCCTCAATGGGAGAGGAAGGACCTAGCCTCTCAGAGACTTAAAGTGGCAGGGTGGGGGATACAGGAGGAGGGGGTACTCAGAAAACAAGAGATGGGGAAGGATTGTGGGAGGGGGTGACTGGGACGGGTTATAAAGTGAATAAGCAAAAAAATAAAATTAAAAAAGGAAAAAAAAAAAGAAAGTTATGTAGAATTCAAACTTCCATGTTTAGAAGTAAAGTTTTTATTGAAACATAAAAAAAAAACAAAAAACAAAAAAACAAAACAGTGCCCTAGTCCATGTATGCATTGTCCTAACACAACAGGTATTAGTTGAGACCACATAGCTGCTGGAAGTAGAATTAGACTGTGGTGGAAACGCTGTTAAAGTGAAGCATGCTGGGTACAAGAGTCTGAAAAATGAAACATTGAAACCTTCCACAGAAGCTGGAGAGGTGACTCAGTCAGAAAGAGTGCTTGCTGCATGAGCATAAGGACCTGAGTTCAAATCCACAGCAGGTACATGAAAAGTAAGGTCTGGCTTTGTGTACCCATAGCCCCAGTGCTTTGAAGCACAGCAATGAGAAAAGAGCTGGGGCTTGCTAGCTGCAGCCCAGCTCCCGTGACAGTGAGAGATGGTGTCTCAAGGGACTAAGGCAGAGGGCAGAGAGTGTCAGAGCAGGTCACTTGACAACCTCTCTGGCTTCTGAGTGCATGTGCACATCTGTATATAGATATACACTTATAACACATACACATGCAGATACACACACACACAGCCACACATACAGACAGACAGATACACAAACACACACACACAGTGTCTGGATAGAGCCTTTTGAACACATAATACCTACACATGATTTCGTAGCCCATACATGGCAGGAAGGAGATCCTGTGTCCTTAGGATGAGGGAGCAGCATGCCTAAGAGAACGGAGAAAGATTGGCTGACACAGAAGGGTCAGCCTCTAGGCCCCCGTTCCATAGCATCCCCTTTGGTAAGCCACTGTCCTTCTTGAGTTTCCCATTTGTCAGATGGGGCAAAGTACATAATACCAGTGGTGCAGCCACCTTGTACTCCAAGCAAAGACAAGTGAATACAGATGAAAGTCCTCTGTGTGCTTAGCAGTACTAAGTCAATATTTGACTTTAATTATTTTGTTCCAAGTTTGAGGGGGAAAGGAGAGTGTGCAGTAAGATTTAAAAATAGTTCTCTCTGCAGTTGAAGAAAATAATTTGAGGAAGGGACGACATTTTGTTTGTTAAAGAATTTATTGAGGTGAACTTATAGAGATATAAAATGGGTAGAGACAGGGTGAGGTAGAGACAGTGGAGACAGGGGAGGGAGAAGGATAGAGAGGGATTGGGAGGCTGATTATGAACACAGACTCTAGGGTCCTTGGATTCCATCCTCCAGCACCTTCTAAAACAGGCATAGTGGCACCTGAATGTAATCCAAGAACTTGAGAGGTAGACTTAGGGAGATCGGAAGTCCAAGTTCATCCTCAGCTGCATAGTGGGTTCAAGACCAGCCTAAGTACATGAGACCCTGTCTCAGAACAAGAAAAAAGAAGGAGGCCTGCTCTGTCTTGCTACATGATGCCTGGTCCCTCTGTGGAATTCTGGAGACCCCCACCAGCAAGAGGAATTTTATTAGAGGCAGCTTCCCCACCTTGAACTCCCAAGCCTTCAAAATCACAAGTTGAGTTCTTCATAAGTCACTCTATGGTCTCCAGTTATGGGACAGAAAATGGACTAGGATGGACTGTTTCTTTAAGGCAGGGGGCAGCAAATAGCACCCCAGAAACCAAATCTGGCCCACCATCTGTCTCTGTATAGCACATAAGCTAAAATGGTGTTTTAAATTTTTAAATTTAACTAATTTAATTTTATTGAGTTACAGTTATCATAAGATAAAATTAGTATTTCAGGGGCATGACTTCTTCCTTTTTGTTTTAATTAATTAATTACTTTTTAGTCATTACTTTTTAGTCTGAAAATTTCTTTTTTAAGATTAAGATTTCAAGATTTATTTTTATTAATGTCAGTGTGTGTGCGTGCGTGTGTGTGTGTGTGTGTGTGTGTGTGTGTGTGTGCGCGTGTGTGAGAACTCGGCAAAAAACAAATTTTAGTGGCCTTTGTAAGGGGATGTCTGTGTGTGTGTCTGTGTGTACCAGCGTGTTGGGGTGTACTGTGTGAAGGTTGTCTCTGTATATACAGTTGTTGATTGCTGTACCAGCAGAGAGCTGAGTATTGGCTGGATTTTGGTATTGTTATTTTTCTGGCTCATTACCTGCCTCAGTATATTGTAAACCCTCTTCCTCCCTCACCTGTTGATTGGCTTAATAAGGATGGCCAAAAGGTAGGCAGGAAAAAAAAGGCAGGGCTTCCAGGTTGAGAGAGGGTTTTAGGGGAGAGGAATCAGACTCAGGGATTCACTAGCTGGAGGCTGAGGTCGGGAACATTAGTGAAGGGGTAGAGCTGATCACATGGAGGGATGTAGAGCAAGAATTAGTCAGGCTAATGATATGAACTGACCGGGAGGTAGTTCAAGGTAAAGGTCTAAGCTTTTACAAATATTAATAAATCTCTGTATCATTATTTAACCACTGCCAGGTCCAGAAAGTTATACCAGTGCATATCCATGTATATGTCTGTGTGTGTTAGAACAGTGCTTAAGGTTGTCCTTTGCCTCACTGTGTTTTTCAAGACATTGTCTCTCACTGGCCATGAGTTGACCTAAAGTAGGCTGGCAAGCAAAACCCAGGATCCCCCTGTTTGATCAATCCCAATAACTGAAAATTCAAACCTGCGCCACCACACCGTACTCCCCTTTAAAACATGATTCCAGGAGCACATTCATTTCCTCATATTTTCAAGGCAAGGATTTTACCAGCAGTGCTATTTCTCCAGTTCCTATAAAATTTTTTTGAAACATACTCCTGCTCATTCTATGGCTGCTTTCTGGCTACAGAGGGGGGGTTGAGCAGTTGGGATAGCAACACAGTTGCCCACAAAGTCAGACATACTTACATCTGGTATTTTGTGAAAAGTCTGTTGGTTCCCAATTTAAAGTCTTAATAAGACTAGGGTGGTCCTACTTCCTTTGGGAAATAGACAGTCTTCCTTCTTTTCTCTACCTTCTGGTTTTAGTGAATGGTGGAGTTTACAAAAAAAAAAAATTACACTGGTATTTTTCTCTATGGGTTTGTCACAATCATCAATATTTGTGCTAAACCATTGCCTAAATGGCTTGCAAAGGTTATTAAGATATAGATAAAGAACAACAGGGAGGTATTTAAATTTTATGTTCTTTTTAATGGGCAGTAACATATAGCATCTTGAATAGATCGGTGAAGGTAGTAGAAACATCAAGAGACATTATGAGACAAAGTAATTGAGTGCCTTCCACACAGATGCTCTAGGAACTCTGTGGAACATGAGTCATGAAGAAAGAGGTCTTGCAAGATATAAAAAGCACAACCTCCATAGGGCTCTGTTGGTTAAGTACTTACTGTGCAAGCATGAAGCTATGAGTTCAACTCTTCAGAATGCATGTGAAAGCTCCCAGTGTCTAGTTTGGATTTCACGGAAGCTCAAGGTCACAGTGGGCTATGTAGTTGACTTTGAGACTAGTCTGAGCTACTCTCCACACATATACTCACCCCATATGCATGTCCACACAATGCATGTCCACACACACACACACACACACACACACACACACACACACCAAGCATAAGGGGCCAGATTCCTTCATTGATAACTTCTTTAAACAAGGAGTCTTAGTCCAAGGCCAGAGTCCAGATAGACCCAGACACAACAGAGGTCAGGGGGCTTTGACTGATGGTTGTTTCGTGGAGAACTTGTTTCATTGAGATGGGAGATGAGCAGGTTCTAACAACAGAGAGGGAGGAAGGGGACTTTTGGTAGAATGGTGTTACTTACTGGTCCATGGAATCACTTCAGACAAAATGCTGCCTGGGAGTCAACCTAAGTGTATACCTCCCAGCCCTCTGTAGAGTAGGCATCACAGACCCGGAATTCTAAATAGCTCCTTGGGGACACTGGATAGACACTATTATCCTACGGATGACCTTCAAGATTTTTTCTCACTTACATATATAATCCAGCCCTCTTTTACTAACTCAAAGTGCATGCAACCCTGAAACAACACAGGAGCTGCATAAAACTTGGGGCCTCTCCCTATTAGTGAGGACCTTGCCCTGCTTTGTCTTGCATTTAATAAAATTCTCACCATTAAAAATATTTGTTTTATATTTACATGTATGTTTATGTGCTAGAATACATATACATGTTTGCATATGTGACATAACCTGCCTATGTGGGGTTCAGAGGACAATTTGTAGTCATCAATTCTCACCATCCATCACTTGGGTCCTGGGAATGGAACTCTTGTTTTCGAACTCCACAACAAGTCATCTTTACCCAGTAAGCCACCTCACCAACCATACTCCTCACTGCTATAATACCTCTAAATGGTTCCTTACTTGTACTTGCAGGGCAGGAGCCTGGTGAACAGAGCCAGCCTCAACACCACCTCACTAGGGGCAGCAGCTTTGCTTGGCTCATGCTCTCTAATTCTAATACCCTTCTCCAGGATCCCAGCTCTGCTCCGAGGTTTACCTGGCCTGAGCATTCTTTTTCCTTCCACTTGTACTTCCTTTCATGAAGACCAATAGCTCACATCAGTCACATGAACGAGCTTAATCAGGGAATGGTTTCAGTTATTGCATCCGCTGAAGCTGCTTGTCTCAAGGACCATCTGTCTTCTCTTTCCACTTACCAACTATAAATCAGCCATAAGACCTAAAGAATAAGGTCTCTGATTAGGAGAAAAGGTCACTGGAACAATATTAGGCTGTTTACAACTTGTTTATGGTCCTATGGGCGTCTTGTAGTTCCTAAGCCCTCTCTGCTGGTCAATTTATCAGGTTGGAGGAGACATTTGAGGCAGTGGAGTAGGAGAGAAGAAATCAGAAATGGCTGAGCTAGCCCAGATGACCCAGTACAGCAGACCAGCACATTGGGCATCCTCATTGCTAGTGGTCGAGGAGCTATCCAGGGATCCATCAGGTGCCTGAAACAGAATATCCCAACCTTGCCACACCCAGTGATGATGCCACATCTTAGTTGTACTATGCTTCCTTAGTGATGGAGCCATTTCCATAGATCAGTGGCTTCCAAACTGTGTAGAGGTGAGTGAGGGAGGCTTTTCTTTGAGACACTGTCTCATGTAATCCAGACTGGCCTGTAACTCAGTAAGTGACCAAGGATGGCCTTCTGATACTGATCCTCCTGCCCCTCCACTTCCTTGTGTTGGGATCACAGGTGTGCACTGCCACACACGGCTTTGTGGATAGTAGTGACGATTGAACCACTGAGGCTTTCTACATACTAGGCAAGTGTTCTAGATGAAATACGTTTTCTGCCCCTCGTCCTGACCACCCTTTTGATGATGAGTTCTTTCTTCATGGTCCTCTTAAACAAATCATCTTGGTGCAATTCTGAGGGTTCAGAGTTTCACAGATATGAACTGAGCTAGAGCAACACCAAGCAACATGTGAGGCCACCCTCAGTATGGCCACACATTAGCTTAGAGTGGTGACAAATGACCAAGCAACAGCAGCACAGTAGAAGTGCAGCCTCACACACCACCCCCCCAACACAAACACACACATACACCAAGAGTCACCATTGACAGAGTGAACATTGGATTATGGCAAACTCTCATAAAGACATAAAGATCAAGAGAAACTTTTACATACTGCAAAAGCATGACATTTTGTGTTGTCAGGGTCTCTAGAGTGATAGTTTGGAGCACTATTCACCCAATTAAAACCATACTCTGATTTAAACAGGTAGTTTTCTTGATAAGTTCATAAAGGATTAATGCTTACAGGAAAAATGTGGGCTCTTTTTCATAAAAATGCATAAGATTTATTGCTACCATTTTTTATATGTATGTGTATGAATCTCTATGTGTGCATGCACATGTGTGTGTGCCCACAGGTGTGAGGGTGGTGTGGAGCGGCAGGTGGTTGTGAGCTGCCTGTTGTGGTTGCTCTCTTAACCACTGAACAATTTCTACAGCCTAAAGATTCTTTGTTTTGGTTTGGTTTGGGGTTTTTGAGACAGGTTTCTCTGTGTAGCCCATCCTCACAGGGCTGGAACTTGCTCTCTAGACCAGGTTGGCCTGGAATCCACAGAGATCCACCTAACTCTGCCTCCCAAGTGCTGGGATTAAAGGCGTGGCTACCATGCCTGGATAAGTCTTTTTTTTTTTTTTTTTTTAAATAAAAATAACCCCAAAGCTTATAAATTATACTGCTTTAAAATCAAAAGCTAAGAGACTATACAGATGACTTAGCCCTTTACAGTGTTCATTGTTTATTCTTCTAGAGTTCAGCTCCCAGCACCACTGTGGGAAGTCACAGCCTTCTGTAACTCCAGCTCTAAGGGAACCTCTGCCTCACACACTCGTGTGCACCCTGTCTCTCACTCCACATACACATAGTTAAAAATAAAATGAACCTTTAATAAACATTTTACTCTTCTAGGTAAATCTTAATGTTCAAAAAATTTTGATCCATGAATAAGGAACACACTCCAAGGCACAACTAACAAACCCTCCTTTTAGCAGAAGTAAAAACTGTGTGTGAGATGTTAATTTAATAATCTTTTGTGACACTTGTTTTCATGAAACATGTTTTTCAAATGCGGAGGCTTTTGCATAATACCACCCCTAAGCTTCAAAACATAGTTAAGAAAACATTTACATAATGAAAATGAAGAATTTAACATTTTACTTTAATGTCAGGAATATGATTTGCAGTTTGGTCTCCGCAGAGAAAAGAGCAATTGCTTTATGCAAATGGACATAGTCCAGGTTTTCCGAGTCTTGTAACTGTATTATATTGCTTGTGATGCAATGGGATGCTGTCCCTTGTGACTTGGTGTCAGCCAAGCCCCAATCATCTAAAAAGCATATGCATAGAAGGGAATATTACCATTTGAACATTAATATACATCTTATTTAATTTGAGTAGGTAGTATAGCGTCAAGATTCAAGAAGCTCCCAACAGCACAAGTGTTTTGCTGAAATGGCTCGGTTTATCTTGGTTCCTATCTGACAGCCAGCGTGTTCCCACAAGTAACTGCTCCTGTTAATTTCATGCTTTTCATTACAGAGTTTGTTGTTTCCTGTAAGCAAATGTGGGTGTTTGTTCCCATCTTTCTCTCTCTTTTTTCTTTTCTCCATAGAAAATGGACTATATACAGGCAGGGTTGCTTTGCTGTCTTCGTGTCTTGCAGCCAGCAGTTTTTTGTTAGTCGCTCAGATGTGGCCTGAGTCCATTGAGTTTTATAACAGCGTTAGGGTGGCACACAGGCACACACACACACACCACACACAACACACACACACACACACACACAGAGTACTGGTGCCTGTGGAGGGTCTAACAGCAGTCCCAGACCCTCCAAGAGCTAATTATAGGTTATTATAAGCCATCCAAGGTAAGAACTAGGACCTGAACTTGGGCCCTCTCAGAGAATAGTACATACTTTAACCACTGAGCCATCTCTCCAGGAGCC
Organism: Mastomys natalensis; assembly: GCA_021653895.1. Classification (NCBI taxonomy): domain Eukaryota; kingdom Metazoa; phylum Chordata; class Mammalia; order Rodentia; family Muridae; genus Mastomys; species Mastomys natalensis. The sequence goes on along the minus strand of JAJTUV010000856.1, from coordinate 115,975 downwards.
CCTCAAGCCCATTTTTATTGCTGAATTTCATTTGTTTCCAGATGACCAATGAGTCTTGATGTTCTTTCAATTTTTTGTTTATTTATCCATTTGTTTACTTGCTTATTTAAGACAAAGTCTTACCCACTCTCAAGGTCTCTAACACAGGCCGGCCTTGAACTCACAATTGCCTTGCTTCAGTCTCAGTGCTGGGATGACAGCCCATCTTGCCCAACATAGTATGAGATTTGTGTATTTCCCAGCATGCAATTGTGTTGAGAAGTTTGTCTTTCCCTTGTTCTAAGTAAAATTCCAAGCTGTCACAATTTTCTGTCTTCAGTGGTAAAACCAATAATTTATGTGTTAATATATATATTTACTTGTATATGTTTGGGTTTATATGCTCTTAAGAAAATGAGCAACTATATTCATATGACAGTGGCTTGGAATGTGACAGTTCATATAAGGATTATCTTCATTTTAATTTGAGTTTTTACATAATATATCCCTCAAATAGTATATGAAGCAATGAGGCTGGTGAGGTGGCTCAGGAGGTAATGGAGCTGGTTGCCAGGTTTGGTGACCTGAACTGGATCTCTGAGGTTCACACAATGGAAAAAGAGAACTGACTCCTGAAAATTTCCTTCTGACCTCTATGGGTATGCGTATACCCACATATACCTACACAAAACAATCGAGTCAATAAACAAGCATACAGGATTTAGCAGTAAGTCAATGCACACACAGCCGTAACTATTGTGTTTGCATGTAGTTTTCCTTGATAATCACACAGAATTCCCACACAACTGTTGTGGTCCAGATGTAAAATGTCCCCCACAGGCTCATGAGTTTGAACATTTGGTTCTGAGGTACTGCTGTTGTTTGGAAGTTGTAGAGCCTTTAGGAGGCAGAGCATTGCTGCAGAAAGTGGGCACCAGGAGTGGACCCTGAGATTTTTTGACCCTGATTTTTGTCTCCTCTCTAACTCTTAACTGTACTGCCTTTGGTACCATGACTTCCTTGCCACAACAGACTATGGTGGACTATAGCCCTCTCTCTTGGTTTTGTTAGTGTTGTGATAAAAATAGGTTGGTACAAGAAAATTAGGGGAGAAAGGGTTTATTTTAATTTATAATTCTAGTCCAGCATAGTGGGACATCAAAAGGGCAGGAACTTGAAGTAGCTAATCACAGCCACAGTCAAGAGCAGAGAGAAGATAAATTTGGGAACACTTTCCTGTGCTCAGCACCCTGACTGTCTCTGTCTCTATGTCTCTGTCACTTTTTCTTTCTCTCCTTTAGGTTCAGGGCCCAGACCATGAAATAGTACTGCTTACATTCAAGGGAGGTCTTTTCATTTCAACTAACCCAATTATAAAAATTTCTGGCAGTGAATGCCCGTGGGCCAACACAGTCCAGACAGATTCTCACCAAGAAGCTCTTTCAAGGTATTCCTAAAACACCTTGAAGAAAAAGACTATTCCAGATCCAAAATAGTTAGGAGCATGATTGTGATTTATAAATTGTAAACTTATATATAGTAATACATGATGTAATTTAGCAAGTAAAGGGATATTTATTGATAACCATAAAAGGAACAAAGTATTCTAGTTCAGACAAATACAAAGTTCTAATACCAGGTCAGAATTCTGTTAATAACAGACTGGCTAGAACCATGCAAATTCTGATATTACTATCAATTCAGCAGTACAGAGAAAGCACAGTTGATTGACCTATCTAAATCTTATGTTTACAAGTCCTCCACTTGCTCAATAGTTCCACCAAGAAAATAAGATCAGTAAAACTACCCTTTTCTGAACACTTGGAATATTCTGAGAACCTCAATACATTTGAATTAAAAAAAAAATCAGGAATGGTGAGACCAAGTTGAACTTCAAATAAGCACTTGAATAAAATTTTTTAAGAGTATTCATTCAACAATATTAACCCAGGATTACTGTGCACTATTCAAAAAATTTTGTGGACTATAGGAATAAAAACCATCCTGAATCCATTTTAAGTCAGTGTTTCTTGAAGTAAAATGAACCGTAAGTGTTCTATTGCACGTCACTGGGTAGCATTGCTGTTGTAGGCAGTGCTGTTAGTGTGATTCTAGAACCTGTCTGCTGTCCTATTTTCATTTCTGTTGCTATGATAAAACACATTGATCGAAGACAACTTAGGGGAGGAAGGTTTATTTGGCTCACAATTATAGATTATAGTTCATCATTTCAAGAAAGACAAGAACGCAGGTAACTAATCACATCATACCTATAGTCAAAGCAGGGAGAAATGAATGCACCCATGCTTACCCAGTCAGCTAACTTTCCTCACTCTGATACAGTTCAGAGTCTAGCCTAGGGACTGGTGACACCCACAGTGGACTGGGTCCATTAGCAAATGAGACAATCCTCCACAGACATGACCACAGGCCAACCTGATCTAGATGAGTACTCAAGTCAGATTCTCTTTCTAGGTGATTCAAGTTGGCATTTAAAACTAATAGTCACAGCACAAGCAAATTCTATTTGTAACAATAAGATTTTTTTGTATAAGAAAAAATGGTTACTAAAGAATTAGTATGCACATACACACAATCATATTAGAAGGCATTACTATACCTTACTCTGGTGGGATGATACCATATGTTGTGTTTTCAAGTCAAACAAAGCTGTGGAAAATGTTCAAAACTTAACTCGTTATAACTGTAAATGTCACCAACAATGATAGGTTCTAAGAGTGTGAAAGGAAACAAGACTCCAACAAGTTTAAAAGTATTTGAGAATTATATAAAGAGATATTTACATATTTTAGGGATTCAATAACTCATATAGGGTCATATCAAATGATAAAACTTTTCAACATGCAAATAGGGATGTTATGGTTGGTTTTAATTATTCACGTGACACGCTCTAGATTGTGGGTGACAGTATTTATTCAGCAATGGATCCTGGTCTGTAAACAGTGAAGAAAGTGAGCTATGAACTCACTTCTTCTGCCTGTGGAAGTGAGGTGACCAGCTGCTCCAAGTTTCTATAGCCTTGACCTCCCTATCATGATAAACTATAACCATGAGTTTACAGTTCATAATAAATTCAATTCTCTCTCAAGTTGCCTTTGCCAGAGTATTTTGTCATAGCAAATATGGTAGGAGACTAAGACGCTGAGCCTTACATGCCACAGCCACAGCCTCTTGTTTCCTAAGGATGTGGTCAGTCAAGCCTTAAAACCAAGCAAGCAAGCACAGCAACAAGCAAGCAAGCAACAACAAACAACAAACAAGATAGCAAAGCTAACTCCCATAAATGCTATACAAAAAAGTATTTAAGAACAACTTGTTGGCCATGAGCAGTTATGTGGTGGAGAGATGAGAAGGAGAGTAGAATAGTTTGTGCACTATGAAGAGAGAGGAACTTGGGAAATGAGGGCTGTGAGGAACAGCTTATGTGGGTAGTCTGTGCTGCCACCTCAGTCCATGGTGATGTCCCAGTCTGTGCTGCGCCAAGGGTCATGACCCTGAAGCAGCAGGAGTTTGTGTCCATGTCCATGTCTCCTGTTATCCCCAAAGGCCATGCAGATGTACATGGCTTGGGCTACCATCTGCGGCTATGTTGATGTTTGAGGGCTGTGCAGAGCTGGCCTTGCCCCTTGCCAGCTGCCACACTTTGGAGAGCACCCTGTTCCTTGCTTAGGCAGCCTGGTAGAGCTGGCCCCGGTGGCAGGTGGCAGGTGGCAGGGGGTGCACCAGAGCAGGCAGTTGACCAAGTCAGCCATCCCTCAGGCCCAGATCCAGAACTTTGAGTTGGCCATTCCAGTATCTATCCCATCTATGAACTTCTGGAGCACATGAAGGAGCCAATCCTGCAGAACCAAAACTGCAGGATCTACATAACACAGGACAACAATGGGATATCTAAGAAGCATCCATGTAGCAGAAGCCAGAGGCCTTGAAACAGACTTTCCAGGCAAAACTATTTGGGCAAAAGAATATACTGTGTGATATACCATGACACCACAACTTCCAAGGTGAGATTTTAAAAAAATTATTTTTCTAGTTTTTGTTTTCTTTTGGGTGGGGAGGTTGTAAGGACAGAGGTGAATGGGATAGGAAACACATGATGCGAAATTCACAAGAATCAATAAAAGGTTAAAAAAAATCTTTAACTCACTGAAGAACTGACAAGTGATGTTTCGGCTCATTATCTCAGGAAGAGAAAAGTACATGGGGCAGCATAGGGAGACAGGACATATGGGAAATTAAAACTGTGATTTGGGGTAGTAAGCCAGTTAAGAGTGTTTCCTGCTCTTGCTGAGGACCTGAATTTGGTTCCCAGCATTCGTGTGGGGCAGCTAACAAGTGCCTGTAACTCCAGTTCCAGGGATTTGACACCTTCTATTAGCCTCTGTGGATACCCAAACACCACACACACACACACACACACACACACACACACACACACACACACATAAGAGAGAGAGAGAGGAGAGAGAGAGAGAGAGAGAGAGAGAGAGAGAGAGAGAGAGAGCACAAAGAGGGAAGGAGAGATTTACAAACATGCAATTAGACATGGAGACTGGAGTGAGAAAGTCTAACATAAATGAACTTGAAGTTTTGGGTGTGGGATAGAAGTGATGTTATGAAAAATAATTAGTGAGAACATCACCAAGCTAATAACATGTATTTGGGGCTGGAGAGATGGCTGAGTAGTTAAGAGTGTTTGTTGCTTTTTGAGAGGACCTTGGTCTGGTTCCCAGCACTCGTGGTGGCTCACAATCAGTTCCAGGGGATCATCTCCCTCTGCTGACCTCCTTGGTCACCAGACAAATGTAGGGTGCATATACAGACATGTAAGCAAAACAGTCATACATATAATATAAAAGGGATATATGTTTTAAAAATATATATAAAATGCCATTGCACATATTTAAGAAATAACAGGAATTCCAGGAAGTATTTAAAAAAGAAGAGGAAGAATAGGCGGGACTTCTAGGTCACTGGAGTAAGGAGACTGATGCAAGGAAAGGAGAGGAGAGGAGAGTTTGCCATGCTTCTAAGGGAGAAAAGATGACCAGCCATGTGAGATCTCAGGCAGAGCAGTGGCCTGTGATGCAGAAGGTTGGAAGTGTTTAGCAGGGACTAGATGTAACTGAGCAACTAAAGTTTAGGACAGGTGGGAGGTGTGGAGCTAAGAGTATTGATGAGTTCATATTAGCCTCTGGAGTTTAATAACGCCCAGCAATTGTGCCAAGAAGGCAAGTTGAAATTGGACAATGTGTGTGTTCGTGTCTTTTATCCATGGATTCAAGGGAAGCTAGCGGGGACTAGTAGCATGACCCGGTTTTTGGAGCTTAGGTGAGGTAGCAAAAGCTACATGCAACACATATTTACAGAGAACTAATAACCTAGGGTAAGTAACCTAGAAACAGGTAAGCAGAGATGGCTCATCTCCAAAGGAATGACCATTTCCTCATCTTCATTGCTAGAGAAGCAAACAGTTGACAAATTAGTTTAGTATTTAGTGGATATGCCTTTGATTGTTAAGGGCAGAACCACAAGCTGCTCCCTTCTGGTATCCTCCGTAGATGCTGTGGATTCTAAAGAAGCCATAAAAAACTGAACAGAGATACAGGCCAAATACTACTGGTCTCATATTCACCCTGGGAGGCCACTGGCATTCTTAAATATCCTATATAATTGCCACCAGTCTTTACTTACTCTTGAAGCTTGTTATTGCTGATAAACACAGATCCCATGGTACCCTGCAGTTCCTTCACCCTGTGGATAGTTACTACGAGACATGTGTCTGTGTCATTTAGAGAGAGGGAGGGAAAGAGGAAAGGGAGAGAGAACTTGGTTACAGTGATGGTTAGTTTTAACTGTCAACTTAAGGCAATAGAAATCACTTGAGAAGAGAGTTTCAACAAGTGATTGTCAACATTGAGTTAGGCTGTGGTCTGTGGTGTGTTGTCTTGAGGTGGGAAGGCCTGCCCATTGTGGGTGACGTAATTCCCGAATTTGGGTCCTGGAATGTACAAATGTAGAGAAAGTGCTCTGAGCACTGTGTGTGCTTTTATTCTCTCTCTGACCTTCAGCGAGGATATGATGAGCTTCTGGCACTGTGACTTGCCTGCACTGGTAGACTGTAACCTGGAACTGTGAGCTAAAGTCAATTTCATCTCTTTCACATTGCTTTCTATCAAAGTATTTTATCACACCAACTAACCTAGGACATTCACTGAAGGTGGAAAGATCACACTCCATGGAGGAAATATAGCCCTTCTCTTCATTCCCTAATAATAAATCTGCATGTGTGTGTGTGTGTGTGTGTGTGTTTGCTTGTTGAAGTAAAAAGGGGACACTGGATCTCCTGAAGCTGGTGTTACAGAAGATTTTGAACCACTTTGTGTGAGTGCTGGAGCCTGAATTTTGGTACTCTTCAGAGTAAGAGTAGCAACCATTCTTAACCTGTGGGCCGTCTTTGAAGCCTAGAACCTTGTGTTTGACTTCTGCACTGCAGATTCTGTGAAAGAAAGTTGGCTGTAAGTGCACTTAACAACCAGCTCTTTGGAAATCGCTAACCCAGACAATGTTTTAATACAATTACACAGGCTATCTTGCTGAGCTGGAGTATTTTTATTATAATCAGATTGCTTCTTAATATAATATTCCCCCAAAGAATTCACTGTTTCTTTTAGAGATTTAAGTGGTATACCTATCCTGTCATCCCTGTAGTTGGATGGCTGAGGCAGGAAGATCCCTTGAGCCCAGAAATTTGAGGCCAACACAATACAATTTCATTTCAAATTATAGATGAGCATCAAACAAATAAAGAAAATGCATGTCTATAAAGGTCAGCTAAGGAACTAGTCATGGGTGGAAATTTTGTGCTAAGTTGGATTCATCTTCTTCTGTAGGTGACTTTAATAAATGACATTTTTCTCCAAAGTCTGATATTTTCCTCCGTCTGTCTGTCTCCCTATTTCCTCCCTACCCCTACCAGCTTGCTCTGGGGAATCCCCTGTCTCTGCCTAGAAGGCTATGACTACAGGCACACTGCCATGTCCATTCAGCATTCATGTGGCTTCTGGGAATCTGACTGTGGTCTGCCTACTTGTGTGGCAAGCAGTAAGCCATCCCCTAACTCCTGGAAGTCATATATTCTACAACACATCAAAATGACTGTTGACTAGAACAGTTAAATGATCCCACAGTACAGAGGTTCATGCCAAGGTATTCATCAAAGAAAACCAATGAACATACCATCTGTAAACCACCCTCAAAGGAAAAGGAAATGTGTGCCCACTTTGCTGAGCACTGCCTCCGACATGGTGGGATGAGAGATCTGAGTGGTTATGAATCTGTCAGATTCTGAGATCGAGCACAGATTCTGAGGAAGCAGAAAAACACAATGGCACAGACTGAAGCTGGGTTGGTGGAATTTCTGGAAAATCCCAGTGTTTGGAAGGTTGATATAGGCGGATCATTGATTTTGAGGCTCCTCTGGGATACAGAGACTTGTCTCAAACAAACAAACAAACAAACAAACAAACAAACCACCAATGGAAACAATAACAGAAAATGTATCTAGTATCTTAGCACAAGAGTTTTTATTACTTTATATGCCTGACACTGTGTTGGGAGTTAGGTGAAGCCTATAGATCTATTCATTCATTCATTCATTCATTCATTCATTCATTCATCTGCCTTGTTCTGGGGGATTTTATGGAGCTAGGGCCTCATGCATGTGAGAGAAAACAATTGACCATTAATCTATATTCCAAGCTCTGCAGATCACTTTAAATGTAGAAAATAAAAATATACAAAACAGGAAATGTGGGGCTCTGGCGAGGTTTCAGTGGCAAAAGGTGCTTGCTGTTAAACCTGAAGACCTGAATTTGATCCCAGGAACCAGTAGACTAACTGCCCAAAGGTTGTCCTCTAATTGCTGAATGTGTACCCTGGCATGTGTGCACTAGCATGGGCATGCAAACACACATGCACACCTGTAAATAATTGTAGTAAAAACTTTAAAGGTCTTATACAAGCAGTTAGTAAGAACATGCCAAGCTTTGGAAAGAAGCCAATCTGAGTCACAATACCATACTTCTGTATTAATGTTACACTTAAGGTTTCATCACGGTCCAGCAGCTACTACCAATTTTGAAGCAATTTTGAAGAGACAGCAGTATGTTGAACTTGCAGCTACAGTTTAAGCTGACAGGGCTCCCTGCATTAATACAAAGAGCGGTATGTGAAAGCAAGGCTGTAGACTCTAGGTGTGGTTCTGTTTTCTGCTTCTTTCCTTGGCGTGTCTGAGCTAGGTAGGATTGAACGGAATCTGAATGAATGGGTCAGCAGGATCCTGGTCTGGCAGTGAATGTCAGGGGCAGGTGTGGTGTGGGGTGTGTGGTGCGAGGTGGGGTGTGGGGATGTGGGATGTGGAGTGTGGATATGGATGGTGTTCTCCAAAGATTTAGGTGTTATAGCTCTTTTAGACAACATCCAGTGAAATGGCTCTCTTAGACGATACTCAGTGAAACAGCGTGTGCACATGCACTTTATTCAGGATGAATCAAGGGCTATGTATATGAACTTTGAAGACTAGGAAAGGGTTCTTCTTAGGGTGAAGTTTCATTATCAGAGGCTTATAGTTCTGGGGATACCTCATTTGCAATGGAGAGGCATTCCAGGAAGTTGAGCCTGTAATTTCTCCAAGGACTACAGACATTCCTCAGGTAGAGGATTAGGGGTTGGGCTCCCCAGCTCAGATAAGAGGAAGTCTGGCTAACAAAAGGGATTCCTCCATTTGCACTGGACTCAGGAAAGCTGTCTAGACATGGGTAGACTACAACCTTAGCAGCAAGGTGCAACACTAGGTAAGGAGCTTTTCCCTGTGATATAATGCAAACTTCCAGCAAGGATTGCCTTAAGATGCAAAGCTTCCCTGAGGCTGGATCCTTTGGGTGGGTGCCGGGTGGTGAGGATGGGAGGGAGAAGCAGATCAGCCAGACTGGGATCCCAAAGCAGCAGCTCTGAAAATGTCCATGGCTGGAGGTCAGGAGTGCCAGGAAAGAGTTCAGATTTCCAGTCTCCTATATGAACACCTCTGCCTAGAAGCTATAGGCAGCTGACACTGTGTGGAGGTAACTTGACATCTGGTTGGGTCAACTGTACTAATCAGCTCACCCCCTCCCTATACATCACCCCCATTTCTGACATGAGTCCAGTTTCTGACAAAGCCCCCAGACCATTAGCTGCATAGTCTCCTATCTCCTGGGACCTCTCTGCTGTACGGGAGCTTTGCCCCTGCCCCTCTCTCTAGCTAAATGTGTCTACACTATGTGTCTACACATAAACACTTCCACCATGGTCTGTGAATTTCAGATGTCAAATTTGAGAGACAAGAACCCTAAAGATATTGACTTGGGATGGTTTCAGTTGCCTTCTAGTTTCCAGGACCCTAGGTCCCTGAGTGAGGCTCCATCATTCTCTAAGTCACCGAAATACCCCCATATTAGCACAACATCTCCTTATCACAAGCATAAGGAGGTAGACTGAGGGCCCAGAGCTCAGCAACTCACAAGTCAGGGTGCCCACTGAGGGTATGGTAGCCCACAGCACTGACTGAAGCCAAAGCCATGGTGTCTACTTGTGATCTTGTACACACATAGTTCAGGTGGCTTCCAGGAACCATGGTGAGTATCTGTGCATAAGAGAAACACACCACACACACACAGACACAGACACAGACACAGACACAACACACACACACACACACACACACACAACAAGCACAGGAAGCAGGTAGATTAAATATTTCCGGAAGGTGCGTTAAGAGCCTTCATTAGGATGCTTGAGTGACTCCAGGCTCCCTCCCACCCCTTCAGAGCTATGCAGCACTTTGAACTTTCCAAGGCATTTTCCAGCCATCAGCTAATTTGTTTTGCACCAGCACTCCAGGGGTTGTCAGCACAGTTATTATTCTTTTGCTTCTACTTCTGAAATATATGTATTTAAAGGAGAAAGTCCCAGAATTAGAACACAAACTCAAAATGGAATGAGAGGTAAGAGTTTGGAGAACTATTTTATCTTCAGAAACTTTAATGATATGAAATATTTCACATATTTTTTTTTAAGTATTTGCTGCTAAATTTAGGGGAAGGAAGTCCTAAGTGCTTATTGAGAAAGAATTCAGTTTTAAAGAGCAATTTAAAACAAACACATGCTTTAAAAATAACCCAAACAATATAGAAGAACTGAAAAAAGCACTTTACATTGCCAGCCCAAAAGCATTACATCAGATGAGGGGATGGCGAGATGGCTCAGAGGGTAAAAGGACTTGCTGCCAAGTTTCACTATCTGAGCTCCATTCCTGGGACCCACATAGTGAAAGGAGGGAATTGCTACTTCAGGCTGTTTACTGACCTTTACACACATGCTGTGGCACACATGCTCACACACACACACACACACACACAAAACATCAAATATATAAATAAATAAATACATAAATACATAAATAAAAGAAAGGAAAGAAGGAAGGAAGGAAGAAAGGAAGAAAGGAAGAAGCAAACATACATAATTTAAAAATTTTGTAAAGGGGCTGGAGAGATGGTTCAGTAGTTAAGAGTATTATTCGTCCGAAGGACCTGAATTTGGTTCCTACAACTGCCTGCAATACAGCTCCAGGCACCCGTTGCCCTCTTCTGGCCTCTGAGGGCACTGCATACACATGGCCTAAATACACTCACACAGACACACGTGTATAAAAATACAATCTTTAAAAATATTTACAAAAACAGAGAAGAAATGACAGGTGAGAGAGGGTGCCTGACCCCTCCCTAAAGATATGTCAGTAGCTGTGGTGGTTAGTTTTAATTCAACTTAGTACAATCAGACTCATCCAAGGAAAATGTGTGTCTCAGTGGGAGATTATCAAGATTAGGTTGGTCTGCATGTCTCTGGGGTACTGTCTTGAGTATGTTAATTGAGAAGGGAAGGCTTGCCACTGTGGTGGCAGCAGTCCCTAGACGGAGCAGTCTGAACTGCATAAGCAAAAATGAGCCCAGCACTAGCATGCAAGCATGGTCTAGTTTTAACTGTGAGTGTAGTATGACTATGCTTCAAGTTCCTAATGCCTTGACTTCCCCTGAAGTGATGGATAGTAACCAGAATCTGTAAGATAACTGAACCTTTTCTCCTCTAAGTTGCTTTTGCCGGTGAATTTTATTACAGAAGCCTGAGGCAACTGGTCAAGTGGCATCCACAGTCAGGAAGCAGAGAGAGGTGGATGCTGGGACACAGCTCACATTCTCCTTTTTATCCAGTCTGGGACCCCAGACTATCTGATACTGCTGCCCACATTCAGGATGGGGTTTCCCACCTCAGTTAACCTTCTCTAGAAATTCCCTCACAGACATACTTGGAGTTTGGACTCCATGATGATTCTTATATCCATCTAGTTGTCAAGATTAACCATTGCACTGGGTAACAGGAAAATTTCAAATGCATTGTAATTAAAGTGTGTGTGTGTGTGTGTGTGTGTGTGTGTGTGTGTTGGTGTGTTTGAGTCACCATGTATATGGAAGCCAGCAGAGGGAATCAGATGCCCTGAAGATGGAATTACAGGTGGTTGTAAAATACCTGATGGGGATGCTGGGAAGAACTCAAGCATTTGTAACTGCTGAGCCATCCCTGTAGTGTCTATAATTGTAGTCATATGGAACTACTCCTGTTTACAGTGTCATGAGGTGGTATATACACTACAGTGTTTCACACTCTTGGGCTCCATGTAAATGTTACCATACAAGCATCACTCACAGGTCTTAGCACTTTCGTTTAACATAGCGTCTTTTAGATTCTTTGTGCTGTTGCATATGTCAGAATCCCACTCTTCCTTCTTGCTGTTTAGTATTCTGTCACACATATACAGTACAATCTAATTACCGCTATTCCTTTCAGTAGAGAACTTTTTCAGTTTAGGGTTGTTGTAAATAACATTTTTATACTAAAAAATGCATGCAAAGCCTTTGCATATATTCATTTTTATGCATCTTAGGTAGTTAGATTGGAGCAGGATTGCTGGGCCATAGAGAGAGCTCATGTTTACATGTTTTAAGGAAATTCTTGATGGTTTTTCCACACTGTTTTCCAATTTATGCTCTTACTAGCTGCTCAGGACCCCAGTGGCTCTCCATGCTGCATTGATTCGTGCTGTCAATCTCTGTACTTTAGGACAGTCTGGTAGTGATATAGCAAGATCTCTGTTGCGTTCATCTGCAGTCTAGTGGGTCATTCTGTTTAAGATTTACTCTTATTTTTAATTAGGTGTATACATGTGTCTATGTGTAGTTATCTGAACACATGGGTGTGGATGCCTACAGAGACTAGATGACATCTATCACATCCTCTGGAGCTAGAGTCATGTGGGTGCTGGGAACCAAACTCAGGTCCAATGCAAGAGCAGCAAGTGTTCTTAACCAGTGAAGCATCTTCCAGCCCCCATGGTTCCTGCAAGGCACCATTGCATCAGCTGTTTAGGTATTTGTGTATTTTAACTTGTCAACAACATCTCAAATCTTTGGTTTATTATAGAGAAGTATTGGCTTTAATGATTTTGGGTTCTTTTCCTAATTATTAATTAATTAATCATTTAATTAATGTATTTTTGTGTGTGTTCATGTGTACATGGCATAGTACATGTGTGTGGAAGTAGAGGATCACTTTTGAGGTGTCAACTATCCTCTTCTATTATCTGGGTCCCAGGGATTACATTCAGATGGTCAGGCCTGACAGCAAGCACCTTTCCTGCTGAGATACCTTCCTGGCCCCACATGTCTAATTTTTATAGTTCTTTACATATTTTGGATACAAGTTTTATGTGTATATATAAATACCTTCTCCTAGCCCCCAGCTTACCTTTTACCTGTCTTTAAAATGTCTCTGGACACACAAACAGAAGTTTTTCATTTAGTACTGAGTTTGGTGTACATATGTGTTTGAATTGCATGTGTATATGTGAGTATGTGCTTGTTCACGGGTGTGGTTGCATGCGTGCCACAGCTAGTGTGTGGAGGTCAGAGGGAAAACTTTGAGTATTAGTCTGTGACTTTCCACCGTTTCCACATAGGCTCATCCCCACCTTGTAAGCCCGGTTTTCTGGAATTTTCCAGAGATTCTCTTGTCTTCCTGTCTCATCTCCCCATAGGGGTGCACACTCCCCTCCCCATGGATTAGATGCTTGGACTACTGTGTCCAGATGTTACCTGCATTCTGGGGACCTGGACTTAGGCTGTCAGGCTCAAATGGCAAGTGCTTTACCCACTGAGCCATCTTTCCAGCTCAAGGTTTTCATTTCTTATCAAGCTTAATTTGTTAATTTTGTCTGTATGTGTCTTCAAATGCTCATATATGCGTGCATACATGTGTGTATGGAGGTTTATATACACACATGCTGGTGCAAATGAAGGCCAGAAACCAAGGTAGTAGATCTCCCTCAATTGTTCTTGTATTTTTTGAGACAGGATCTCTCATTGAACCTGGAGCATTCAAAGTCATCTAACCTGGCTGGCCAGCAAGCATCTCCTTATCCTCACCTCTCAGTGCTGAGATTACAAGCACGTACTGCCCCACAGTGTTTTTCCTACATGGGTCCTGGGGTTCAGCGTCAGGCTCTCATGCTTGCACAGTGAGCACTTTATCTTCTGAGCCATTTCTGCAGACCCTAATTTATCAATAAAAATGATTTCAGTGTTTACATTTCACACAACCATCTTAACTAAAAGTGTGTGTGTGTGTGTGTGTGTGTGTGTGGAGAGAGAGAGAGAGAGAGAGAGAGAGAGAGAGAGAGAGAGAGATGAGTCAAGGCCCTTCCTGTCTTATGTGAGGTGAACTCTTGTTTCTAACCAGCCCCTGTACTCTCAGTACTCCACTGTGAGGGCTGTCTCTCTCTGCTGTCAGGCTGAATCAGGTGCCCTTGTTGTAACAGAACACCTAGCAAATGTCACACAGGGAGAAGTTGTTGACATGAAGAAACATTTGTGTGTTTAAAGCTCTTACAAATTCCAAACTCTCTGGCTAACCACAAGGCTTGTTGGAACTCTGTGGTCTCTCCTCATATCTCTGAAGGCCTACTGACCATGACAGGCTAGATCCTTTAAAAACCAGTGCCAAGGCTCAGGAGATAAATCCAGAGAGGAGGACAGCTAGCCCTAATTAGAGAGAGGATCCCTCATTTTTCATGGACATTCTGTCCCTTTAGATCCTGTGCCCACCACTCTCTGATGTCACTGGAAAATACAGTATTTTAGCTCATTAATTTCTGCACCTTTAGTTGTTATATTGAACCTGATGACCTATTGGGACAGTCACCATCCATCACTACTGAAAGATAAGACATTCAGGTCAGTGACTTACTGCTAGTGCCTATGTACTTGTACTTACATCTTTACCAAGAGCTGGACTTATCAACAAATCCCAGATCTTTATTTTTAGTTAGTGTAAGGTTCCATAGTATCCTACATTTATATAACTGACATGGCAATCATCTCTTTCTCTCATAAACCATCTTCTTCTTGTCTTGGAGAGCATCTTTCCTTTCCCTCATCCTTATTCAACGGTGCTCTCTGTGTCTTTCATATTTTTTGTTTTGTGGGAAGGTCTCATATGGCTGGCTTTAAACTTGCTATATAGACAAAAATGAGCTTGGACTCCTGATCTTCCTGCATCCTCCTCCCCAGTGCTGGGACTCTAAGAATTCACCACCTTATCCAGTTTAGGCAGGTACTGGAGATGGAACCCTAGGCAAGTGTTCATGCAGTCTAGGCAAGTGCTCTACCAATGGAGCTGTATCCCCAACCCACTCTTCACTTCTTGTTACTGCCTGAATCTCTCAACTTGATGGCTCTCCATTTGTATCCATGTCACTAATTTTACTGGCCTCTGTGTCCTAGAGTCTCACCAGTGCCTTAACTTTCATTACCATCATGATCATTTACCAAAAGGATCATACTTACCTGATCACTGAACTCTTGTTTTTCTGCCCTCAGTCCCTTTCCTTTCTTTCTCTCTACCACATCTCTCCACTTTCTCTTCCTGACTACTTCAAGAGTGCTCTTTAAAGATAATTTCTGAGTGCTCAAATACAATTGTCAGCAAGAGTTTAAAACGCCCAATGTCTGGCTTTACTTCCTCAGAATAAAGTAAAAACTCTTCTCCAAGTTCCTCATAGTCCATCCAAGTCCTTCCTTCCAGTCACATGCCAATCTGTCTTCATGCTTGACACTGTTGCAGAGCTTTCCATGGGAGAGTGCTAGTCCCATCGTGTTTCCATGCCACTGGGACTTCAGACAGTGCAGTGTTGCCAGACAGCTGTAGCACTGCAGGGAAGGAGTTTGGCTGTCCTCCAGCAGCCCTGCCAGGCTCCAAACCCTGAGCAGAACTCAACTCATCCTACATCAAAGAATCCATCCCATTCTCCATCCTGGCTCATGTGTCTTTCTTGGCAATGCCCACTGGTACATCCCCTCTTTCTACTCCTCTGTGTCCCAGCACAAACAAATCCTAGCTGCCATGGATTTGCTTTTATTTATTTGTATGTCTGTGTTTGTATGTGTGCACGATGTATATGTAAGCATACACATGCCACAGTGTGCATGTGGAGGTCAGAGGATGGTTTCTTAGAACTGGCTCTCTCTTTCCACCATGTGGATTCTGGGGATCAAACTCAGGCTGCCAGGCTAGACAGCAAGTTCACGTACCCACTGAGCCATCTCCCTAGCTTGCTTGGGTTTTTCTAACAGCCACTCATCCTTTGCAAAGTAATGCATCATTGCCCTTTTGGGGCTCCATTATAAACCTAGCTACACGTTGCCTTCCTGATGCTGTCTACCAATCTCTTCCATTAGCCTGACTTTTAGCGGAAATTTTCTGCCTCAGTGTACCCCATTAGGCTGAGTAGAGCTTTGCCAGTTTAGGTGGAAAATAATGGATGTTCACAGTATGTGGCCTCATTACTGAGAACTTTAAATTTGCTTATGGAATTTGTGTGGTTTTTTTCCCTAGTAGACAATGGGATGCATCCGGATGGGTGGAGAAGAGGAGTCTGCCATGTTTAACAAAACGCAGCATCAGAAGAAAGGACAGTGGCAATGTTTATGGAGGCAGGAAGGGCAGATCTCGGTTCAGATACCAGTCTCTTTCTGCTATTAGCCACAGTCATGTGATTGTCTTCCTGAAGAGGAGAACAATTGGTCACTTTTTAAACTGTCCCCATGCTATCTTTTACTATCTGATTTAATGTTCCAAAGCGCTTGGTTTGTTTAAACCAACCGGTACATATTTGAATATGATTGTGTGTGTGTGTGTGTGTGTGTGTGTGTGTGTGTGTGTTGTGTGTGTCTGTGTGTCTATGTGTGTATGTATGTGCCTGTGTGTATGTATGTATGTATGTATGTATGTATGTATGAATGTGTGTGTGTGTTGTGTGTTTGCATGGGTAGTGGATGTGTGTACAAGAGCCTTTGTTCAGGTGTGTGTAAGCAGAAGCTAACATCAATGTTGGATCAGGATGTTTTCCTCTTCTACCCCCTATCTTTAATTCTCTTTTGCTTTTATTTTTTAAATTATGTGTGTTTGTGTGCGTCTTTGTATGTGTACTTGGGTTCAGGTGCCCACAAAGCACTTTTGAACCTCTAGAGTTGGAGCTATAGATAGTTGTGAGCTGCCCAAAATGAGTGCTAGAAACTGAACAGAGCAGCAAGTGCTCTTAACCACCAAGACTTCTCTCCAGCTCCCTCTAACTTGTTTATTGAGGCAGTCTATTACTGAACCTGGAGTTCACATTTGGCTAGATTGGGTGGGCCACTGAGCTCCCAGAAATACGACTATTTCTGCCTCCCCAGTGCTGGGATTACAGGTGTGTTGTGCTACACCTAGATCCAAGCACAGGTTCCCATGCTTGCAGAGCAGGCACTTTCCCTGCTGAGCCATCTCCCAGCCCGGCAGATATTTTTGGATGGCGTTGGCTGGGCTGACTATGGTGTCTGAAGCAGCTCCTTTATTTATGACATAGCTACACAGCCTGCTTCCTGCTGGGATCTGCAGAGCTTTCACCACTCAGCCCCCAGGCAGGTGCAGATCCAAACACTGTTTCTCTCCCTCTTGTGACTCACCACTGGCCACAAGAGGTGTCCCATCAAGCCACTGGCACCCAGGCTGATGGGACAGGTATGTGAGCTTCTCCAAGCAACCAAGTTCGATCTAGAATTCCACCAGCCCTTAGCTCTGTCATCTCTCTTTGTTGTAGAGACAGATTTTCTGGTTCATTAACTTTGTTGTATAGTTGTTTGGCTGAAAACCACATTAAATACATCTTGAAACAGTCAGGCTAAAAATAAAACCAACATGAAAAAGGAACAATAGGAACCGTGAAGGGGGGAAACATCTTCATTTTGGAAATTGTATTAAATGTAGACAGGTAGAAAGATGGAAGTGAAAATTAAACAAAAATTATTTATGTGTATGCGTGCACGTATGTGTGGGTACACACCTGTGTATGATTCCGGGCAGAAGACAGGGTCAGAGCCTGGAGCTGGGGTTACAGGCAGTCGTGAGCCACATTATATGGGTTCTAGGAACTAAACTCAGGTCCTTGGTAGGAGCAACAAGCTCTCTTAGCTGTTGAAGATACCAGCTTGTGTGTATAGACCGGATGACAACCTCAAGGGTCATTCCTCAGGGATTGATCGATCTTGGTTTTTGAAACAGCTTCCCTCATTGTCCTAAAGTTCATTCATCAGGCTAAGTTGGCTGCCCAGCAAGTCCCAGTGACCACGTGTCTCTGCTGTCCTAACACTAGGATTTCAAGTATGTGGCACTGTAACAGGACAGGCTAGCAATTTTAGAGGGAATAAAAGTAAGTATAGAAGGAGAGACAGTGTACCAGGAGTCGGGGAGAGATGGTGTACCAGAGAGAGGGAGACATGGTGTACCAGAGGGAGGCCTTTCTTTGCTGAGCATTGACACCCAGGGTGAAGGAAGCTTCCCAGATCCCTGTCCACATTAGTTACTTGCAAGCGCATTCCTTCTCACTTGCTGTGCTGCCTTCTGGGAGATATCTTGTCTTTCCTTATTAAACTTCCAAGGGAGCACAAAGATGTCCAAGAGCCCACATTTTCTACCTATTGCTCCATAAAACCCCATGACTACTTCTCCCCTTCAGAAACAGAAGGGGAGGATTTTCTCTGAGGCACATGTTCTTTACCCCAATTTACCTGAGCTTGGACTTGAAGAAAACTCTCCACTGCCAATTTCTGTTTCATGGTTTGTTTTTAGTAGAGGCAATAGGTTGGTAAGGAAAGACATTAAAGACTATATGAAAATATCAGTCTGCTGTGAGATGTGTGTGTGTGTGTACACTTAGGGGTGGGGTGGGGGTTGACTGTATATGTCTTCCTCTATTGAACTTCATCTAATGTTTTGAGATAGGGGCACTCACTGAACCTGGAGCTCACTGATTTCCTAGGCTATTACCTGAGAGCCCCAGAGATCCTCCTTTTTCGGCCTTTCCAAAGGAAGCATTGCTTTTTAACACGAATGGATGTCTGGCATCTGAACTCAGGACACTTTAGTCCAGCAAGCACTTACACACTGAGCCATCTTCCTAGCCTCCTACTTTTACACTTTGGGACACAACAGTAAGAATAATATAAGCAGTTCTCTGTATTTGGTATTTTCAAATTTACTAAATATAACTTAGAGATGTCTCATGTCAATACAGACGACTCATCATCACTGTACAGTGTCCCATTGTCTGCGACTGAGTAATCTATATAATGAGACCTTTATTGTTGGAGACTTGGGTTGTCTCCAATCTTCTAACACAAACAGTGATGTAATGAGCATTCTGTGTTACAGCAAACACTTGTCATTTTATACGAGGGCACCCAGACCTGTCAAATAGACCCAGAATCCTCACAGCCAAGCCACTGGGTAAACAAGTTTTAGCTTGAAGAGATTTTGCCAAATTGGTTGTGTTTGTCAATGTGCTGATTAAGACTCATACCCAAGAGACAGAGAGGTCAAGGACATCACATGAAAATTCACAGAATCAGTTAACCTGGGCTCATAGGCGCTCACAGAGACTGAACTGACAATCAGGGAGCCTATATTGGGTCTGACCTAGGCCCTCTGCATATATGTTATAGTTGTGTAGCTTGGCCTTTTTGCTGGGGACTCCTAACAATGAGAGCAGGGCTGTCTCTGATTCTTTTGCCTGCTTCTGAGACCCTTTCCCTCCTACTGGGTTGCCTCATCCAGCCTTACTATGAGAGGAGGTGCCTAGTCTTCCTAAATTGAGATGCCATGTTTGGTTGATATCCCTTGGAGTCCTCTTTTCTGAAGGGAAGAGAAGTGAATAGGGGGCAGGCAAAGAGGGAAATGGGGAAGGGGACTGGGAGGAGAAACTGTGGTTGGGATGTAATGTATGAGAGAAGAATAAATTTAAAATTTTAAGAAGGGCTCTTACATCTATGTTCATAAAGGATCTTGATTTGCAGTTTTTCTTTCATAAAATGCTTTGGTAGCTCTCAATATCGGGATAATGCTTGCCTTAAAAATTGTGTGCAGGATTGATGAGTCAGTGGTTAAGAGCACTTTTCTGTTCTTGTAGAGGACCAGAGAGTTCAATTCCCAATACCCACATCAGGTAGCTCATTACTGCCTGTAACCCCAATTCTGGTGGATATGGCACTCACTATCTTCTGGCCTCCATAGGCAACTGTACATACACACATACACAATACATTTAAAAAAAATTTAAAATAAATTCCATATCTTCTCGGTTCTTCAATCTTCAATAAGATTGACTTTCTTATTTCTTAAATATTTGGTGTTTTGTTAGTGAATCTACCTAGTTTTGGAGTTTCTTCCATGATAAAGTTTTTCAATTAAAGGTTCAAAATTTTAACTGAACTGTGCAATGTGACATTACAAAAGAGGAAACTACCTGTGGCCTCATTTTACAAAGATACTTTGATTGCAAAAGGTCACTTTACCAGTGGTTTCCAATATTATGATTAACACAGTAGTTTCAGAAACATTATCATGACTTAGGAGGATGGCTTAGTTACTAAAGTTACTTTTGTTGCAAATGAGAACTTGAACATAATCCTCAGAGCCTGTGTAAAAAGAGTCCTGGTGCCAGAGAAATAACTCCACACTTTAGTGCACTCACTGCTCTTCCAAGGAACTCTAGTTCCCAGGAGTCACGTTGGGCAGCTTACTACTTCCAGCTCCAAGGCATCTGGTGTCCTCTTCTGGCCTCTTCAGGCATCTACATAAACACACGCACACACATGCACACGCACATACATACACATGCACATACACATGTACACATTTTCTAAAAAAGAGTCATACATGGTGATTCATGCTTACAATACCTGCATTGTGGAGGTGGGGCAGGTAATCCCTGGGGCTCAAAGGTCAGCCAGCCTAACTGAGTCAGGGAGTTTCAGGTCAAACAGAAAACTTGTTTCTAAACACAAGTTAGTCAGTGCCAGAGGAATAACCTTTCTAGGAAAGGAAAAGTCCTCTTTTATCTATTTGTGGCTTCCAAACTCATCTTCTGGGTAAAATCCCATTTGACCATTGTTTTAGGGTTTTTTTTTTTTGTTGTGAAGAGATGCCATGATCAAGGCAACTTTTACAAAGAAAAATATTTAATTTGGAGCTGGCCTATAGGTTCACGGGTTTAGTCTATTATTGTCATGTCAGGAAACATGGCAGCATGAAGGCAGACATGGTGGTGGAGGTAGGTGAGAATTCTACATCTTGATTTACAGTCATCAAAAGGAGACTGTGCCACACTAGGTATAGCTTGAACATCAGAGACCTCAAAGCCCACACGCACAGTGACATACTTTCTCCAGCAAGGCCACACCTATTCCAACAAGGCCATACCTCCTAATAGTGCCACTCTCTATGGGCCAAGCATTCAAATACATGAGTCTCTCTGTGTGGGGCTACTTATTCAAATCACTACAAACATCAAAAGCTAAACAGCAGTCCAGGAGGCAGAGGCATCAGGATCTCTGTGAATTCCGGACCTGTTTGGTCTACATAATGAGTTCCAGGACAGCCAGGACTAAATAGAGAGACTCTGTCTCAAACAAACAAAAACCAAAGCTGAACAGCAGCACGTCTTTCTCTTGGTGTGTGTAATAAAGCCTTGCCCCAGGCAGATGGACACAGGAAGGAAAACACTGAATCACGACAACATTCTTCCAAATTCCTGCACACTTCTTGTAATCAGACATAAGCACTTCCACATAATCAGGATTCTTAGTTACATGATTTCTAATGTTTTTTTTTCACTTATTTATTTATATGTCATGAATACTGTTTCTATACCACTAAATACTTTCTGTCAGTATGATTCAATGGCTATGAAGAGTTCAATTAAATATGTAATGGGCACAAAAAATATGGTAACATAATTCACTCAAGAGAAGTTTTGTTGTTAGATTAAAGAAACCCTTCAATGGGCTTTGTTTCCTTCAAGTATTTTACTGTTTACTTATATGGGTATGGGTGTGTGCCTGTGAGTGAGATGCCCATAGAGGCCAGAAGAGGGCATCAGATTCCCTAGAGTTACAGGCAGTGTAAAGCACCCTTTGTGGTTGCTGGAATTGAACTTGGGTCCTCAGCAAGAGAAGCAAGGATTGTTAAGTGCTGAGTCATCTCTCTAGTACCTCAAGGTGTTTTTGGTTTGCTAAGTAAGAGGGTCTGAAGTTTGAGACAGGAAAGAGGTAGATGTGGTGAGTGGTTCCTTCTTTTTGGGCCATGAGTGAGGGCAGGCAGGCCTAGGACTCACCTAAGTGAGAGAGACTTGGGTGCCTTAAGAGTCGTCAGCAGGGGCAGTGACAGAGGCATATCTGCATGTTGTCACCCGGGGCACTTAGAGGAGCTCCATTAAACTAGATCTTTGGCTTGGCCTCAGAGTAGAATTTAGCATTAGACAGTATGAAGCAGAGTTGGAATTTATTAAAAGATATTTTAAAATGTAAGTTAATCACCAGTGTTAGGAGAAAGAGGCTATGGAAAAGACATGAAGCATGGATGTGCGCTTCAGAGAAGATTCATGGCTCATCTTGTTTACTATAGCAGGTACAGGGCTTTGCTGATTTCTAATGCTATTTAATCATCTATCCATCTGTCCATCCATCTATCCATCTGTCTGCTCTCCTGTCCATCCATCCATCCATCCATCCATCCATCCATCCATCCATCTATCTATCTATCTATCTATCTATCTATCTATCTATCTATCTATCTATCATCTCTGTGTGTGAGCTCACCATGGCATACATGTAGGTGTCAGAGAATAACTTGTAGGAGTTAGTTGTCTTCTTCTACCAAGGGGGTCACAGGCCTTGAGCTATGTCATCAGACTTGCTTCATGGGAAGTATCTTATCTGTGGAGCCATCTCAATGACCCTCATTGCTATTTTAACCTTCTTCCTTATGTAAGAGGAATGAATATAGTTTCCAAGTCATCAAGGAATTCCCTTTGTTCCATGAGTTGCTGTGGGAACTCTTAACCCAGTCTCTCCTGCCATGGTGGCTGTTTTCATTAAATGACCTGATCACCGGGAATATGTCTTAGTGCCTGTGTACACAAAACCAACTCTTGAAGTCATCTCTCACCCTTACTTAAAAACGTGGGCATATACAATTTGTATCACCCACACAGAGGTCAGAAGACAACCTTTGGGGTGGGTCCTCACTTTTGGGACAGTGTTTCTTTGTTGGTCACTGCTGTATACACTAGTTAGCTGGCCTCTGGGATTTCAGAGATTCTCCTGTCCCCACCTCACCCTAAGAGCTTTGGGATACTGATGGATGCTTCCTGGTCTTGATTTACCTGGCTTCTCACATTTGCAGGGAAACTCTTTACCCACAGCCCTGTTACACTCATTTAAAAGGCTTGTGACCTGGAGCAGTTTTGCTTGGAGTCTGCATTTGGCCAGCGTCTGTAGAGTCATGATCCTATTAGAACGTTTGCTTAGCATATAGTTTGTGAGCCACATATAAGATTCATCTAGGATCTGAATGAACTGACTCTTTCTCTCTCAGAATTTTCTAGTTTCTAAAAAACAAGGGTAATTCATTATCAACCTTGTCAGTTTGATTTCATGGAAATTACCTTAGAAAGTGCCTTGAATTTTCTATGTACTAAGACATGTGTTGAGATGAATAATATTGAGTTTTCTGCCCTTTTTTTGGTTGAGGGTGAAAGAAACATGAACATTTCAACACTTTGCTTTGTAATCTCAGAAAAGAAAGAAAAACAAACACAGAGACCCACTTGCTGTAGTCTCTGCTTCCAGGAATTAGCCTCAGTAATTTGATTCAAAGATATTTATGACCTACTTTTCGAGTCACTACAGACCTGGCTGTACTGTTTCTTACCTTCAATTACTGGGAAACCAAAGTCCAGACAGAGAAAGAGTCTGGAAATTCCAGAAGCCTTGTCAAGGGTGTGGCACTATTAGCTGATCATGAAGGACTGTTTTCCTAGGGTTGCACACAGGGCTAGGACTTCTCTCTTCTTTCCTGTGACTGTTGGAGTTGATCTGTCTCAGAAGCTCCCAGCAGTAATGAGATCTCATCTGGCATAGTTCACAGGCTCCACCTCTCTCCAGAATGCTTTTCTTTCATTAAGAACAGAGTTATTTTAGTACAGACAGCTGATGCCAGGAGAAAAGAAGGATTTCCAGTAGTGCTTGTTTACAAATCCTTTCTGACTCAAGTGGTACCAAGAGGACCATGTTGTGGATACCTGGGAGGTCAACCTCACTGAAATGGATAGTAATTCCTCATGAAAACATTTGTAGAACTAATCAGTAGGAGAATCTGCCAGACCAACTAAATTTTGTTGTGTAATGATTGTCTTTAACTTGAAGCATCCCCTTTTGGGCTAAGGCCTCTAAGGAAGCTAAGAAAATTTACTAGTCTTACAAAGTTCATATGATTTACAATCCCCATGAAGCATACAACTCACAAGACTCAGAAAGTTCATACAATTTACAAGGACTGAGAAGGTAGAAACTTAAGAGATTTAGGAGGTCCCTCCCTAAGGTTAGTAGAGTAAACAATTGCTGGGGAAAGGAGACTTTTCTAAGGAATTACCTGCAAGTTGGGCAAAGAGCCTCAAAGATGAAACTTTGCAAGTTGTTACCCATGCTTGTGTGTGTCACCAGGATTTTCAGTCCCAGATGAGGCCCCAAAATATTAAGGGGCGGACTCTTGGTTGAGTTCTCTAGGAGAGCTACTGAGTTCATTTTGTTGGAAGGACGAAGAGATATATATGTCCTGAAAGGAAGATCTACACAGAAAAAATGAGTGATATGCAGAGTTGGGTCATTGATGGAAGGAATGTGGGCTTTGGAAAGTGGGAGCAGGCTGCACAAGGAAAGCAAAAAAAGAGTGAAGGGAGGAGGGCTGCTGACATGGGAACACTAGAGGCAACAACCATGGGGAGAGCAAAAAGAACCTAGACAATAAACCATTCAGAAGTGAGAGTTTCCAAGAGGGAACTTTGGACCTTAGAGTCCTCTCCTTGAAGGCCCTCTTATTGGTCCCACTCACCAGCCTTTAGCAAGTTGTAATAGTTGCAAGTCCTCTGGATGGGCCAGGAACAACCCTCTTCTTGAGGTTAGGTGGTGAAGCAAAGAGCATGCCCTCTTAAAGACCAGCCCAGTCCTTATTTTCAATATCAGCCCTGGTTCTTTTTCTTTTATTTTATTTATTTACCATACAGATGTTATTCCCTTTCCTCATTTCCCCTCCCTAAAACCCCCTATGCCATCCCCCCTCCTTTATGCTTTTATACCATTTTGACTACATGCATATATTAAGGTCAGTTCTAGGTCTAGGAACAAGCAATACAATAGATGCAAGTAGTCAAGGAACAAGCAATAAAATAAACACAAATAGTCAAAGAGAAAGCAAGGCATAAACCCAATTACATGAACACTCCCGTGATCACTGTTTCTAAGGGCTTATTAGGATGACCAAAGTATCTGAGCTTTCTTCCCTATCCTATCACAAGATCATTTTCATGTCTGATGCCTACTTCCTTATTCTAGCCTAAAATTTAGATTCCTGTCTGAAATTACTTCTTTGTTCTAGCCTAATATTTAGATTCCTGCCTGAAATTTCTTCTTCGTTCTAGTCTAAGATTTAGATTCCTACCTGAAATTACTTCTTTGTTCTAGCTTAATGTCAGATTCCTGCCTGAAGCCTACTTTCTTATCCTTGGCCAATGTCATATTCCTGCAAAGCAGTCCATTTCCTTGTCCTTGGTCCATGTCAGGTTCTTGCCAAGCATCCCCAAAGTCAGCCCCAATTCTATGGACTTTCCAAGCATATTCAAACCACCACATTATCTATAATGATGTTGTATTACTCTGCCAGAGGTGATACTGTTGTATCATATCCAGAGTGAGTAGATGTCTGCTCATACCTCCCAAGGAACAGTCCCACTTTACTTTTTAATCCATTCTTCTGTGGACTCTGGTTATGAAGTGCCTCTGAGCAACTCATGCACTTATAAGTAACCACAGTAAATTTGCTGGCCCTCCACACTACTCTTGGGTGAAATAATCTTTTTTTGGTCAGTTGTGCTGTCCTATCTTAGTTAGAGTTTTATTGCTGTGAAGAGACACCATGATCAAAGCAACTCTTATAAAATAAAACATTTAATTGGGGCTGTCTTACAGTTTCAGAGGTTCAGTCCTTTATCATGACAGGAAGCACGGCAGTATGCAGGTAGACATGATGCTGGAGGAACTGAGAGTTGTACATCTTGATCTGAAGACAGTCAGGAGGAGATTCTGTATCACACTGTCCAGACTTGAGCATATATATGAGACCCCAACATCTCAGCTCCATAGTGACACATTTCTTGTAACAAGGCCACACCTCCTCCAATAAGGCCACACCTCCTAATAGTGACACTTCCCATGGGCCAAGCATATTCAAACCACCACACTATCCATACTGATGTTGTGTTACTCTATCAGAAGCAATACTGTTGTATCCTATCCAGAGTGAGAAGATATCTGCTCATACCTCCCATGGAACAGTCACACTGCATTTTTATCTACTTTACTGTTCTAGAGGCTTTGTAGATGTTACCTCATTTGGCCTCAATCTAGGGAAGGTGAATGAGGTGAATCATGTTAGTATAGGACTTTGTCTTCAATCAAAAATTTGAAAGTTTGTTCTTCATGGATTGTTTTTTCATGAGTTTTTACTTCACTGTAAAAACATTGCTCTGTTGGGTTAACTAGTGCTTGAATTCATAGTCATCTAAAATCTCAGAATGTAAGCTCTTTTGGAATTAGAATTTTTGAGATGTGATTGTTACCAGAGTCAGAAGTTGGGCCCTGGTATCCCCAATAAACTAGGCTTACCCACCCATCCTCAACATACCAGTTAAATAGATAAGCACTTGTGAAAAGCAGAGAAAGGAGATTTACTGAATATGACTACACTGGAAAGAAGAATAAATGGTAAATAAAAGAATAAAGTGGTCAGAGACATTCTCAAGTTCATCTTCAGATAGTCCTGACAAGAGGTTTAGGATTAGTGAGCAAAAGGCATGCATAAATGAGTCCTGTCCAAGGTGTGACTCCACCCATCATTGACTCATTGATTGCTTTAAAAGTCTCAGGTGTCCAGATATGGAATCTTCTCCTGAGGAATGCTTGTTCTCATTCCTCAGGGGATTGCTTTGTTGGCCCCATGCAGTACAAGCAGGGTATTGTTACTGGGGAGAAAGAATCTGTATAATCTGAACTTCAGGCAAGACTACACTATTAGCAGCAATCTAGGAGACCACCAATCCATACCAGTCACTAGTACAGCAATTCCACAGCAGGATCAAGGGTCAATTAAGGGTCTCAGGGCCGAGTCAGCGACCAGTAACAGCTAGTAGTTGCAATTAACAGCATCTAGGCCTTGGGCTGGCTTAGGGCCATTGAAGATGTCTTTATTAGTTACTTTAATTAAAGAAAAGTTTATTTTGATGCAGGCTTTAAGGATCCTGTCCATCATGTTGGGAAAGGCATGGTGGTAGGAACTTGTGACTGCAGGTCACATTTACCTGCAGTCAGGAAGCAGAGAGAAGGGAGTACAGGTGCTTGGCTCACTTTCACCTTTCTATGCAGTCCATTATTCCAGTCTGTGAGATGGTGCCACTATGTTCACTGTGGGTCTTCCTGTTGTAGCTATTGCGATCTAGAAACCCCCTCACACACATGCTCAGGTGCTTTTGTCCTGTGTGATCCTAAATCCCACCAAACTGACAAGAGCAACCAACTGTCATAATGATGCTTGAAGGATACCACCAAATTCTCCCGATGGCTTTTACAGTAGAATAGAAGTTATGATCAGGAGAAGGAAGTTTCTAGAATGAGTATAATTTTATTTGAACCAATGATTTTCCAATCAGGCCTGACAACATCTAAACTGTAAGAGCACCTGATCCTATTTTCTCATTTACCAAGTACTTACTGGCTATCTACAGTGTCAGACACTGCACTGAGTGATAACAGTAAAATATGTGGAGTGTGAATGCAATAAAATCCAGCATCCCCTTATGATAAAAACTAGGTGAAAATTATTCACAGACAGCATAAACCTCAATATAGCAATGGCTGTCACAAACCCACAGCAAACACCATGCAGAGTCGGAAGAGTGGACATCATTCTCCCTAAGATCTGGGGCAAGACATAGTTATCAGCATCCACTTTCACTCGTGTTATTTATTACTAAATGTCCTAGCTTAGTAAGGCAAGAAAAGGAAGATGAGGACATATAAAGAGAAAGGGGGGGCTGAAGAGATGACTCAGCAGTTAAGAGTGCCTGCTGTTCTTCCAGAGGACCTGAGTCCAGTCCCCAAACTCTATACAATTAGTGGCTCATAACCATCTGTGATTCCAGCTCCAGGGGATCTGAAGCCCTTATCTTGACTCCATGGGTAACTGTACATATTCCCCCACACAATAATGCAATGAAAAAATAAGAAGGAAAGGATCCAGATTATCCCTGTTTGTTGCTGGTATCGTCATATAAACAGTTGATCCCTGAACAGCAATGGGTGGAATTATACAAACCTGCTGATAAGCAAAATTTCTTTCTGAATATTGTGACAATTTGAAATGATTCACAGGTGAACTATAAAGCCTATAAGAGTAAAAGTTAAGTATGTCAATAAGTACAAAAATACTATCATTAACTATAGGTAAATGTATTACAAAAAGTTAAAATGTAACCAGGGAGATGGCTCAGTGGATTATAATCATGAGGATTTGGATTCTCTGGAACTCATGTAAAAAAAAAAAATCCAGGCCTGGTGGCATATGTCCATCACCCCAGTGAGACAGGGAGGATCCCTGTGACCTGCTAGCTAGCTTAGCCAAATCAGTGAGCTCTAGGTTCAGAGAGAGATACTATCTTCAAAAAAAGAAGATGAACTAAGAATAACATTGATACAGGCATTGCCCTGTTGTCTCCACACCCATGAGTACACATACACGTATACAAGAACATATATGCACACACTTACCAAAACTAGCTGGTGGGCATGGTGATGTATGCCTGCAATCCCAGCACTTGGGAGGCAGAAACAGGCACGTCTAAAGTTTAAGGCCACCGTCTACATAGGACTTTCAGGCTAGCAAAAAAAAAAAAAAAAAAAAAAAAAAAAAAAAAAAAAAGTATTGACACTCATACACATAAACATGGGCCCTACTTGGTGCCATTTACAGTGAAAAGAAGTGTACACACACACAAAGACGTAGTCCCCTATCATATCTGCGTAAAACTAATTCCAGTAATACTGTACTGCTGTAATAATTTTATAGCCACCTCCTGCAGCTATTGTGGTGAGCTTACTTAAAAGTCACCTACTTAAAAGTCTGCGAGCATGCCACTGATCATTCAGCACAGACAGCTTCTCTCTCCAATAAATTATATATCCCACTAAAAGATAATTCCTTATAGTCCTTGTCTGTTTCTCAGTATCAGACAGTACACTACATATGTGTTCATTGTCTGTTTCTGCTTAGATAAGGCTTCTGGACAACTGTAAGCTATTACTAGTTAGATTTTGGGGAAGTCAAAAGTTATACTCAATTTTGTGTATGCAGGGGTCGACAACCTTATCTCCCTATTGTTTAAAGATTTCACTATACAGAGCCCCAAAACTTCACTAAAAGACCATTAGAAGTCATAAATTTACCCTGTAGAGGAACAAGATGTAAAACTCAGTAGCATTTATATACACTGATAATGAACTTGCTGAGAAAGAAACCATAAAATAACTATATTCACAATAGCTACCAGAAATACCTAGGAATAAATTTACTCAAGGAAGTGGATGTTCTCTACAATGAAAATTACATGAGATCATTTGAAAAGATAGCAAAGAAAGAAAAAAACTTTTCACAGATTGGAAGATGTAATATTAATATTGTTAAGATATCCATGTTATCCAAAGTGAGTCACAAATTTAATGCTAATCCCCACCAAAATACCAATGGCATTCTTTATAGAAATCAGAAAACCAATCCTAAAGCCCATAGGGAAACAGACAAGACCACAAATAGCAAAGAAATGCTGAGATCAAAGAGAAATGCTAGGTGCAATCATAAGACCTGGTCTCAAGTCATAAGCCTGTATCAGAAACAGCATGGTGTGGATGTAAAAACCTACAGATGCCAAAAGTAAATCCATGCATCCTAGGCCACATGCTTTTCAACAACGGTGCTCAGAATATGTCTTCGGTGAAGGCTAGTATCTTAATCATTTCCTATTGCTATGATGGAATACCTTGATAAAAGCAACTTGAGGGAGCAAAGATTGTGCTGGCTCACAGTTCCAGGTTACATAGTTCCTCACTTTGGGCAAGTCATAGTGGTGTGGTTAACTGAATTCTTCTGAGAGGAAAAGCTTCAGTTGAGAGATTATCATAATTGCTCCCTGGGCATGTCTGTGGAAGAGTATCTTGGTTACTAATTGATGCAGGAGGACTTAGCCCATTATGGGCAGTACCATTCCCTGGACTGCATAAAATGCTTGATAACTATGAGTTAACAAAGAGTCAGCCATCAGCCAGCATTCCTCCTTGGTCTGCTGTGTACGTGTGAGTTCCCTGGAGGTGCTGATTCATGGAACAACCATGCATCTTGCCTTCAAGTCTTGCTTTGTGTTTCTGCTCTGACTTTGGGCAATAGTGGGCTGCAACCTAAATGTGTCAGTAGAAATATACCCTTTCCTCCCTTAAGCTGCTTTTGGTCAGTGTTGTATCACAACAACAAAGAGGAAGCTAGAACATTCTGCTTCTCACTGTGCATTTCTCACTTCTTGCCACACCAAGAAAAAGAAACTAAAGATAAAGTAGACCAAAGACATGGATGTAGAACCTAACACCATGGAACTTCTAAAGGAAAACTGGGGAGAAGATCAAGATGGTGTTGGTATAAGCAATGCTTTTTGTTTGCTTGTTTGTTTGGTTTTTGAGACAGGGTGTAGAACTGAGAGTGATTCTCTTGCCTCTGCCTCTGGAGTAGTGAGATTAAAAGTTTGTACCACTACTTCCCAGCTAAATGTTTGGTTTGTTTAAATTTTAGCAATGGTATTTTTGGTAAGACTTCAAAAATGCAGAGAGCAAAACAAAATTTGGAACAGGAGTGATTGATGGGTATGTCAAACTACAGTACGGGGAAAAATGCTTATCTATTCATCTGACAAATGTTAATGTTCAGAATAAATCAGAAATTAAACTCTCTCTCTCTCTCTCTCTCTCTCTCTCTCTCTTGTCACACACACACACACCAGAATATCTCAAATAATGTAGTTAAAAATCTTCAAGTGATCTAAATAGAAAATTGTCAAAAGAAAAATATAAATGGCCAAATACACATTAAAAAAATGTCTGATGTCATTGGTCATCAGGGAAATGCAATTCAAAGTCACAATGAGATATTCTTTCATCCTGATAGGAATAACTTTTATCAAAAAAGGAGGGTCACTGTAGGGAGGATAGTTTAAATGTTCAGTGGCACCATGGGGTAACCAAGTCTCTAAAAACAAACAACTTAAAGGGAAGAATCTCCTATTTTGGCCCACAGTTTCATAGGATTCAGCTCACAGTCCTTGGCATTATTGATTTCGGGCTCATAATGAGACAGAACACCATGCCAGCAGAAGTCTGTTTGTGTATGTCAGAGCCTGCTAATTTCATGGTGGAGACAGAGAGGAGTGGAAAGGGATGGGGTGGGAGAGTAGAGGGAAAAGGAAACAGACAGACAGAGAGACAGACAGGGACAACCTACTTACCTAAATTAGGTTCTATGCTCTAAAATTTCCGTCACTTTCCAACATAGTGACATCATCTAACCAAACTTCAATATATGAGTCTTTGGAGACACTTCAAAGCCAAACCATAGTGATGTTGTAGATAGAAGAAGGGGGACTGAAGTGTTCAAACAGAGAAATAAGATGGAAATGCTAATTACCTCAATCTGACCAGTGCCTACTCTATACATGCATGAAATACCATAATCATAAATGTGAGTTCTGTGGCTCTTAATCTTGTCCAGAGTCACCATTGATTCTTCTGGATATGTCTGTGATGGTGTTGTCAGGGAGATTTAACTGAGTAGGGAGGACACACCTTAACTGTGGGTGACATTATTTCATTGGGACAGAGTGAAAAGGAGAGTGTGGCTGACACCAGCACTCACCTCTCTTTGTTTCCTAACATGAAGTGCAGAATGACCCACCTTCCCACTCTCCTGCTGCCAGGCCTTCCCTGCTGTGATGCACTGTACCCTTGAGATGTGAGCCAGAATAAACTCTTCTATCCTTAAGGTACTGAGATTTTATTCCAACAATGAGAGGAGTAACTACCATGGGCTCTGTCTCTGGCAGTGTGATGACTTCATCTGTAATCAACTAAATCCCAAGTTACTGGGCATATAGGAGAGGGAGTTTTCTTTATTGGATCATTTAAGTTAGGAAGACAAACTCTAAATCTGGGCCAAACCTTTTGTTAGCAGCCAGCATTTTTAAAAAAACAACAATATGGAAGACAGAAGCATTTACTTTTGGTTTGCTTCCTCTCACTCTTGCTGGCAAATTTATCAATTCTGCTGCAGAGGAATTCTGGGTTTTTATTAGATCTTATAGAAAGATCAGCAGAGACATCCAGCCTCGAGGACTGAACAACTACTGGATTCTGGACTTTTTCAGGAGACAGCCATTGTTAGGCTGACTTTGGTCTGAATATGTAAAGTCTAGAATGCATACATACAAATATATATGTATGTAATATACATATATATACACACTGATAAGATATCTAATCTGACAGGATATACTATGCTGATAGGATATATATATGATAAATATATATAGATAATATATATGATATATATTATTTATATATTATATATCTTTATATATATCCTATCAGTATATATATACACATACATACATATTTATTTATATATTATATATCACTATCCTATCAATACAGATACAGATATATATATACATATGTGTGTGTGTGTTGTGTGTATATATATATATATATATATATATATATATATATATATCCATCATATCAGTTCTGCTCCACTAAGAGTTCTGACTAATACAAAGGGATTGTAGAGTAGAAGAGGACACCAGGAGCTAGAAATGGGTGTCACAGAAAGACGACACAAAGCAAGAAGAGCACCCGTGAGTCTCTTCTCTGACCTGCAAATGGGCCCTTCACACCTCCTCTATCTCATCCACAGGACAAGCAATGAGAGCTGTTGATGTTTACCTTCAGCCTGTCTTTTACCTCTTCTTGCCAATAGGTGTGGTCACCCAAGTGTTCTGACAATTCTACCTGTCTTGTCAGAGGTTATGAGAAAGGAGGTCAGATCATGTTGACATCAGAGAAACACCCAGAGCCAAAAGTCCCACGTCAGGGTTCAGAAAAAAAAAAAAAGAGTGTCAAAATAAATGGATATTTTTTTATGGGTAATGGGGTAAATCTTGGGACCCTGAGTTCAAGAGATCCTCAGAAAATGTGATAAAGATCTCCTCACTTTCAAAGAGGCTATTGGAAAGGGGCCAGAAGGTGAAGCCATGGGAAGAACAAGGAAAAAAAGGGATGGGCAGAGACTCTAGCCTGTGACATTCCAAGGTAGAGAAAGCTCAGTCCTCTGGAACTGGCTGTACAGGAAACCATTCCTTACTAATACAGGTTAAAAACACTGCTAATTGCTATAATGGGGTCAACTATTAACTTACTATAATTGGATTGGAAACTGATCCATTGTGTGTGAAATCTACACGTTCAAACTTGCCTCCAGCCCTCTGGTTTGTGAAACACAAGTGTTAGCATGGTTGCTATGTACTTGGAGAACTTGAGAGCAGGGGTAGTGGTAGGGATGGAGTGAGCTCTACTCAGTCTTCTTTCAGACCTTTAGTAGGAATCCTTCATCCAAAGCCATGAGAAGTTGTGGTGGGCAGTTCTCTGATCCATCAAGTTGTATTTTCCTGCTCTCCCCAATCCTGTGGGAATGCAGCCATAAGTATGTAACCTGTGTGCTCTGAAGAACCTGAAGACTCATCAAAACAGAGGTCAGATGGTTCCAATGAGTCTTAAATAGACATAAAGATTTGTTTAATTCCATAAACCATTTTTGAGACTGTCACTATATAATAAGCACACTGTATTTATTTATTTATTTATTCTTTTTTTTCTTTTTCTTTTTTTTTATTTTACATTTCAGATGTTCTCTCCTTACCCCATTTCCCCCCCTCCCAGGAACTCACTATCCCTTCCCCCCTCCTCCTGCCTCCGTTGGTGTACCCCCCACCCACCCTCCCCCATACCTCACCTCCCCACCCTCGAATATCCCCCCCCACGACGTCCAGCCTTCATGGGACCAAGGATCTCTTCTCCCACTTATATATAGCTCCCTTGATATATAACTGGAGCCATGGGTCCCTCCCTAAGCGCTCCCAGGCTGGTGGTTTAGACCCTGGGGTCTCTGGTTGGTTGGTATTGTTGCTTTCCTCATGGTGTCTCGAATCCTCTCAACTCCTTCAGCCTTCACTCTATCTTCTCATTGGGAACCCCATGATCAGTTTAATGGTTAGCTGTGAGCATCTGCCTCTGAGTATGTCAGACTCTTGCAGACTTCTAAGGAGACAGCTATATCAGGCTCTGTCAGCATGTACATCCTGACATCCACATCAACGTCTACCTTTGGTGACTGCACGTAGGGTGGATATCCAGGTGGAATGGTCTGTAGACAGTCCCCTCCTTCAGTTTCTGTCCTGCACTGTGTCTCCATATTTGCTCCCTTGAGTATTTTGTTACTCCTTCTAAGAAGG
Source organism: Mastomys natalensis (assembly GCA_021653895.1). NCBI lineage: Eukaryota > Metazoa > Chordata > Mammalia > Rodentia > Muridae > Mastomys > Mastomys natalensis. The sequence goes on along the minus strand of JAJTUV010000856.1, from coordinate 81,528 downwards.
ACTGAAGCCCCCCCTACTTGGTCATCATTCTTCATGAGCTTTATGTGGTTTGTGAGTTGAATCTTGGGTATTTCAAGCTTCTGGGCTAAAATCCAATAATCAGTGAGTGAATACCATGTATGTTCTTTTGGTGATTGGGTTACTTCACTCAGGATGATATTTTCTAGTTCCATCCATTTATATAAGAATTTATCAAATTCATTGTTTTTAATAGCTGAGTAATATTCCATTGTATAAATGTACCACATTTTTTGTATTCATTCCTCTGTTGAAGGGCATCTTGGTTCTTTCCAGTTTCTGGCTATTATAAATAAAGCTGCTATGAACATAGTGGAGCATATGTCCTTGTTATGTGTTAGAGCATCTTCTGGGTATATGCCTGGGAGTGGTATAGCTGGGTCCTCAGGTAGTGATATGTCCAATTTTCTGAGGAACCGCCAGACTGTTTTCCATAGTGGTTGCACCATCTTGCAATCCCACCAACAATGGAGGAGTGTTCCTCTTTCTCCATATCCTTGCCAGCATCTGCTATCATCTGAGTTTTTGATTTTAGCCATTCTGACTGGTGTGAGGTGGAATCTCAGGGTTGTTTTGATTTGCATTTCCCTGATGACCAAGGATGCTGAACATTTCTTTAGGTGCTTCTCGGCCATTCGCATTTCCTCAGTTGAGAATTCTTTGTTTAGCTCCGTACCCCATTTTTTAATAGGGTTATTTGGTTGTCTAGAGTCTAATTTCTTGAGTTCTTTGTATATATTGGATATTAGTCCTCTATTGGATGTGAGATTGGTAAAGATCTTTTCCCAATCTGTTGGTTGCCGTTTTGTCCTATTGACAGTGTCCTTTGCCTTACAGAAACTTTGCAATTTTATGAAGTCCCATTTGTCAATTCTTGATCTTAGAGCATAGGCCATTGGTGTTCTGTTCAGGCACTTTTCCCCTGTGCCTAGGTATTTGAGGGTCTTCCCCACCTTCTCTTCTATTAGTTTCAGGCACACTGTATTCATATCATTTCCACCTATCCACCTCCTCCAGTGCCATCCCATATTCCCTATCAAATTCACATTCTCTTTTATAAATATTATATGTATATGATAAATTATATACATACATGTAGATGGTACACAATGTACTGAGTCCAAATAGTGTTGCCCAATATGTACATGGGATTAGGGCTGACCACTTAGATTTGATTGACCTATCAGAGTCATCCATAAAGAAAATTATCTCTCCTTCTCTTAGCAGCCATTGACTGCCTGTAGCCCTTTAGCTATGGCTGGAGCCTTGTGAGTCTTTCTCCATCCATGTTGCCATGTTGTCTTGTGTAGTTGTTCACAGGCAGCCATATTGTTGAGAATTCACAGGAACAACATTCCTGCTATGTTACAGCAATTGTCCTGGTTCTCTGGCTCTTGTAATGTATCTGTGTTCACTTCTGTGATATTTCCTGAGTGTAGGGTTTTTCTGTGGATGTTCCATTTTAGGCTAGCCACACTATGGTCATTTATTGTCTACATTTGACCATTCATGGTTCTCTGTAACAGCCTTTATCTGCAGCGAAAAGAAGCTTCTTTGATGATGACTGTGAGTACTAATTGAGAAAGCATATGGATTCTTGGATATGAGTTATGAGTTCTACACAATGTTCCTGCCCCTATACCTGCTTAGGCCACATGTCAATCCTGGTTTTCACTTTTCAGATACCATCCATCTTGGTTTTTGAGACAAGGTTTCTCATTGACTTGGGGCTATCCAAGTAGGTTAGGCTGTCTGGCCAATGAGGCTCAGGAACCTGCATCTCTTCATTTCCCTAGAAACATATGACCCTGGCTCCTTTATATGTTGGTTCTAGGGGATTGAACTCAGGTCTTCATGCTTGTGAGGCAAACACTTCACTGACCTGAGCCCTGGTCTGCTCAGTTTTGAAAGGGTAGATATTAAGGGAAAAATTGATCTGCCCAATGTAGCAAGAAGAAAGAGAGTGAAGGAAGCTCTCAGGCAGCTCTGGAACCAGGATGTAAGCAAGTTATGGAGGATACAAAATTACAGTAATCACCTACTTTATACTTTACATAAGCACAGGGTAAGTACTTATGCCAACATGAGCATGAGAGCCCTGAACATGTTGTGAGGTGGTTCATATGGATGCCCAGCTCTGGTCCTTATGACAGCAGAAGACACCAGTGCTGGCAGGGACATAGGCCAATGGACACTTTTTACACTAAAATCACTTGAGGTGATAAAAAGTGAATCCAGTTTAATGAAAGCAGTTGTGAGTGTTAATATTGCTGATTGACAGCATGTAGAATCACCATGGAGACAAACCTTTGGGGACATCTGTGAGGGACTATTCTTAGGAAAATCAATCAAGAGACAGGCCAGGGCTTCCCCAAGACAGTGTTCAGAATCTAACCAAAAATTATGGTTCCCAAACATTCTGCATGTCCCCTGTTCCCAAAGGACACTGCTGCCAACCATATACTCTTATTGTAAAGCCTTTGAGAACTGGAGATATAACTTAGTTGGTAGAGTGCTTGCCCAGCATGCACAAGGCTTCATGTTCCATCACCAGAACTGGATAAACTGGACATGATTTTTCCTATCACCCCAGCATACAGGAGGGAGAAGCTAGAGGCCATCTTGTGAGGCATAGAGTGTTGGAGACTAGCCTGGGATACATAAGACTGTCTCAAAAACATGTGAGTGTATGCATGAATAAATGAATGAATGAATGAATGAATGAATGAAAAAAAGGAATATAGAAATCTCCAGAATTATTTAACAGAACTCTTTAGTGGAGTGTCTTGTTTGCTCTGATTACATACATGAAGAACACAGTTGGAGAGGCCCTGGAATAAGCTGAATGTCAGTGAATAGTGTCCCCCAAAGATGTCCACATCCTCAGGCTCACACCCTGAGAAAATACCACCATGTGACATAGCAAAAGGAAGAGTAAAGATGTGAGCAGGTTAAGAACCTTTAAGTAGGTACTGTCCTGGCTGTTCTGGGTGTTGTCACTGGGGTCATTATCAACTGAAAGGAGGAGGGTCAGGAAGGGGCAGGAGATTCCGTAGCAGGTGCAGAGATGGTGATGAGAAGCGTAGGGGATGTGCCAAGGGCTGAGTGGTCTCATAAGCCTGATAACAAACGCTGGTGGATGTGGAAAAGGGGACCCTTCTGGCCTGCTGCTGGAAATGTAGACTATTCCAGCCACTACAGGAATCAGTATGGAGGTTCTTCAAAATAAATTAACCCCAGATCTTCCATATGACCCTCTTTATCACTCCTGAGTGTTTACTAAAGGGGTTCAAGACAACATGTTGCAGAGATACGCAAACATCTGTGTTTACTGCAGCACCACAAACAATAGCAAATACAGAGCCAACCAAGGTGTCCATCAACAGAGGACATGTGAGGTAAAGAAAATGTGACATGTATTCACAATAGAATTTTTTTCAGTTACAAATAACAAAGCTATGTCATTTTCAGGAAAACAGATCAACTGGAGATAATCATTTTAAGAGGACTAGGTCAGTCTCAGAAAGATAAATACAGTGTGTTTTCTCTCGTTTTTAGTTTCTAGTTTCATACAAACATATACAATCATGCATGTGTATCTATGAGGAAAGGAGAAGGGAAATCATCTTGGAGCAAAGAGGAGTAACAGGTGAGGGAGGGGAGGGGAAGTTAGAGAAACATGAACACACACAATATATACATGGGAAAAGTTATTTTAAAATGACTTTAAAAATGAGAGGGGCACAGAAGGCTAATATAGGCCTCTTGTAGACAGTACAGAGAACTAACCTGGACACAGAATCTAGAGAGACCGTGAGGGTCGCCCCACCCCCAAATCCCAGTTGCTCTGAGAGCATCCCTGATTTCCTGGAACTGCTAAACTGTTTCCAGAACCATTTCCCATATATGACATTTTAAAATGTCTTTTTGATGAAGTTACCATTAAGGAGGGTTTTCTGGTGTGTCAGTCAAGTGTGTCCTTTCAGACGTAGTCTCTGCTAAGTTTCCTTAAAAAACTCACAATGTCTTATACACAGATGGCTGGGAGGGACACTTCTTGGAGCCCCTTTGTGTGTGTGTGTGTGTGTGTGTGTGTGTGTGTGTGTGTGTTTTGTGTGTGTGTAGCCAGAGTTGAACCTTGGGTGTTATTTTTCAGTCACCATCCAGTTGTTTTCTGAGATAAATCTCTCACTGGCCTGAGGCTGGATAACTCAATTAGGTTATTCAACCAGCAAGGACTAGTGACTTTCCTGTTTCTGACTACAAATGCTGGGGTTACAGGCATGCACTGCCAAACTATGGGTTTTGGGGATCAAACTCAAGTCCTCATGTTTGCACCACAAGAACTTTATTGACTGAGCCATCTTCTTATCCTTCCTTACCTTTCAAAAGTATTTTCTTGCAAGAGAAGCAGGCTTACCCCATGGATGCTGGGAAAGGACTCCTCTCAGATGTTGGAGGGTTGTGACTGATGTAAGCAATCTGTTAGTTCAGGTATCTCAATTTTCTAAGATGAATGCTTTAATTTGGGACTGGAGAGGTGTCTGTCTGTAAACACCACAGTCAGAAGAGTGTTGTTCCGTAAGAGGCAAGAAGACAGTTCAACACTACTTAGTAGCTGGTATTGGGTCAAACTTCAAGAGTCTGACAGTAGATGGTTTATTTTAGGCATATTTAAGCACAGAACAATTTGGAAACAAGTTTCCAGGTGATAATTAACTCAATCCCAAATGCACAACAAACCTTAAGACAGGACTATATCAGACTTCTCTGTAAAATCCAAGTGACATTTTTCCCAAAGATGGTTCTATAGATTAACTGAGAAAAACAAACTCAAGATAAAGGTTTAGGGGATAATCTTTGTCTCAGCCACACAGACAATGCAAAGTTCACCAGGCTATTAACCACTACCACTCCAAGCCTTCTGAGCAGAACACAGGGTATACATCTCTCCCTTGAAGGGACAGTCTTGTGTGTTTAACATTCCTAGTCCTCATACTGGTTACCTGTGAGAACAAGAGCCCACTTGCCTCCTATACTTTCATGTACCATGAGCGTGACCTGAGGGCTTTTCTTTTTCTTATAACCAGGAAGGAGAGGAGAGAGAGTGGCTCGAAAACATACAACAAGGGCGTAATTGCTACTAAGAAGTGAGTCTGAGATTCAGCTTTCTGGCACCACACCCATTCTGCAGCTTTTCTTTGCTAGCTTTCCCAAATAATCTAATTTATACATTCTCTTTGTAGGCTTTCTTGGTGTGTCTTTTGATCCTTGGATTCAGCTTCACTAGCAATAGCTAGCTCTCTCTGCACCGAAAACTTCCAGTTCCCCTATGGGACAAGGCAAAAATTGGTGAATGGGAAGCCATACTCTTATTCCTGCCTGGTAGCCGCATGTTCGTTGTGGTGGCCTCTTGCCTTCAGTTGTCATTCTCCAAGAGAATATTCCACCTGAGTAATCTCAGGAGTTCAAGCTTCTTTCTGGGAATTCCATGCCTGGATGAATGTCTTTCTTTTAGGAAAGAAAAAGGGGAAGGAGGAGTGAGGAGGAGGAGGAGGAAGATGAAGAGGAAGAAGAGGAAGAGAAAAGAAGAAAGAAGAGTAAAAGGAAGAAGAGAAAGAAAGAGAAGGAAGGAGAGGAGGGGAGGAGGAGGAGGGGAGGAGGAGGAGGAGGAGGAGGCATCTAGGCCCTTCAGGTTTCTCACTGGAGGTGTGGGCAGAAACAGAAATTCTGACTGACTTGATAGAAAATACTTTGTGTGTGTGTATGTGTGTGTGTGTGTGTGTGTGTGTGTGAGAGAGAGAGAGAGAGAGAGACAGAGAGAGAGAGAGAGAGACAGAGAGACAGAGAGACAGAGAGAGACAGAGACAGAGAGACAAGGAGACAGAGAGACAGAGAGAGACAGAGAAAGATTTACCTTGTTTGAAACTGGGTATCTCACTGAACACTGAACCTAGAGCTCACGTTTCTGCATCTAGATTGGCTGAAAAACAAGCCCCAGGAATCGTCTCATCTCCACCCACCAGCATTGGGATTGCCTGGGAATCTCAACTGAGTCCTCACGCCTAGACAGCAAGTGCTATTACACTGAGCCATCTCCAAGCCCAAACACATAATCTTTAACCAGTGCTGAGTTTGCATTATTATTATTTTATTACCTTTCAGTCATTTTGGGTTATATTTCACTGAATTCCCATATTGATTGGTGGCTTCCTGAGTTCAAATCCAGCTTTGCCACTTACTATCTATGTAGTTTTAAGTTCTCAGTGCCTTGGTTTCCCTGGTGTAAATGAGCATGATGATAACATAACATCATGAGTTATGTATGTCTGACATCTACCACACACTGCACAGCTGTTAGCTGTGGGATCTGAAACTTTTCCATACTCCTCAAGCTACACCCTTGTACTTAGAGAACTTTGTTGGTATTATCATTTCTTCATTACTAAGAAATGAGAGGCCTTGGGCTACAGGATGAAGCTCAGTTGGTATAGTGCTTGCCTAACACTTGTGAAGCCCTGGGTTCTGTCCCCAGCAATGCAAAGACCCCACATGACAGTTCACACCTTGTAATCCAAAGATGCTGGATTACAGGAAGATTAGAAGTTCAAGGTTATCCTGGACTTGGTCCCATTTTTGACTCTTAAATCAGGGCCTGTGCCTTATCTCTGTCCTGTGAGCTCCTTTTCTTCACAGATACAAAGTGGAAAAAAACTCCACAAAGAAATAACTCTTAGAGGTTATTTATACTTTTACCTAATAGTTCCTTCTTCAACACCTCCCCACAACTATCTGTTAATTTGTCAATTTTGTACCTTATTCTTTGGGTTCAAAGCCTTCTGGAAGAACCCGTTTTTTTACAGAACATACTTGCTTTCCTTATCCAGGACCTGGAGCTGCTCTACTTTGGGTAAGTATCCCCCAAAAGCATAGCTCAAGGCACTACTGATAATAGAGCTTCTGGAAGGTGGGTCTACTGGCAGGGAGTCATGTTCCTGGAAGCATGCTGTTGAAGGGCAGAGTGTAATTCCTTGATTGCTCTTGAAGGATATAGCACTAAATTCCTTTATCTTCCTCCTTTACTCCTGTCTGAAACAACAAGAAAAACAAACTTCTACTAACTCAGACTTCCAAAGCATAATCGTTGAATTATTTTTTTGAGATAAGGTCTTATGTAGCCCAGGCTGGCCTCAAATTGATATGTAGCTAAGGATGACTTTGAACCATTGAAAAGTATGATTTTTTTTGTTGTTGTTTTTTTATTTGTTTGTTTTTCGAGACAGGGTTTCTCTGCGTAGGCCTGGCTGTCCTGGAACTCACTCTGTAGACCAGGCTGGCTTCAAACTCAGAAATCTGCCTGCCTTTGCCTCCCAAGTGCTGGGATTAAAGGCATGAGCCACCACTGCCTAGCAAACCATTGAAAAGTATGATTTTTAAATCCTTATTTGAAAAGTATACAAAAATAAAAAATAAAAATAAAAAATAAATATAAAATATAAAATATAAAAATAAAAAATGCATGCATTAGGAAGTGAAATTTACTCTATCAAAACCTTCTTTCCCAGAAAGAACTGCCACCAAATAGCTTGCCACCAAACATCACACACACACACACACACACACACACACACACACACACACACACACACGGTCATTCCTCTGAGTAATGTCTGTAAAAGCAAATAAGCCAATTGGCTTGACATGGGTGTGTGCACATGTGTCCTTTGGGCCTCCACATACATGTGCACATATGTTCACACACCCATGTGCAAAACAGAACATGCCAAACCATTTTTAGGAGTAAGTATCAGAATGAGTCAGGAGCTGTCCATCTTGGTTTTTGTTGTTTTCTTTCACATTTATATTTTTGTTGCGCATGTGTATCTGTGTGTGGGAATACGCATGTGTACATTTCATAGTGCACACAAGGAGGTCAGAGGAAAACATTCATGAGTCTATTCTCTCCTCTCATCAATGGTTCTAGGCTTGGCAGCAAGTGCTATTAGCCCAGAGCCATCTCACTAGCCAATATTTTATTTGTTTATTTTTATTGAGTTGGGATCTCTCCCTGGTTTGAAACTCTACCGAGTAGGCTTGCTGCTCAATATGTGAGCCCCAGGGATCCACCTTTCCTTTCAGTCCCCAGCTTACAAGTGCATGACACCAACCTGTAATTTTAAATATGGGTTCTGGGGATTAAACCCAGCTCATCTGCTGACCCATCAAGCACTTTACTGACAGAGCTGCCTCATCACACTCTGAGAACGCATCCTTTTTTTTTTTTGGATTGAAAGTGATTATACTTCCCTGAGAGGAGAGACACCATGGTCACAAAGCAGGATAAGTTTCCTCTATTATGGCATGTACTGACCCTCACAATTTCCTTAAGTTAGGGAAACTTGACCACATGACCTGGGGCACTGCGCTCCATACTCTCCTCTTTAAAAAAGGCAAGGAAGCAAGGAAAAGGTGAAGAGATACTTTATCACAGCTGGCTAATCTATTATTGGGCATCTCCATTGTTTAGCAGTGTATTAGTCAGGGTTCTCTAGAGTCACAGAACTTATGGAATGTCTATATTGAGGGAATTTATTGTGATAACTTACAGTCTGTAGTCCAACTATCCCAACAATGGTCAGCTGTAAATGGGAAGTCCAAGGATCTAGTAGTTGCTCAGTCCTACGAGGCGAGTTCTTTCAGCTGATCTTCTGTAGAAGTAGATCCCAACAGATGTGCTGGCAAGTAAATGCACCTAGGCAAAGAAGAGCGAATCTTCCTTCTTCGGATGTCCTTATGTAGGTCTCCAGCAGAAGGTGTAGCCCAGATGAAAGGTGTGTACTACTAAGCCTGGATCTGGGACTTGTTTTGTCCCAGGCTGATCTTGAACTAAGAGATCTCCTTGTCTCTGTCTCGTGGGATTAAAGGCATGTACTACCTTGTCTGAGCCTAAGCTTTTCATGGCCACTATGTCTTAAGATCTCCATGCCAAGATCCAGGTCAGAAACTTGAGTCTTCCACCTGAAGATCTGGATCACAGGTGAACCTTCCAATTCTGGATTGTACTTCATTTCAGATATAGTCAAGGTGACAACCAGGAATAGCCATTACAAGCAGCTTCTGTTCTGTAAATATTGCTGAAATGGCTGTTCCCTTAAGAAGGAAGAGCATTAGGAATGCTTGCAGACACTCAGCAGGTTTGCATCAAGGACTTAGTTGTAGTATCATCCTTGGCTTTAGTTTCCTCTTGGTTCCCACCTTCCCCTTCAGCGGATCTCTCAGGCTACATTTCTGTCAGGTGCACATGGCAGTGTGGGTCCCTGAGACAAGGCCCCTTTGCTTTTGGCTGTAACTCAGCTAGGCCTGTTTCCTACAGGGACAAGTTGTGAGAAACTCAGGATCAGTGTGAACTCTGGGCTGGGGTGGTGGTAGGAGCTACTCTCTGAAGTGGAAATGTCCTATCTCCACTGTAACTGGCCGCCCAAAATGAAGATACTCTAAAGAGACATTTGTGATTCTCAATTTGACTGTCAGACTATTGAAACAATTTTTGCCCCATTCACTGACAAAAATGTTGAGAATTTCCCTAACAATCTCATTCTTGGGTAAGGAAAAGGCAGAGAGGAATTTTCTCACAGTTCTAACAATCTACCAGACCACCTTAAGGCTGAAGCCACGACAATGGCAGTCAGTGATACATAGACCTACCATGCGTTGACCAGGATGTTTTGGATGTGTATGTTCTTAGCCCTATTCTTAAACTTTAATCTCATTTTAGGACCCCAAAGACTAACAGGAAGCAGAGAGTGTCACTGGATCTCTTTGTCCCTCTTCTCAGTGTGGCCGCATCGAACACATCTCCTTTTCCTGCTTTGTACCATTAATTTGGGTCTTTTAATTGGTTTCTTGAGGACAGATGTCCAAACTTGACTTTTTAGGGAATGGACTGTGACCCCCAGCTTTGATCACACAAAGGCTGCTGATGGTCACAGTAGGAAAAACATAGCTGTCGATATGAACACGTCAAGTTTCTTGGGGTAGTTAGAGGGAGACGGTGGGCTGGGGTGCATCTCAGTGCTTAAGCTCTTGCTTAGCCTGTGTAAGGCCATGCATGATCTGCAGCACTCAAAGCAAGGAAGGGATCAGAAGCAGTGTTTGGAGCCATTCTGTAAAGGACAAAGATGGTCTCTTGGGAAGGTCAGATCATCTGGAAAAAGCAATGACAGATGTTACAAGAGGTGTCAAGGCTTCAGGTTCTTAATGTTATGTGTCCCTTCACTCAACAGGAAAGCATGTTTTCTGAGGGAAAGATGGAGCAGGGTCATGGTTTACTAGGAATGAGCTTGAAGTCACATCCTGCTCAGAAACTCCAGATGACTGCATCTGATATGTGGTTAATCTAGCCCAGAAACTGAGAACAAAGGACTCAGCAGCCATTTCTCATTCTCTCGAGCTTGAGACAGTGCAGTGGGGTCAGTTTGAACTGGAAAGAAGAAAACATGGAGGTAAGATGGCTCCTCCTTCACAAACAGAGCTGGGAAGTGATAATGGCAGATACTTAGAGCTGAGGCTCCTCAAAGGCTCATAGGACTCATAACTGGTCATCACAAGTCTCTAACACTCTGGGCTGGACACTGAATCAACCAAAAGAAACAGAACACCTTATGTATGTATGTATGTATGTATGTATGTATGTATGTATGTATGTACATGTGTATGTACATCTGGATATGTGAGTTAGGTTTAAGCTGGGGGCTAATCAGGTCACACTTGCTTGAGGTCTCATAGCTACTGTCACGCTCCTTACCAAGAGTCCATCTGTGAATGTGCACCAAGCTCCTCATGTATCAGATCTCCCCAGGAAGGAAATGTTGAACCCCAGACCAAATGCTGCTCAAAGTAGGCTTGCCTACAGCCCTCTATGTCTCTATCCTCATCGTTGATCCCAGAATCCCCAGGTGTCTGGATTCTAGGACATCACTCTCCCTTGCTTCAAAGAAGTTTACAGACTTCCAGTTGCCAGAGGCCATCAGAGGCATATGGCATATCTCTCACCCATATACAAATGCACCTCAATTCAAGGTGTCTATTCCCTATACCAAGTACCCCCATCTAAGTACGACCCTCCTCCATACTTCTGTTACATCTTCTAAGTCCCACATTAACAAGACTCCTTCTTCCCTTCCTCCCAGATGCAAGACACCTTCTCTCCTTCCCCAAAGCTCTAAGAGAGTCTTCTTGCTCTTCTGGTGATCTGAAATCCTTTCCTTTCTTGGTCACCCTGCAGTACTTTCTCTGGTGTTAACTAAAGCTATGGCCTCAAGGAACAATCTGCAGCAGTGTCCTCTATTTAAGGGGGGAGTAGTGATGGGTGAATGTGATCAAAGCACATTGTATTTGTGTATGAAAATGTCATAATGAAAGTTATTAAGCATAGTTAAAATGGGAACTATCAGTAGTCATAAGGATCTCCTAAACAGCAGGTCAGCGGGATGTCCACAGTATTTACCTTTTTTTTTGGTTTGTTTTAAATATCCACTTCAAATTCCCTCTGTCTTCAACAGGCTGACTTCATATAGCAGCAGGAGCTCAATTAGATAGGATGGATTGTGCAGTTGTCGTGTGCCCAGGATTAACCTTTGAAAGCAGTTAACTAGATGGAGGTTATAGTGAGAAAGATGAAGCCAAAGATTAGGGGACTCAGTTGGGGCCTTGGGCAAGGTAGCCATTGTTCTGATGTGTACCCTAAGACAGTAGTGAATTGATCCAGGGGAAATTTCCATAAAGCATTTAAAAGACAGGATAAAAATTGAGTATGAGGATACTAAGGAGGAAAGGAGTTACCAAGGGAAGGAGCTAGAAAGGGAGTGAACTATATAAACCCCTCCATAGTATAGTGGACAATATGACCACTCCAGGGGATGGCTTTTGTTGTAAATGAGAGAGAGAGAGAGAGAGAGAGAGAGAGAGAGAGAGAGAGAGAGAGAGAGAGAAGAAGAAAGAGAAAGAGAGAGGAGGGGGGAGAGGACATCAGAGGCATATAGGAAGAGTTCAGAATAGAGAAAGAAAGTAGTAGACTGAACATGGCCAGAGGACTAGACCTGGCCATGAGAGAAGCAGGAACAGAAACAGACAGACAGACAGACACACACACACACACACACACACACACACACACACACACACATACACACACACAGACAGAACAGAGAGAGACAGAGAGACAGAGACAGAGAGACAGAGAGGAACAGAGAAAGAATGTGAGAAATGGAGGAGACATGCATACACAGAGAGAAAGACAGAGAGACAGAGACCGAGAGAGGCTGAGCATAGAGAGATATAAAAAAATAGCAGGTAGAATGAGTAGCTAGTGGGAGGGGAACCCATGAAATGGACAAGTTAGTGTAGTAGGAGAGAAGGTGAGAAGAGCTAGGATGCCAGCATGGACTCTGAAATACATAACAAGTACTTGTGACACTGAGGGGGCCTGAAGGCCAGCATTGCTTTGGTATGCTAATAAACACTGCATATAGTCATAAGTCTTTCTGCCTTTTGAAATTTGGAGAGTGGAGTTTCCTTTGGACCTGACAGAACACAGAACCCATCCATAGAAGCAGGCTTATTGAATCTCTTTTGGTCTGTTACCTAAGTCTTTGAGTCTCATCTGGAACTAGTTTGGACTTATTAGTTCAGAATCAGCGTTGTCCCTGGAGGGGGGCACAGATTCTATCTTTAGCAGTAGTCAGGAGATCTAGTCCTCTTAATTTTGGAGTACCACAGCAGCCTAAGAATGAAGCCTGTCCTGAAGGATGTTAAACTAACCTAAATTTTCTTTAATGTTTGTTGTGAGCTGAGCTGGTGAGACAGAGAAGTTAATGGATGCAAAGAAGCCTCAAACCAGCTGTCATAGTTTCAAGTCCTGAAAAAAAAATGTCCAGAGTGGTAAGAGGAAGGATGAGGTAGAAAGCACATTCGTGCCCTTCCAGAGGTCACCTGGACTGCTGTAAGGGGTTTGGAGATGCAGACCACCCCAACTGTTTTGTGGTTGGCAAAAGGGGCAATCTAGACCAGGCAGCAGTTAGAGTCCCTCAGAAGAAGGGATCTAAGGGGTCACATTGACAGACGGCAAAGATCCAGAACGTAAGCCAGTCATGTAATGATAACAGGCATCCTTGGAGTGCAGGAAATGGGGCAGTTTGCCCCTACTGGAAGGGAATAGGCAAGAAAACCATCTAAAGAATGCTTGGCAGGCTTTGTCATAGGTATTATCAAGACTTTTGTCACTGTCGTTCATTCCAAGATGAAAGACTGTTGGTTTGGTAGAAGAACTTGAGACTATTTTCATTGGTCAGCCTAAGTTCAGAGTCAGCTATCCAGTCTCTTCTGTTACAACTTTGTGGGGAACATTAAGAGGCAAAGTTAATGAGAAAAATTTTAACATCTTGATTAATAAATTTTGTTTAATAAAGTGAATGCAATTGTATAATTGGCTGGACAATATACCAGAGTTTAAGAGGCTAAGGTAACTGTAATCAGCTGTCTGTTTCTTCAGACTCCTTCATTAGGAACAAGCATATGGATGCTTTATTAAAAAGTCAGTTAAATTCCTTATTAATTGACAGTTTTAAAGAGAAATAGAGTCCTCCTCTGATCTTTAGATCCTTTTAATAAGATTATCCAGCAAAGTCCCAAGGAAATCCCTTGGCTATCCTGAGTACTTCCCCAAGCCTGTGATCCTGATCTGGCAGCTTCCTTTATCAGGGAACATGGGTGGTAAGGATGCAGAAGGACACAGTATAGCTGTGAGAAGTACTCTTCCAGAAAGAGAGGGTTCCATAATTGGTAAATCCTGCTTTTAGATTTGGCCTCAGTATTTAAGAAGATAGGCTTGTTTTTCTTAGTTGTGATAGACACTGCAATGCTGAAGTAAGCCAAGTCTTGTCCTATCTGTGGGAGATATCAGGAAGGGAATCATTAGTGAGAAATAGTTGTTCCAATAACATTTTATATGGTTAAGTATAATATCTGAGGACTGTGATCCCTTAAACTGATAGATAAGCATACTCATCATTTTATTCTTGGTTATACATTCCTGCTGAGTGTTTCAGACCATGTAGTTTCCAAAATAAAATTTTCTTTTTTTGTGTGTTATAAAGGCCAATTTAGGATCTGGTCCTTGTGGGGTCACTTGGGTGTGGGGGGATCCTATGGGTTTTCTGGTCTTTCTTTTACAGTTAGTCTGTCTATGATAGGATAAGTCAAAGTCCTTGCTTTTTAAAAATTATGATGGTGTATATCATTTGCGTTTGTGTACACACACATTTGTGTGTGTGTGTGTGTGTACGTGTGAATGCAGGCGTACATGGCACCATGCTATCTGTGTGGAGGTCAGAGGACAACCTTGGGAGTTGTCCTCTCCTTACACCGAGTTTGAGATGGAAACCCTTTTGTTGTTTGCCAGGCTATCAGGTTCTCATGTCTTCCCTTCTTGCTACAGAAGTTCTATGATCATAGGCTATTCCTTCCACTTTACCACTTGGTTCCCCTTCTAGTTTCCATTCAAGTTGTGATGAATACCTTGACTAATGAAACTTAGAGGGAAAAGGTTTGTTTCAGCTTAAGGTGAGGTTTGGTCTTTTGCTATGTATTGTAATGCTAAAAATACTGGCCCCCGCAAGGTCTGTTTTCCCCATGGATTAGAAAATCTGCATGTACACAAGTGATTCTATGTAACCTTAACCCCAAGTGGGTTAGGAGTCATTTGCTAACTGGATATATGTTTTCTCCCTATCCAACAAGACTTGTTATATATAGGAAAGACTGTTCTTTTCTAGTGGTTGGATGAGTCGGATGCAACAACTCCCCCTTCACCTTGAAAAGGAGTTCCTTTTTCTTGTTTCCTTCTCCTCTTCCTTTGTTTTCCTCCTCTCCCCTTTTCTCCACCTCTTCCCCTTTCTCCTTTGAATAGGGTCTCTTGTAGCCCTGAGTAGCTGAGAATGACCCTTGAAATTCTGTTCCTCCTGCATCTACCTCTTAAATTCTAAAATTATAGATGTGTGTTACCATGACAGACCTGAAAGAGATATCAAGATACAATCTAGGAGGCCATAACATTCCATTGTCTTTTGGGAAAATTTATTTCTTTTGCCCCAATCCAAATATTATCGTTTCGTTTGTTTGTTTGCTTGATTTCCTCCTTTCCAATTTGTACTCCTTTGATCTACTTTACTTGTCTTACTGCTCTAGCTAGAATTTCAAGTACTATATTGAATAGATAAAGAGTTGGCAGTCTTGTCTTGTCCCAATTTTAGTGGAATTTCTTTAAGTTTCTCTCCATTTAATTTGATGTTGGCCATTGGCTTCCTGTATATTGGTTTTATTATGGTTAGATATATGCCTTCTAGCCCTGATCTCTCTAAGACTTTTAACATGAAGGGGTATTGGATTTTGTCAAAGGCTTTTTCAGTATCTAGTGAAATGATCATCTGATATTTTTCATTCAGTTTACTTATAAGGTGGATTACATTGATGGATTTTCTTATATTGAACCATCCTTGGGATGAAGCCTACTTGATCATCATGGATGATTTTTTTTATGTGCTCTTGGATTCAGATTGTGAGTATTTTATTGAGTATTTTTGCATCAATGTTCAAAAGAGAACTTGGTCTGAAATTTTCTTTCTATGTTGAGTCTTTGTGTGGTTTAGGTACCAAGGTGACTGTGGCCTCATAGAATGAGTTTGGCAGTGTTTTTTCTGTATCTATTTTGTTGAATAGTTTGAGGAGTATTGCCATTAGCTCTTTTTAGAAAGTCTGGTAGAATTCTGCACAGAAACCAGCTGGCCTTAGGTTTTTTTGGTTGGAAGATTTTTACTGAGTGCTTCTATTTCCTTAAGGGTTATAGGGCTGTTTAAATAGTTTACCCAATCTTGATTTAACTTCAGTGAATGGTATCTGTCTAAAAAGTCATCCATTTTATCGAGATTTTCCAATTTTGGTGAGCACAGGCTTTTGAAGTAAGACCTAATGACTCTTTGATTTCCTCAGTGTCTGTTGTGATGTCTCCCTTTTCATTTCTGATTTTGTCTATTTGTATACTCTCTTTGTGTGTGTCTTTTGGTTAGTTTGGCTAAGGGTTTGTCTAGCTGTTGATTTTCTCAAAGAACCAGCTCTTGGTTTTATTGATTCTTTGATTGTTTTATTTCTAAATGATTGATTTCAGCCTGATTTTGATTATTTCCTGACTTCTACTTCTCTTCAGTGTGCTTGGTTCCTTTTTTCCTAGAGCTTTCAGGTGTACTTTTAAATTGCAGCTATGAGAATTTTTTTTAGTTTCTTTATGGAAGCACTTAGTGCTATGAACTTTCCTCTTAGCACTGCTTTCATTGTGTTCCATAAATTTGGGTACATTGTGGCTTCATTTTCATTAAATTCCAGAAAGTCTTTAATTTCTTTCTTTATTTCTTCTATGACCCAGAGATCATTGCGTAGAGAGTTGTTCAATTTTCATGAGTGTGTAGGCTTTCTGGTGTTTCTGGCATTGTTGAAGTCTAGCTTTAATTCATGGTGAATTGATAAGATACAGGGCATTATTTCAATTTTCTTGTATCTGTTGAGGCTTTCTTTGTGAGCAACTATATGATCAGTTTTGGAGAAGGAACCATGAGGTGCTGAGAAGAAAGTTTACTCTTTTGTGTTTGGGTGAAATATTCTGTAGATGTCGATAAGTTCATTTGACTCAAAATGTCTGCTAGTTTCATTATTTTTCTGTTTAGTTTTTTGTCTGAATGACCTGTCAATTGGTGAGAGTGAGGTGTTGAAGTCTCCCACTATCAATTTTTAGGATTTGATGTGTGATCTAAGCTTTAGCAAAGTTTCTTTTACAAATGTGGCTGCTGTTATGTTTGAGGCATGGATGGTCAGAATTGAGATATTATCTTGGTATATTTTTCCTTCGATGAGTATGAAGTGTCCTTCTCTGTTTCTTTTGATTAATGTCTGTTGAAAGTCTATTTTATTAGATATTAGAATGTCTTCTCCAGCTTGCTTCTTGGGTCTGTTTGTTTGGTAAATGTTTTTTCCTGCCCTTCATTCTGAAATAATTCCTAGCTTTATTGCCGAGATCTGTTTCTTGTATGCAGCAGAATAGTGAATTCTCTTTTCGTATTCAGTCTGTTAACCTGTGTCTTTTTTTTTTTATGGAGAATTGAGTACATTGATGTTCAGAGATATGAATGACCAGAGATTGTTAATACCTGTTATTTTGGTATTAGTGTTTGTGTGTGCTTCCCTTGTTTTTACTGGTACGGAATTACTTATTTCCTGTGTTTTCTTGAATATAGTTATCCTTCTTGGGTTAGAGTTTTCCTTCTAGTATTTTCTGTAGGGCTAAATTTGTGGATAGATATTATTTAAATTTGGATTTGTCTTGAAATATCATGTTTTCGCCATCTATGGTGATTGAGAGTTTTGCTGGGTATAGTAGACTAGGTTGGTATCTGTGGTTTTGTAGAGGTTCTAAGATATCTGTCCAGGCCCTTCTAGCACTTAGAACTTCTGTTGAGAAGTTGGGTGTAATTCTGATAGGTCTGTATGTTACCTGGTCTTTTCCCCTTGCTGCTTTTAATATTCTTTCTTTGTTCTGTAGATTTTGTGTTTTATTATGTGGCAGAAGGATTTTCTTTTTTGGTCCTATCTAGTTGGTGTTCTTTAAGCTTTTTGTATATTTATAGGCATCTCCTAGTTCTGGGACAGGCCAGATTCCTGGCATTGTAACAGGGAAGGAAGAGAACAGCAGACAACTAATGGTATGAAGAACATGCACCTTGGAGTTGGAGAGATAGATCAGCTATTAAGAGCACTTGCTGCTCTTGCAGAGATCCAGGCTTGGTTACCAGTATCCACATGATGAGTCACAACCATCTACAAATCCAGATCCAGGGGAGCCAATGCCTTCTTCCCACCTTTGCACCATGTACATGGTTGAGAGGCAAAAATGTTCAAGCAAAATACTCACACATACCAAAACAAATCGAAAAACCAAACCAAAACTCAAAGACAATTTGTCCACTAGAACAGATAAGAGGTAAGCCATTTCAATAGAGATTACTATTGTCTATCTCATGCTGTAAAATATCTACAATGAGAACAAGAATTGGGAGCTGGTTGGTGGAGACAATGGTATGCTCTTTCTGGAAGTCAAGAACTGAGGTGCTAATGTTTCAGGAGGACTTCCTAGTCTCTTGTGCTTGCTGTTGTAAGCATCCAGTTTGATGATGTTTTACCAGCTATTGTTTATTTTTAAATTCCCTTACTTTTACTTGTACTTGCTTAATAATCTCACTCATTCGAACCCAAAATAATGGCTATTCTTTATACAGACTGCCTTAGCACTGCAGAAGATCAGTTAAGGTGTGTAGCTAGCCTTCACACTGCAAGCAAACTTCTTTCAACAGTTGTCTTCATCAATCCAAAGAAAAGGACACTTTTGTGATTGATAGCCATCTACTGGACAGTAGAGGATGTGTTTATTTGTTCTACCCACAAAGCTACATCTGGAAGAGCAGTTGCCACTGAAGGCAACACCTGGTTCAAGATAATCAGTCATTCTCCAAGCTCCATCTGTTTTCTAAACAGCCCAACCATTGGAGGCTAGTTCTATGATGCTGTTGTAGAAATAAACAACCTGTCCATCAAAGGCTGAAATCCAGGTACCTCAGTCTGGGGCCACAATCCAAGTGGGAAGGTTGGTAGTAATGATGACCCCTGACTTTGCCTAGCAACTCCTAATGTTCCAAAGGCTCTCTTGTGGGGATCCTATGACAGTACCAGATCTATGAGATTGAACCCTTGCTTCTGTCTGCTGAGAACTCTCCAACTTAGCAATGTATGTTCATCTCCAGGAGATGCTCCAGTGTCTGATACTCTCTGAGTGCCTTGTCTACATCTTCAGTCCTAATGTTTCCTTTGTCAGTACAATTAAGTTTCATGAAAGTGCATTTAGGGGGTGAGGGATGACTCAGTGAGGAACATACATTATTGAAAGCACAAGGTTTTGAGTTTAAGCCCCAGAACTCAAGTTTAAAAGCTTCCTAATGCTGAAGAAGCAGAGATAGGAGGATGCCTGGGACTTGCTGGGCAGCCAGTCTAGCTGAATCAGTGAGTCCCAGTCCCATTTTAAAATAGTAAGATAGAATATGATTGAAGAAAACATTAGATATTGGTCTCTGGTCTATGTGCGCACATGAGTGTACATGCACACTGAGCACACGCACGTGTGCACGTATGCATACACACATACACTCATATACATACATGTGCACTTAGTGCTAGTCTCACTTGAGTTTTTAACTTTTTTTATTTTTACCTTTTTTGGCACTTTATTTTTATTTTTTATCCTCCCCTTTTCATATTTTATATATCCTTTAAGCCATCTGCCATCCTTTCTGGAACTCAACCTCATATACATGCATATATTTATGCATACATAAACTACATGCTGATATTTGAGAAGGACAGATCCAACCCCAAATCAGCTCTTAAATTGTCTGTTATTCCAGAGAGTGAAGGGGAGAGGGAGAAGAGGGAGCTGGGATTTTCAAAATGTTTGCCTGTCCCTTCACTTCTTCCCTCAAAGTAACTAAGTAAGACTGGCATAGCTACTTGGGTACCACTAGCATCACAGTAAAGGGCAGACAGCTCAAAGAGTCTGGGAGGTGGTTCTGACACACCCTGCTGTCTCCCAT
Organism: Mastomys natalensis; assembly: GCA_021653895.1. Taxonomy (NCBI): domain Eukaryota; kingdom Metazoa; phylum Chordata; class Mammalia; order Rodentia; family Muridae; genus Mastomys; species Mastomys natalensis. Next base: position 61,768 of record JAJTUV010000856.1, on the reverse strand, counting down.
TCTCTCCTCGTGGCTCAGAGCCTCATCACCACCAGGGGGTGGGGTTCTCAGCTCTGCTCCTGATTTGGTCAGAAGCAGCCCACTCCACCCCCATTTCCCCATGGAAATGCCACCCTGGAGCACTTGGCTTTCAGAGATACAGCTCAGGGAATGCTTAGCTGAAGGGCACTGCTGAACTGCAAGCTTTGTATGAGACCACTGTCCATCTTATGACCAAATGCTGCTTAAATAAAGGTTTTCTTCACATGCTCCAGGACAGACTACAGTGCTGGAGCAGAATCTGAGTCAGTGGGAGGAATTGAATTCTTCCATCTTATAGACCAGGAGAGTTGTTGTGCTGACCATGCCAGCAATTTTTCTTTTTTCATTATCTTCCAGCAGGCTCTCTTCAATCCAGCAAATATTGAATTCTAGGTGTCATGATATTTGCTGGATTAATAAAGATCAATACAGTTTGTCTTGCGCTCTGAGTCACCTGAAGTCTTGGGGACACAGAGCCAAATACATGTTTCAGTTAGCTATACTTTCCTTCTATTTCTTTTATGAGGCTATTTCTTCATTTTCAGTAGTTTAGAAAACCTGAATTCTCTGAATGTTTAATGCCCCTGCATACATGGAGTTTATCCCAGTAGAGGCTTTGTTTTTGGCTAATAACTACCTTATATTTTGTTCTTCCTCTTAAAAAATGAAAATCACATTTATATGTCTATCTAAACAATTAAAGTCACATTTATCATCTATCATATCTATCTATCTATCTATCTGTCTGTCTGTCTGTCTGTCTGTCTTGTCTATCTATCTATCTATCATCTATCTATCTCATGTCTTTTTCTGTGCGTGTGTGTGTGTGTGTGTGTGTGTGTAGTGTGTGCTGCAGTGCATGTGTGGGGGTTAGAGGACAATCTGTGGGTGTCTATCTCCTTCCATTGTGTAGGTCCTGGGGATTGAACTCAGGTACTCATGCTTGGTAGTAAGAAACTTTACCCGCTGAGCCATCTTCCTGGCCCAGTCTTATATTTTCTATGCTTGGCCTTTCCAACAGCCTCTTGTGAGACAAAACACCTTTCCATGGCCACAGCTGATTGGCTGGAGGTCCAGACCTATTATCTTAACTTTTCCTGGGGAGACATGGACAGAGGTTGTCTCTTTAATCTAGATAGGGCCCAGGGGCCAAAGTAAGGAACTTTGAAGCTGAACTTGGTAGATTCATGAGTTTATTGTACTTGAGGCTGAATTTGGTAGAGTCATGAGTTTATTGAACTTAATTACAGATGATGAGTGAGAGGTTGATATAGGGAACAAGAGTCACCCCCAAATGGCTACATCATCACAACCCTGAAAGATGACTTCATGAAATCTATGTGATGACGCTCTTCCAACCTTTGAAAAATTATTTATTTTAGTATGTGTATATATATGAGATAGAATACCTACTTCTCTTCTATGTGTGTGTGTTGGTAAGAAAATAACTTGTGGAGTTGTTCCTCTCCTACCATGTGGGATCTAGAGAATTGAATCCAGATTATCAGACTTTGTGACAAGTGTCTTTAACCACCAAGCTGCCTTGCAGGTCCTAACCTTCTACTTGTGATATACTTTAGCATTTGCCAGACTCTCTTGCAGCTGCATGTGAGCAGGAGGGTGGAGTGGCCAGAATACCAGGTGAGGCTCCTGTGATTCGCCCTGCTCCTACTAGAGGTTGTCAGTGGCTCTATTACCATTGCCATAGTCCTGGTTAAAACTATACACCACTGTGAAACTGGTTGCCATGACAACATCTCTTCCAAGATGGCCGCAGGGTAATCATGATATTCCCAGAGAGAAAAACAAACACCTGACCTCAGTTATCACAGTAAGACTTTTTTGTTTTTCATACTGGGATTTATAATTGAAGCCCTGAGAGATGACTCAGGTGGTCTTAGGGACTCAGGGTATGCTTATGGAGTAATGTGATGAAACTCATGGTTGTGAAGCTCACTGCTTCTCTGAGGGAGGATGAAGGGCAAGGCCATGGGGAATGAAAAGAAAGGATGTGAGCAGAAGTGTCAGAGAAAAGCTTCCCAGGAGAGCACCCAAGGAAAGTGCTCTTCTGCAGTTCTATTTTCTCAGTTAAATTCACTGTATAGGAATGGAAGGGGTGGGCAACTTGCTAAGAGTGAAGTGTGAATTACTCATTGTAAAATAGAGGTGTGAACTGCCTGGCAGGAGTCGGTAAGTAGCTGTAGGCCCCTTGGAAGTGTGTCCCACAGATTTAAACAGATAAGTCTTACTAGATGCCTGAATTTGTTTTGGCCACTTTTAGCTGCATGGTATAGCAAGAGAGGTTGATCCTTTCAGGTCTGGGTTTTCTAATAGTTGATTGTGACAAAGACATGGGAGTGGTGCAAAAGGGTCATTTATGACCGGGAAGAACTTACAGCAATGGACTTGGGGTGGTAATGAGAGAGTTAGGAGACAAGGACTGGAAAGTTGAAAACACAATTTTCCTTGTGATGTTACTATCACTTGCAGAACCCAATAAGCAGAGTCAAGAATCAAGTGTTAAAACTATACTTTATTCAGAGAAGCCAATAATCTGAAAGGTTTTGCTTTTGGGGATCAAGGAGAGACACTAGGTAGACTGTCCTTTCAGGTAAATATTTATTAGGATAATTATTAACACCATAGAAAGACAGAAAAATGGGACGTCTGAGAAGAGTTCAAGACAGACAGACAGACAGAGAGGGTCTGGGGCTCTGATGGGAGATCAGGCCCATGAGGCAGAGTAGAGTCTCTTCTCTGGTGTCAGAGACCTGGGAAAGGTTCATGCTGCAGAGGGGATGAGTTGTTCATAGCTTGAGTCTGCAGCCAGGCTGACCGTAATTCCTGGGTGGCAGAGGGATAGGAGGGGATCCTGCCTTCTGGAGAAAGAATATGTAACCTTGTTTAACTCTAAGGTTGTGGAAGGTGACAGACATCAAATTGAGGTAAATTTATTGATATTTGTAGCCTTCTGATATTTTGGAGTTTATGGCCCTGATTCTGTAAACTTCTTTGGGGAAGTAAGAATGGTGTCTGCTATTCTGGAATTCTAGCACCTGGAGAGTATTATGGAGGTTGGTTCTTGGTAGGGAGCTTGCCATGCTATCTACCACAGGTATAAGAAAGGGGTCATGGCAGGTAGTTGTGACCTTATTAACTCTTAACTCCTAAACCTTACATAATCTGAGAAATGAGTGAAATTATCTTAGAGCTATATGTCTTCCAACTCATCTTTGGCCATCTGATTACATAGGGAGGGGAAATGAAAACAATCAATTATTTCAAAATCTTGTCCCTTTGGTTAGGCGATCAGTCTTGTCTCTGAGATTTCATGCTGTGCATAGTGGGGATTTTCCATACTCTAAAGCCACTAATCTTTCATTTATCCTGAGTTGTATTTTGTATGACATTTAAATTAAAGGTTAACTCAGGACTAGAAAACTGTTGACAGCATATTCATGCCAGGCTACTTCCAGTGTACTGTGTATATAGATTCTTTGCTGCAATATGAAGTATACATGTATGATTGTAATGGAGAATATAAAGTACCCTTCTCTGTCTTATATCAATCAGTGAGACAGCAGAGCTGAAGATTTCTCATTTTGTCTAAGAACCTTGGTATTGGAGTATAGAAGTGGAAAACAAGAAAGGATTCTGGTTAGTTTTAACTGTCAACTTGACACAACCTAGAATCACATGGGAAGAGAATTTTAATGAGTAATAATCTAGGTCAGGTAGACCTGTGGGCATATCTAAGGGGGAATTTAACTGTTAATTGATGTGGGAAGTACTAGCCCACTATGGATGGCACCATTCCCTAGGCAGGTGGTACAGAACTGAGTAAGAGAAGAGAAAGCTAGTGTGAAAAATAAAGCAGGCAAGGAAACATATATTTTCTGTGCTTATGCCTGTGATATGACCTACTGCAGAGTTTATGTCTTGACTTCCCCAAAAGAATGGACTCTACCTGGAGTTGTAAGCCAAATAAACCCTTCCACCCTCAGAGTTGCCTTTTGTCATGGCATTTTATCACCAGCAACAGAAATGAAACTACAACAATGACAAAGAATATGATTGAGGAGAGGGATATGCCAGGTGACAAAGGGACCACAAGGCTGCCTTCCACCCACATATCAATCATGGGTCCCACACTGTGATCTATGATTCTGTTCCACAAGCTATTGTCAACACCAATACACAACTTTTTCCTTAAAGGGAATAAAAGATGATGTATTCTGGTGTTAAATATGAGTGACCGTGGCCTGGGAACACAGATTGAGTTCACCCCCAATTACCAGGCTCCCAACATGGTACCAGTGGCATGAATTTTTATTGTAACAGAACAGCAAGAGTCATAAATTAAGACACTTCTCAAATACATTGGTGGGAACAGCAGGAGGGCAGTGATAGTAAGCCAGAGAAATCTCTGGTATAAGTCTCAGACACTATCTGATGATAGGGTTGGTAGATGCTAGGTTTCTGTTTGCAATTCCAAGGAATTTACCTAACAGTTACAAAGACATTAGGTCAGACACAGAAGTGGGCAAGGAATGGCTATTAAAGAGGCCAGAGAGAACCCAAGATAAATTGTTATTAGACTCTAGACTCTAACATTCTGGCCTGTTTCACAATCATTGAAGTTTGAATCAATTCTGCAAGGCTGGTTTTGCAGAGGTTCAACATGAAGCACAGGTTTTGTGAGGAAAGGAACTTTTGGGTTTGTTCCGACTATAACTGGGCACTTCTATCACCCACTCCTGTATTCAAGCTACTTCCTAAGCCAGTTACTAGTTTCTTTCAAATGTGTGTACGTATGTGAGTGTGCATAGTCATGTGTATGCAGGCATATGTGGGTGAATGTATACTTACACAAGTGTGTGTATGTGTGTTTGTGTGTGTGTGTGTGTGTGTGTGTATGTGTGTAGGCTTGAGAAGAACCTTCCATGTCAGGTGATATCCACCTTGGTTGTTGTTTGTTTGTTTGTTTTTGCACCAGGAATCTGCCTATCTCTGTCTCTCTAGCCCTGGAATTACAAGTTAGTACCATCATGGCTGTTTTCTTTTCTTTTTTCTTTATTCTTCTTCACATATTATATTCTTACTGCAGTTTACCCTCCTTCCCCAATCTCTCCCTAGTACCTCTCCTTTCCCCCATCCACACCCCCTTCACCTCCTATCAGAAAAGAGCAGGTCTTCCAAGGACATCAATCAAATACGGCATACCAAGCTAAAATATGACCAGGCACATAGTCTCATATCAAAGATAGATGATGGCAACCCAATAGAAGGAAAAGGGTCCCTAAATCAAGCAAAAGTTCAGAGACAGCCCTTTCTTCCACTGTTAGGAATCCCACAAGAAATCTAGCTACACAGTCATAACATATATGCAGAGGAACCTATGTCAGACCCATACAGATTCCCTGACCTCTGTGAGCCCATTTGGAATCCTGGTCAGTTGATTCTGGGGCCATGTTCTTGTGGTGTGCCCTTGATCTCTTTGCCTCCTCTAATCCTTCCTGCTTTCCTCAGGACTCCTGAGCTCTGCCTAATACTTAGCTGTGGGACTCTGCATCTTCTCCCATCAGTTGCTGAATGAAGTCTCTTTGGTGATCATTATCCTAGGTTCTGGTCCCAGCACATGCTGTAGGCCAGACAAACTGTAGGTTACAAGTTTTGTGGCTGGGTTGCTGGCTCAATTCCTCCACTTAAGGCCTTGCTTGGTACAGTTCAGGATCCCTGTCCCCCATTACTAGGACTCTTCTCTAGTGTCATCCTTGTATATTCCATGGAGTTTCTGTTGCACTAGGTTCTTGTGCACTCCTGAAATGCCCCCCAATTCCAGTACATCTCTCCCTCCTTCCACTCCCACATGATCTCTCCTTTTCCCATCCCCATCTGACCCCAGTCCACCCTCAAAATCTATTCTATTTCCCCTTCCCAGGAAATTCCTTGTGTCTTCCTTTAAGTTCTCTGTGTTAATTAGCCTCTCTGAGTCTGTGGACTGTATCATGATTGTCTTTTACCTTATAGCTAGTATCCACTTATAAGTGAGTGCTTATCATGTTTGTCTGGGTTACCTCACTCAGGATGATTTTTTTCTAGTTCCATCAATTTGCAGACAAATTTCATGATGCTAAAAGTGATTAATATTCCATTGTGTAAATGTACCACATTTTTTTGGTCCATTCTTTGGTTGAGGGGCATCTAGATTGTTTCCAGTTTCTGGCTATTATGAATCAAGCTGCTATAAATATGATTGAGCAAATATCCTCATGGTAGGATAGAGTGTCCCTTTGGGAATGTGCCTTGAAGTGGTATGGCTGGGTCTTGAGGTACATAATTCCCAGTTTCTGAGAAGCCACCATATTGATTTCCAAAGTGGACTGTACTAGCTTGCACTCCAACCAGCAGTGGAGGAGTTATCCCTTGCTCCACATCCTACACAGCATGAGCTGTCAATTGTGTTATTGATCTTAGCCATTCTGACAGGTGTAAGATAGAATCTCAGAGTCATTTTGATTTTCATGTCCCTGGAGGCCACAAATGCTGAACATTTCTTTGTTTCTCAGCCATTTGACATTCCTCTGTTGAGAATTCTATGGTCAGATCTGTATACTATCTTTTAATTCTATTATTTGGTTTGTTGATGTTTTCTTTATATATTTTTCTTATTAGTGCTCTGTCAGATGTGGAGATGGTGAAAATCTTTCCCAATCTATAGGCTCCCATTTTGTCCTTACCCTTACAGAATCTTATCAGTTTCATGAGATCCATTTTATTAATTGTTGACCTTAGTGCCTGAGCTATTGGTGTTCTGTTCAGACAGTTGTCTCCTGTGTAAGTGTGTAAGATAATCTTTTGTGGACTGTGTAAAAGTATTCATCTGTTACTAAAAAAAAAAAAAAAGCCTTTGGCCAATGAGCTGAGACAGGATTAGAAGGTGGGAAATCCAGCAGAGAGAGAGAGAGAAGAGAGAGAGGAGAGAGGAGAGAGAGGAGAGAGAGAGAGAGAGAGAGAGAATATATTTTGGGAAATAATGAAGTATGGAATATTTCATCCTGAGAAAGCTGATGGAGACAGACACATGAAAAAGCTGAGCAGAGGTAACCAGTCATGTAGCAGAACTTAGTTTAGCATAAACAGAATATATAAAGTTATGAGCCAGTCAGAGAACATGCAAAACTTTGACCTAGGCATTTGTAAGTGTATTTAAATCTCAGAGTTGTTATTCTGAGAGTTTGGAGCCTGGAGGAAAAACACAGCTTACAGATGGCACTGACAACACTAATGCCTTCAAGGCTATTCCCTACTTTCTCTTCTATTAGATTCAGTCTTACTAGTTTTACGTTGAGGTCTTTGACCCACTTGTAATTGAGTTTTGTGCAGAGTGATAGATATGGACCTATTTCCATTTCTCTACATGCAGACATCCAGTTAGACAAGCATCATAGATTGAAATGCTTTCTTTTTTCCATTGTATATTTCTGGCTTCTTTTTTTTTTTTTATTTTTTTTTTTTATTTTTTCGAGACAGGGTTTCTCTGTGTAGCCCTGGGTGTCCTGGAACTCACTCTGTAGACCAGGCTGGCCTCGATCTCAGAAATCTGCCTGCCTCTGCCTCCCAAGTGCTGGGATTAAAGGCGCGTGCCACCACTGCCCGGCTTATTTCTGGCTTCTTTATCAAAAATCAGGTGTCTTTAGGAATGTGGATTTACCTCTGTGTCTTTGATTAAATTCCATTGATCAACCTGTCTGAATTTATGCCAACACCATTTGGTTTTACTACTATTGTTCTGTAGTACAGCTTTAAACCAGGGTAGCAATACCTCTGGACATTCTTTTATTGTAAAGGATGTTTTAGCTATCTTGTTTTTTTTTTTTTTTTCCATGTGAATTTGAGTTTATTCTTTCAAGGTCTGTAAAGTATTGTGTTGTAATTTTGATGGGGATTGTCTGAATCTGTAGATTGCTTTTGGTAAGATGGCCATGTTTATTATGTTATTCTACTGACTCATGAGCATGGAAGATCCTTCCATCTTCTGATGTCTTCTTAAATTTACTTCGTTAAAGACTTGAAATTTTTATCATACAGGTCTTTCACTTGCTTGATTAGAGTTACCCCAGGATATTTTATATTATTTGAGGCTATTGCAAAAGGTATTGGTTTCCCTGATTTCTTCTTCAGTCTGTTTGTCACATTTGTATGCAGTACAACTACAGGGTTTTTTTTTGAGTTAATCTTCTATCCAGCCAGCTACTTTTCTGAAAGTTTTTGTCAGCAGTAAAACATCTCAGATAGAATTTTTAGGGTCACTTATTTATACTATCATATAATCTGTGAATACCAATACTTTTATATCTCCCTTTCCAATTCCCTTGATCCTGTATCCCCTTGATCTCCTTTAGTTGTCTTATTGCTCTAGCTAGAACAACAAGTACTTTATTGAATAGATCCAGGGAGCGCAGACAGCTTTGTCTTGTTCCTAATTTTAGAGGAATTGCATATTAATTTGTCTTCATTTAATTTGATATTGGCTATAGGCTTGCTGTAAATTGACTTTATTATGTTTAGGAATGTGCCTTGTATCCTTGATCTCTCCAAGACCTTTAACATGAATGGGTGTTGGATTTGTCAAAAGTTGTTTTTCAGATGTAATGAGATGATGATGGTGTGTGTGTGTTTTGCTTTTAGTTTGTTTATATGATGGATTACATTTACTGGTTTTCATGAATTGAAAACATTCTGGCATCTCTTAGATGAATCCTATTTAATCACGGTGGGTGATCTCTTTGATGTGTTCTTGGATTTTGTTTCCAAGCATTTTTGTATATGTTCATGAGGGAAATTGATCTGTAATTCTCTTCTTTTGTTGAATCTTTGTGTGATTTGCATATCAGGGTGACTGTGGCCTCATAAAATGAATTTAGCAATGTTCTTTCTGTTCCTCTTTCTGGAATAATGTAAGGAGTATTGGTATTAGCTCTTCTTTGACAGTCTGATAGAATTCTTTGCTAAAACCATCTGTTCCTGGACTTTTATTGGCTGGGAGACTTTTAATCACTGCTTTCATTTCTTTGGAAGTATCTATTGAAAAAAGTATCGATTTCTTTTAGATTTTCCATTTTTGTAGAGTACAGGTTTTTGAGGAATCCTAATGATTCTTTGGATTTTCTTGGTGTCTGTTGTTATGTCTCTTTTTTTCATTTCTGATTTAGGTAATTTGGATATTCTATGTCTTTTAGTTAGTTTGGCTATGGGTTTGTCTATCTTGTTGATTTTCTCAAAGAATCAATTCTTAGTTTCATATTTTGTGTATTGTTCTCCTTGTTTCTATCTTATTGGTTTCAGCTATCAGTTTGATTCTTTCCTGCTGTCTACTCCTTTTGGCTGTGTTTGCTTCTTTTATTCCCCTAGAGGTTTCAGGTGTGTTAAACTGCTAGTAAGAGATGTAATTTCTTTATGTAGGCACTTAGTGCTATAAACACTTTAACACTGCTTTCATTGTGTCCTGTAAGTTTGGGTATGTTATGCATTCATTTTCATTAAATTCTAGAAAGTCTTTAACTTTCTTCTTTATTTCTGCCTTGACCCAGTAGTTATTCAGTATAGAGTTGTTCAGTTTGCATGAGTTTATAGAGTTTTGTTATTTCTGTCATTGTTGAAATCTAGTTTTAATCTAAGGAGGTAACAGAATACAGGGTGTTATTTCAACTTTCTTGTATCCATTGAGACTTGCTTTGTGACTAAGTATGTGGTTAATTTTGGAGAACGTTCATGAGGTGCGAAGAAGGAATGATATTTTGTGTTTGGGTAAAATGTTCTACATATATCTGTTAGGCCCATTTGGGTCATAATGTCTGTAGCTTCATTATTTGTCTGTTTAGTTTATGTCTGGGTGACCTGTCTATTGGTGAGAGTGGGGTGTTGAAGTCTCCCACTATCAATGTGTCTATGAGTGATTCAGACTTTAATAATGTTTCTTATACAGATGTAGTAGCCCTTGCATTTGAGGCATAGATATTCAGAATTAAGACATCATCTAGGTGGACTTTTTCTTTGATAGTATGAACCGTCCTTCCCAATATCTTTTGATTAATTTTGGTCTGAGTCTATTTTGTTAGATATTAGAATAGCTACATCATCTTACTTCTTGAGACCACATGCTTGGAAGATCTTTTTCCAACCCTTTACTCTGAGGTACTTTATCTTTGATGTTGAGGTGTGTTTACTGTATGCAGCAGCAGGATGGATTTGTTTTTTTCATCCATTCTGTTAATCGTGTGTTTTTTTATTGGAGAATTGAGTCCACTGAAATTGTGAGATATCAATGACCAATGACTGTTAATTCCTGTTGTTGTCGTGTGTGTGTGTGTGTGTGTGTGTGTGTTTGTGGGTTTTTCCTTCTTTGGCTTATGCTAATATGAGATTATTTATTGCTTGTGTTTTCATAGTTAACCTTCTCTGGTTGAAACTTTTCCTCTAGTACCTTTTATAGAGCTAGATTTGTGGATTAGATATTATTTAAATTTGACTTTATTGTCTTTTTTTCTCCATCTAGGTGGTTGAAATTCCTGTGAGTATAGTAGCCTGGGTGGCATCTGTGATCTCTTAGAGTTTGCAGCATATCTGTCCAGGCCCTTCTTTTTAAAGTCTCCATTGAGAAGCTGGGTATAATTCTAATAGGTCTGCCTTTATATGTTATGTGGCCTTTTCTTTTGTATCCCTTAATGTTCTTTGTTCTGTGTGTTTAATGATTTGATTATTATGTGGTAAGGGAACTTTCTTTTCTGGTCCAAACTATTTGGTGTTCTGTAAACTTCTTGTACCTTTGTAGGCATATTTTTCTTTAGGTTAAGAAAATTTTCTTCTATGATTTTATTAAAAGTATTTGCTGGGCCTTTGAGATGGGAGTCTTCTTCTATCTCTGTTATTCTTAGGTTTGGTGTTTTCACATTGTCCCACATTTCCTGAATGTTCTGTGTTGGGAACTTTTTAGATTTAACATTGTCTTTGACTGATGTATCTATTTCTTCTATTGTGTCTTCAATGATGGAGAATCTCTCTTCTGTCTTTTGCTATTGTAGTTTCTATTTGCTTACCTAGATTTTCCATCTCCAGAATTCTCTCATTTGTCTTTGCTTTACTGTTCTATTTTTGTATTTCCTTCAATTGTTTGTTTTTTTTGGCTTTCTTGACACTCTTTAAGAGATTTATTGATTTTCCCCCAATTTTTTGATTGTCTTTTCTTCAATTTCTTTAAGAGATTCATTAATTTCCTCTTTATGGACCTCTATTATCTTCATAAAGTTTTTTTTCAATTGTTTTCTTGTGTTTCAGATGTGTTGGTATATTCAGGGCTTGTTGTAGTAATATGGCTGGGCTCAATGGAGAGACACATTGCATGGCTGTTGCTGATTTTGTTCTTACATGATGTTTAGGCATCTAGATTTAGAGTGATTATAGGTCTATAGGTCTAGGTGCCAAGTTCCGGTTTGTCTTTGTTGAATGGGTAGTTTCTTCTTTGGTTTCAGTTTACTCTCTGGGATTCTGGTTGGAGGAGCTTGTGATTGAGTAGAGAGAGGGTCTCTGCTTGAGATGGGGCTGGACTTCTGATCACCTGGATGGCCACTGCTCCACAGGTGGTTGGTGCCTAAGTAGGGAGCTGGAATTCCTGCAATGTGTATGACCTTGATCTGGTAGGAGATCCTCTGGGGTTCAGGATGCTGGCCTGGCTTACTGGATTTGTGAGTTTGAAAGGGCTTTTCTGTCAAGGTTGTGTTGGTGACCAAGGATAAGTGAAGAGCATGCCCGGCCGAGAACTGGAGGGGGGAAGGTAGGACACGGGTTGGGGGCAGCTGGGATGAGGTCGGGGGTTATGCAGGCATGGGGTTCAAACCCACTGGCACCTGGTAAGGAGGAGGACCATGGGAGGTTTATTAGCTCCGAATCAAACTTAAGAAATCTTAGGCCGAGCCTTCACCTTCCGTGATTTGGTACTTAATCCTACTGCTTTGTATATAATGTGGTCTTGGGTGGAGCTATCACTCTATCTGTGACAATTCCGAAGCTTCATCCTTAACTGGTTCTCCATGCCCTAACAAGCAGATACCCTTAATCCTATGGATTTTCATATTCCTGAAAAAGATATGTATGGAATAATGCAGTATGTGGTCTTTGTGAATGGGCTTCTTTCACTTTCTGTAATGTCCTCCTCCTCACACCCCAGAGTGATCTTAGATCATAATCATCTTAGCTACACTATATTCCTATATATAACTATGATAGACTTTCATTTATAATTAGTCAAGTGAGAGATTAAGAACATGGCTAGTGCTTCTCTTCCTCCTCCTCCTCCTTACCCTCCCACCTTCTTGGGGAAAACACCAAGTGGGAATGAATTGGTGCTGTGGGAGGGCCCGGAGGGCTGGGCCCATGATTAGGAGGCCATGTCTTTCTGGAGGATTTGGCAGAAGTCTTAGTTGATTCAGGCTCTTGGAGGTAATGTCAAAGACAAGGAATGGATTCCTGTCACCAAGCTGCGTGCCTGGATAAGGACATGAAGATCAAGTCCCTGGAAGAGATCTACCTGTTCTCCCTGTCCATTAAAGAATCTGAGATTATTGGCTTTTTTTATTCTCAAAAAATACCTAAAGGATGATGTTCTAACAATCCTGCCAGTGCAGACACAGACTCAGGCTGGCCAGTGGACCAGATTCAAGGCTTTTGTTGTCATTGGGGACTACAATGGTCATGTTGCTCTTGGTGTTAAGTATCCTGAGGAGGTAGCCACTGGCATCTAAAGGGGTCATCATCCTGGTCATGCTTTCCATCACCCCTGTACAGAGAGGCTGCTGGGAGAACAAGATTGGTAAGCCCCACACTGTTGTGTGCAAGATGACCGGCCGCTGTGGCTCTGTGTTGCTGCAGCTCATCATCCTGGCTCCAAAAGGCACTGGCATTGTCTCTGCTCCTGTGCCCAAGAAGTTGCTGCTGATTGCCAGTATTGATGACTGTTACCCATAGTCAAGCACTGACTGAACTGCCACCCTGGGCAACTTTGCAAGGCTACTTTAAAATGCCATCTTCAAGACCTATAGCGACATGACCCCACCACCTCTAGAAAGAGACTGTGTTCACCAAGTCTCCATATCAGGTCTCTGTTCAGAAGACTAAGGTTTCTGGGGTGGCTAAGACACAATGGTTTTTATAGAAGCAAAATAAAGTGAATTAAATCTGAAAAAATAAAATAAAAGAACTAGCCAGTGAAGGTGAGATGGCTCAGTGGGTAAAAGTTGCTGCTATGCCTGATTACAGAAGTTCGATCCCCAAAACACTCATGATGGAAGGAGAAAACTGACATCCTAAAGTTGTCCTTTGATATATACAATGCACTGTGACATGTATGTGCATACACAACATATACACGAAGTAATTAAATAATTACACTAGATAATTAAATAAATATAAATTATAATTACACTAAATAATTAAACAATAAAAACAGTAACTAATAATAAAATAGAGTAATTATAATAATATATGTATGCATTTAGTGTCATATGTGATATATGTAACATGTTTGTGTGGATTACATATTACACTATTGTAGTATGAGTATTTTAATAAATCCCAGTATGGGGTTACTACTTACCTCAATGGTTTATGTTTCTGAATGAAAGGACACACATAGCCTTTATATTTAATATGCCTTAAACATCACAATAGCTGGGCGACTGCTTAATGTCCACGTTGTTAGAAACCACTTCCCCACAGATAACTCCGAGTTATTACTTACTAACTTTTAGATTCCTCTTGGCTGTTCTTTACCAATTGACCAGCCCTCTGCCTCCTTTCATGGCAGCTTTTTTATCTCCGTCCCTCTTACTCCTCCTCCTGGTCCCAAGCCTAGGAAACCTAAACCCTACCTCTCTTTCTTCTCCCCAGTTATTCACTGCTGGCATCTTTAATAACCAATCAGAATTAACTGAGGACAGGTGCCCAGAAGCTGTGTGCAGACCCTCTTGTGCAAACAGTTTGGGGACCCAAATTAGCATTAGAATACAAGAAGGTACACATTGTAAAGATGGAAGGCACCAGAAGTGAGGTTTTGACTCTCTCTCTCTCTCTCTCTCTCTCTCTCTCTCTCTCTCTCTGTAGGTTAATGGTTGATGTTGAGTTTGTTCCATGGTTTCTCCATGCCTTTTTTTTCTCTACAGACTCTCACTGAACTGGAGCTCAAAGACTCAGCTAGACTGGTTAGTCAATGAGCTCCAAGGCTCTGCTTGTTCTGCCTCCCCAGCACCATGGTTACAGGCACTTCCTACCACACCTGGCTTTTTACATCGGTGCTGGGGATCTGAACTCTGGTTCTCATGCTTGTGCAGCAAGTACTTTATTTACTGAATTATTTCCCCATCTTTATAGGGCTCTTTTCAAGCAAAAGTAATAACAACAACCTAATAATAATAACAATAATAATGGTAAATATGGTTATTTTAGCTTCTAGTATGTATCAGACACTGCTTGAGTACTTTGCAAACTTCAGCTCATTTCACCCTTAGGAATAATAGGAACTTGATGACATGATATCCACAGCAAGTGACAGAATTGATACTGGAGTTTGGCTTTGCTTCTCTTTACAGACTTTAAAGCATATCACTATATCCCTTTCTACCACAAGAAGACTGCTTGAAAGTATGTAATAGTGGGCCTGCAACATGGCTCAGTGGGTAAAGGCATTGCAGTCAAGCCTGATGCCTGAGTTTGATTCCTGGGAACCATATGGTAGAAGGAGAAAATTCACTCTGGCAAGTTGTCCTCTGACCCCAACATTCATGGACCCCAACAATAAGAGATATATAATTATAAAGGAGAATAATGTTATGAGCATGGACATATGTGTTTATTTACGTACACATATCTAACCTCATAATGATCCATGTACAGATTCTTATGGGTCAATTGACAGGTAGAACTTAGATAAACATATAATGCTATAATAATACTCATCTAAGAAAAATCTAGGAATATTAGAACGTTGGCAGGGGAGTCATTCGGGGAACATAGGAAAGAAAGATGATGTCAAACCTTATAAAGCCTTTAGAGTGCCACAGAGTGAGCTGAGAGGAAGCCAGGTAGATAGTCTCTTGGCTCCTATAACTCCCGGTAGTATTTTCAAAGCTCAGACCATGTTACCCAGTGCTAAGGAGTCCTCAAAGGCAGGGTGATATTTCAGAGATAATGTGCTAGCTCCAAAGCCCTTACAAATCTGCCTGAGCTAAGGTGAGCAGAGCGCTTCAGACCTTGGGGACCAAGACCTCAGCAATTTTCCTGAAAGTCCCTATTGTTCCAACAAGGCAAATTTCAATGAGTTCCTGAGAACAATTCAAGACATCTTTTCCCCTGCCTTTCTTTCAAAGGAGCTGTGTTCATGTCAGTGCCTTTGTCCACAGTGGGAGAAAGAGGGTTTCTGTACTGTTTTCCAGATCAAACTAAGCATGTTTGGACAGTTTCCAGTCAGTTATGTGTGTCTTCATCAATACTTCTTAACTCTGGTTTTAAAAGAAGGGCCACAGAAGGGGCTAGGGATGTGGCTCAGTTGGAAGAGTGTTTTCCTAATATGCACAAAACCTGCATTCTAGCCAGAGCACTGCATAATGGTTGCAGTGGCCCATACCCTGAATCCTGATTTTTTTGGGAGGCAGAGGCAAGATCAGAAGTTCAAGGCCAGCCTTGGCCACAAAATGAACTTGAGGCCAGTTTGGGCTACATAAATGCTGTATTGAGAAAAAGATAGATAGATATAGATGATAGATAGATAGATAGATAGATAGATAGATAGACAGACAGGACATTGTAGATTGGTGCTTCAAACAACTGGGCTGGAGAGATAGCTTGCTTTAAAGGCTAGGCTCACAACCAAAATCCTACAACTGCTAGCCCTATCAGGCATGTTACATTTAAAATGAGGCTAGTCTGAATTAAGCCTTTCTGTGCATATAAAATACACATATTATCTGAAAGTCTCAATACAAAAAATGTAATTCAGAACTTTTAGAACTTTTCCAATAATTTTGTGTTGAAATGACGCTATAAGCAGTTCTTGCCCTGCATGTGAATTTAGGACCATGGAAATAACCCTGCAAACTGGGACGAAGATTTACAATCATTTTAATAATGTATCAGGGCAAATTAGGATCATTATGTCTTTTTTTTTTTTTCAAATTATGAAGCATTCCTGCTACTGAAGGTTTCATTTCTGTGTGTGTGCACCATCATGTGCATGCAAGTACAAGTGTGCAAGCGTGAACATGGTCAGAGGCGACTTCCTAAGTCACTCTCTCCACATTTTTTTTTTTTTTGAGACAGGCTATCATTGGCTTGAAGCTCACTGACCTGTCTAGGCTGGCTGGCTAGCAAGCCTCAGGGATCTACCTTCCCAGCACTGAGATTTCAAGGGTGTGCCACCACATCTGGCTTTCATTACATGGGTTCTGATGGTTGACCTTGGGTCCTCAACACTTGCATGGTGAACATTTATTTTTTCTGGCTGATCCATCTCTCCAGACCCTTTTACTAATAGATGTCCAATGGCTGAAAGGATACATAAATAAACCAAATATTCATCATTAAAATTGGTTTGAGAAAGTATAGTGGTTTAAACCAGGAATGTCCTCTGGAGACTCAAGTACTTGGACAGTTGAAGCCCAGTTATTGGTGCTGTTTGAGAAATGGAACCTTTAGAAGGGAGGAAGTATGCCACTAGGGTTGGGCTTTGAGGGTTTATAATCTCACACCATTTCCTTCCCACCTCCCATTCCTGTGTGCAATCAACTAGCTTCCTGCTCTTGATGTCACCCTATGCCTCCATGATGGGCTCCATCCCTCTGGGACTGTAAACACAAATGATTTTCTTCTCTAAGTTGCTTTGGTCATGGTATTTTATCACAGTGTCAGAAAAGTAACTTACATAGGGACTCAGTAATAGAGGGCACTGTTTATTCTCTATGCTGATATCACAGTGCTGTGCACTGCCAACTAAAAACCTACAGTGTTGAAACTGAGATACCACCAGCCAGGTTTAAAGAGAAAATACTCAGGAAGGTTGGAGAATCCCAAGCATGACTTTGCTTGTGAGTACCGTGGGCATTCAGGGAGCCAGAAGCTTAAGCTGTCCAGGGGCATCAAGATATCAGAGTACCAGCTAAGCTCTTCCCCTCAAACCTTTCAGATCCCCTGTCCTTCCTGTCAGTACTGTGTATGTTTAAAATTTGCATATGTGTATGTGTGGTATGCATCTGTGTATGATTGCTTGTATGGTGTGCACAGAGATGTAGATGCATGTGCATGCACATGGAAATGCGAGGTTGACATCTGAAGTCTTCCTTGATTATTCCATACTGTTTATTGAGACAGCATCTCTCAACTGAACCCTGAGCATATAGACATGATTGCTGTCTCAGTATTCCACGGCTAGAATTACCTTGGAGGGTCACCACACATATCCAGCATTTATGCGGGCCCTGGGGATTCAAACTTGGGTCTATGTGCACACAGAAATTGTTTTATCCACTGAGCCATCTCCCCAGCCCCCAGGACTTGTGTTTTCTGAAACTTTTTCATAAGCTTTATTTTAATGAGAAAAACAAATGATTTTTTTTGAGGTAGTAACACCTGCTATTGAAGGAAAAATAGTGTTTCAGAGAACCCTCTAGAAAATTCTCTTTGATGTTACAGAAACATTGTACCTCAAATGGTATCCACATGTGGGATGCAGAGATAATTAATCTTCTATCCTGGGTGTTGCTGACATTTACAGCCAAAGGCTTTGACAGACTCATTTCCAAGCCATCACAGTTAGTTAAAGTGCTGGTGCCCAGAAGGTATTGATTAACGAACCTGTGTGGCTATTGAAGGAAGTTTCTAATGGGCTACAAGAAGACTTTGTCTATGACTTCATTCATTTTATCACCTACTTAACAAACGTAAAAGGAAAACTTTGGGGTCAGCAGGATGGCTCAGTGGAGGCCCCTCCCACCAAGCCAGACATCCTGAGTTCAATCCCCAGGACCCATATGGTGGAAGGAGAGAGCTAATTTCTACAAGTTGTCTTCTGATTGCCACACAGCGATCTTGGCACACATTCTTTTATTGTGATAAGTAAATGAAATAAAAAAAAATTGGAAATCTAGACTTTGTAAAGGAGGAAAATATTAGTAATAGATGTTGGGTAAATAATTGCACAACATTTTCAGTTGGGGAGTGGATCAGGTGGTAAAGTGCTTATTGTGCAAGCATGAGGGTATGAATCATCTCCAGAACTTATATTAAAAAAAAATCTGAGCTTGGTAGCATACTCTTGTAATACTAGCACTGAGAAGGTGGAGACAGGTGAATCCCTTAAGCTTGCTGACCAGTCTAGCCTACTTGGCATATTCTAGACCAGTGAGAGATCCCATGTTTTGCTGTAGTTAAGCACTATTTCTGAGAGAAAACAATGGTCAAATTTATTTGTTTAACACATCCCAATCACACTCCATTATCAATGGAATCCAGGGCAGAAATCTGGAGGCTAGAACTGACACAGAGACCATGGAGTAACAATGCCTACATGGGTTTGCTCCCCATGGTTTGCTCAGTTTGCTTTATTGTGCAATGAGGACGACCTGTCTGGGGTGACACCACCCACAGTGGATTGGATCCTCTCATCATCAATCATCAGTCAAGAAAATGTCTCATAGATTTTCTTTCCGGTGTTTTCTCAGTTGTGGTTCCCTTATCTCAAGTGACTCTAGCTTTGTCAGTTGCCAAAAAATTAGCCAGCATACCCTGTCTCTAAAAACAAGGTAGATAAGGGCTCGGGAGATGATGGCTCAGTGGTTAAGAGTACTTACTGCTGGTCTAGATGACTAGAGTTCAGTTCCTAGCACCCACACCAGGCAGCTCATAACCACCTGTATCTCCATCTCAGGAGGATCAGATATACTGTGGCCTCCACTGGGAGTTCCAGTCAGTGCACCCCATCTTTGACACACATACACACATATATCCACTGAAATAAAACTGAATAGAAAAATAAGATGGGTGCTCCATAGGAATGACACCAGTGGGGGTCCTCTGTTTTCTACATGCATGTGCATCTATGTACACATGAATACAGGCATACACACACACATACACACTTCAGAAATAAATAACTTACACATTTGGATTTGGACACCTTTCTATGTAGTGTTATGACAGGCCTCCAACCCTGTTCCATCCTGTCTGAGACACGAGTTGTTTCCTGGTTCAGGGTATCAAGGCTGTATAGGCTGCCCACCTATTTGTCACTCAGAATCCAGTTAGTCCTGGCTGACTTGGTTATCAGTTTGAATTTTATTATATCACTGAGCTGTGTTCAAGTAACTTTTATTTTCTGAATGGTGGCTCTGGAGCTCAAGATGCTTATAATTGGATATGTCTCTGAGAAGCCATAAATTAATGATTTTTTTTTAAAAAGATTCAAGTTCCTGAGCTAACAAGGAGCATGGTGGTGTATACCTATGACTGAGACATTTGAGAAGTAGAGGCAGGAGGATCAGGGGTCCAAGGCTGTCTCACTACATAAGACCAGCCTGGACTGTCACCAAAGACAAAGCAAGGCAAGGCAAGGCAAGGCAAGGCAAGGCAAGGCAAGGCAAGGCAAGGCAAGGCAAGGCAAGCAAGCAAGGCAAGGCAAGGCACAGGCAAGGAGCAAGGAAAGGGCCCAACAAGCAACAACAAAACACTCCTACCTTCTGATTCACTTTTATTAAATACTACACAGATGGCCATCAACCGGGACTGGATCTAAAAATCAACTAAGAGATAAGCTGCTGGGTACATAATTGAGGGTTTTTTTTGTTTGTTTGTTTTTTGTTTTTTTTGACCAGGTTATCTAAAGTAGGAGGACTCACTATAATGTGGATGATATTTTCCAGTGATGGCCAGATAAAAGGAGGCCCATCCTCCTTTTGTCTTTTGTTTCATTGCTTCACATCTTGCTGGTGAGTGCATCTACTTTGTTGCTCCTGACAGTCATTCCTTCAGTGGTGTCAGAACGCAGCTATCACATGGGCTGGAGATCAGTGGCTTTTCCAGAATCCTTTAGACCTTAGCACCAGGCTGAGGCTGCTGCAACAGATGAGCTAGCTAGCAGTTCTGAGCCACCCAGTGTGCAGATATCCATTGTTAGACTCCCAGCCTGTGTTGCTTAAGCCAATCTAACACATTCCTTTTGTAGTATATAAGCTAGCTATGGTTTGTTGAGAAACCCTATTGCTAAGGTCAAAGTACGACATTACCTGATAGCTCACTCGTGCAAAAATGGCAGATTCCCTTTGTCAGCTGGGTTCCCTCTTCTCTGGGGAATCCTAGACCCCACACCTGAGGAATGTCTCATAGTCCTGAGATTCCTGGAATGCCTCCTCATGCTAGTGAGGCATCTCAGTACCTTAAGCCTTAATGGCCTTTGCCCACCCTGGATATCCTCACCCCTTATCCCAAAACTGTATAACCCTTGATTCACCCTAAATAAAGTGTATGAGTTCAAGGCCACCCGGAATAAAGAAATACTCACAAGCTAAGTTTGTCTCAAAGAGCTATTTTATTGAGGATCATTTGAGAAGGCTTTCGCTCAAAAAGACTTGTAGCATAAGATTCTGGGAGAAGACCCACCCCTCTGTCCCAATCTGGATTCTGACGGACACAGAAATACAGTGGTTCTATTTCTTTAGAGAACTCTAAGGCAACACACAAATGCTGATCCACCTCACCCCACCACGCTTTACTTTCACCCATTTTCTTTCCCTTGTTTGTCCCACACTCCCTTTTATTATGAAATGTCAGATAAGAGATGAAACCCAAATATTCAAAGACCATAGCTAAGCCAGATGTGGAGCAAAAGGAATGAATGGCAGACTCCAGGGATTCTCTTGACTTTAAATATTCAGTGCCAGGTGGTTGCGTTGGCTGCATAAAAGAACACGTGTTTATGAGGGATCTGAGGATAGAGCTGGTGAGAGCAGTTATCATTCAGATGGAATGGAGTTGTTTAATGAAAGCACAGGAGAAAGTTTGCAAATAAGTAAAAAGAAAATTGACTGAAATCATTTATTCACAATGTCCAGAAAGAAACATTGCTGTCATTTGTAATCTTTTCCAAATTAATACTTAGGACAAATACTAGCATTTACAACAGCTTAAGGAAAAAAAATCTTTGGCTTTGGTGACAGAGAAATATTAAATTGACTTGTTCCCCAATAGAATTGGGGATGATTAAATAGTTTTTAAGGAAATAGGAGTCCATTTTTAAGAATTAGTCTTATTTGTGTGTGTGTGTCGTTGAGTGTATGTCACATGTGTGCAGATTTGTATGGATGCCAGAAGAAGGCTTTGTTCCCCTTTGGCTGGAGTTACAGGTGGTTGTGAACCAGACCATGTGGGTGCTGGGAACCAAATCAGTATTTTTAGCAAGTGCAGCAAAGTACTCTTAACTGTATAGCCTTCTCTGCAGCTTAAGAAAGAGATTTCTTGAAGAAGAAGAAGAAGAAGAAGAAGAAGAAGAAGAAGAAGGAGAGAGAGGAGGAGGAAGAGAGGAGGAGAGGAGAGAGAGGAGGAGGAGAGAGAAGGGAGGAGGAGGAGGAAGAAGAGAAGGAGGAGGAGGAGAAGAAGTAGAAGGAGGAGGAGGAGAAGTAGAAAAAGGAGGAGGAGGAGGAATTTCTTGCCCTGAAAGGCTGCACTGCTCAAATGTAGGTTTGTATCTTATCTTTAGAACTGGCTGTCATCCAAATTAGACTTAGTGGGTTATTTAAAAAAAAAAAAAGACATAAAGTTTGGGAGGTGGGTAGGGAGGTGAAACTGGATCTTGGAGGAGTTAGGGGGAGGAGTGGGAGATTACAAAGATAAAACTGCATTGTATGAATTTCTCAAAGATTCAAAAGTGTTTTTAAAGGATGATAAGTTGGATGCGAAGCTCAGTTATGTGGACAGTGTAGTGCATTTGAGCTTGTTCAAATGGGGCAAAAACTGACTGGCATGAGTTAATTGACAGGAGTCTCCTAATAGTATGAAAAACCTGTCTGAAAGAGCTACTATCTAAAACCCATACAAATTCTTAAAACAGCAATAAAGATATGGTCAACCGGATACAAAACAGGTGAGAGAACTGGATGTGACAGCATGCATGTGCTAGCCATTCTAGCTCCTGGGGGCTGGGGACAGCTGAGGTAGGAGGATACTCAATACAGCTCAGTGGTAGAGCATTTGTCTAACAAGTGGGAAGCTCTGGGTTTGAGCCCCAGCATCACAACAATAAATTCATGGATAAATAAGGAAGGAAAGACAGACAGACAGAAAGGAAGAAAGAAAAAAAGAAAGGAAGGAAGGTACAAGATACTAACAGACACTGTATCAAAAAAAAAAAAAAAAAAACCACACCTGGCAGGCAAATGAGTGTGTTCAGAGATCCACATGATAAGTCATTGGGAAATGTGAATTAGAACAATCATGAGATATCACTGTGCACTACAAGTAGCATCATATCCACTTGGCTGGGGTTTGGACCAAGGGGAACTCTCGCTTATTGCCTGCAGGGATGCATAATAGAGCAGCCGCTTTGGAAGATAGTTTGGTGATCCCTTAAGAAACTCTTACCATGTAATTTATCTCCTTGGCATTTGATCAAAGGAGTTGACAACGTGCTCCACAAGACCTGCATGCAGATGTTTATTACAACTTGATTCATAATCGTCCAAACTTAGAAGCAACAAGAATATTTTTCTGTAGGTGAGTAAAGATACTCTGACATGTCCAGACAGTAGACTATAGGCGCTTTACAGACATGTATTATGGAGCCTTGTAAAGAGGTGGAGTGCTTCCCCTCCTATTGTCACATGAAAGAAGCAGGCTTGAAGGCTGTGTGCTGGATAACTATAGAACACAGCATCTTACAATCCAGTAAAAACTATGGTCTGCAATTTCCAGGGGTCACACAGGGGTGAACAGGTAGAGAGCAGGTAGTGATTAGAAGTGGTTGGCATCTGACCACTCTAGAATCACCGAGAAGGCAAATCTCTGGGTATTCTGTGAGAAGTCTCTAGGTTGGGTTAACTGAGGTGGGAAGATCCATCCAATCTGTGAGTGCCACTATTCCATGGTCTGGGGTCTTGACCTGAATAAAAAGGAGAAACTGAGCTGAGCACCAGCATCCATCTCTCTCTGCGTCTTGACCATGGATGCTATGCAACCAGCTGCCTCTCGTTCTTGCCATCATACCTCCCATCATGATGGACTATACCATTAAAAACAAAGCCGTCCTCGTCCTCCCTTAAGTAGCTTTTGTCAGGACTTTTGAGAACATGAGAAGTAACCAACTTAGTGAGATGCTTTAATGTTGAATTCTGGTCTTCAGACCCATGTTCTAACACACAAAGTGAGTACCACTAAGAATGGAAGGTGAACTGAGGACTATGGTGGATTTGGATGTGTCAGTGACTATCACAAGTTTTCCACTGTGGAGGGAAATGCTGATGGAAGCAGTGTTTCTGGGAACTTTTCAACAGTCCTAGAAAATAGAGCCCTTTGAGACAGAATCGCTTGCATCCCTAGCTACATGAATTTCTAAATTTGCTGTGTAGCTGAGGATGACCTCGAACTTCTGATCTTCCTGCCTTCAACTGTGAGTGCTGAGATAGCAGGCATATACCAGCACATCTGATTTATGTTTCTTGGGAAGGAACCCAGAGATTTGTACATACCCAGCAAGCACTCTACTGAGGAAGCTACATCCCAACCCCTAAATTCTATTTTATAGAGAATGTTGCTTCTGTCTCACATGTTGTTTAATGATACATTTAAAGAATGGGATCTGGAGAGATGGTTTAACAGTTAAAGGAACAGTGGTTGCTCTTGTAGAGGACAGATTAGGTTCCCAACATCCACATGGCAGCACACCACCACCTGTAACTTCAATTCCAGGGATCAGATACCTTCTTCTGGTCTCTGAGAACACCAGACCTGCACAGTCTTTAAAAGAAGCACAGTATGCACATACGTACATGTGGAGAAACACTCATATACATAGAATAAAAAGAGCTCTTAAAAATGATGCTATCTCCCGTTTATAATTACAAATTGAAGCCACTATGATGCATGCAATTTTTTTTTATAAATGACAGCATCCTTTGCTTTTAGGTAGAAATGGGAAGTTATTTCCAATAATATTTTTGTTTTCCTCTGTGGAATGTCCCTGTCTAGTGCATTGCATGGTAAGCCTGGCCAGAAACCTAGCAGTAGATACTTTAAAGGTAATGTTATCAATATTGACATGCTCTTCTCCAAGTTATGTGAAAGGGAAAGTCACTAGAATTGAAGAGTCATATTTATTTTTGGAAACTTGGCATCTCAATAAACATGAATTTTCAACACTGGTATTTTTCATGGCTTAGGAGAATGCCAGTTTATGTTTCTGACAAATTGCCTATTGTCATCTTAATTATGACATAATACTTGGTTTTGTAAGGATACTGCCCTTTTGAGATCTTACATGGTAACACAAAGATCAATTCATGTATTCTGAATTCTTCATTTGCATATAGTTAATCACTGTCCCTATGAAGACTTGGGTACTGGTTTCTATGAATCAGGTCATCTCTAAGGGCAGCTAAAGCCAGATCTCTGGGGCAGGTGGGTCCATAGAAGCAACTGTGTGTGGCTAAGACTTGGCTAAGACTTCTCATATCTTGATGGATCAGGAGGCCACAGTGCACAGGAAGTAGAGCTGGGCTTTAAAACAAAGGCTCAGCCCCACAATGACTTACTTCACTTAGCCATCTACTAAAGGTTCCAGAACTTTCTGAAACAGTGCCACCACCTGGGGACAAATGTTCAAACAAATGAGCCTATGGGAGGAGTGCATTGCATATTTATATATAAAATGGGAATTTAGCTTTAAAAATGCTCCTAGTTTTTAAAGGAACATTTTTCATATCCACCAGGCATGTGGAAGTAGTTCTCTTGCTTCTACATCTATGCCACGATCTGGTAGTATTAATGATTGAATTTCACCCATTCTGGATCGTTTGTAGTGATATCTAACTAATATTTTAATTTTCATTTCATTGATACCTAATGATGCTGCACTTTTTTTTTTTTTTTTTTTTTTTTTGCTGTGTTTGTAGGCCATTCACAAATCTTCCCTTTCTTGAATATTGTTGAAGCTTTCCCACAGTTTTTCTTTGGGTTACTTGTCTTTTTCAGTTTCAGTTTTATATATTTGTTTGTATGTGACTGTATGAAGGAGCATGGGGTATATGTATGTGTTCATGTGGGTATATACTCACATGGTCAAATCTGTCCATAAGTGTTTATGTAGGTCAGGGGTCAGCCTTGTGTGTCTTCTTCTGCTTCTCCCCACCTTATTTACTTAGTTATTTTAAAGATTTCTTTTTATTCTTATTTATGTGTGTGTATCTGCTCCTATGTATGTTACCTGCCTTTGAAGAGGCTGTCAGACCCCCTGGCGCTAGACTTACAAGTGATTTGGACTTGGGTGTTGGGAATTCAGATCATCTGCAAGAGTAGCAATGGTCTTAATAGAGGAGCCATCCCTTTTGCCCATTTCCTCACCCCTTCCGCCCTTTTCAAGCCCAAACTCTCAGTGAGCCTGGATCTTGTCATTTTGGTCAGATGGGCTAGCCATGAGCTGTGGAGGTCTCTGAACCCCACAGTACTGGGGCTGCAGGCCACGATGCTAGGACCTTTACATGATCCAAACTCATCATGCTTGTGAAGTGAGAGCTTTACCACTGTACCAGCTCCCTAGTCCCTAGAGCAGTGGCTCTCAACCTCCCTGATTCTGCCACCCTTTAATATAGTTCTTTATGTTGTGGTGACCCCCAATCATAAGCTTATTTTTATTACTACTTCCTAACTGTAATTTTGCTGCTGTTACAAATTGCAATGTGAACATCTGTGTTTTCAGATGGTCTTAGGTGACCCCTGTGAAAAGGCCATTCAACCCAAAAGTGATCACAACTTACAGGTTGGGAACCACTGTCCCTAGAAGGTTTGAAATCACATTTCCCTTTCCCTTTGAGTTTCTTATGTCTCGGATAGAAAGTGTTTTACTGTTCTGGTCAGGGTCATTTTCTGGATTCTTTGTTTTGCTAATCTATTCTTCTACCTTCTACCAACTCCTTGCTGTTAGCCAGCTTAATAAACCTGTAAAATCAGCTTGAATAAGTCTTCTAAAATTGCCTTTCATTTTTAATATTTTTTTGCTATTCTGCATCCTTCTTGCTTCTATAAAAGAATTGGGTTCACTTACCAGTTTCTCTGTGCTATCAAGCAGGTAAAGGGTTCTCCTACTACTAGAAGCTAATTGCCACCTGGACAAACATTGGTTTGTCCTAGTTTCAATTTTGTTCCTGTAATAAAATAGTCTGAGCAAAAAGCAATGTAGAGATGAAAGGGGCTTATTTAATTTTACAATTTTAGGCCATAGTCTATCACTGGAGTGAAGCCAAGGCAGGAACTTCAAACAACTATTCACTTCACAGTCACAGTCAAGAGCAGAAAGAAAGAAATGTGTGCATTCTCACTAGCTTGTCTGCTTGTGTTCAGCTAGATTTCTCTGTCTTTATAATTTTAACACCAGCTGCCTAGGGAATAGTGCTGCCCACACCGGGCTTGGTCTTCCCACATCAGTTAACTTAAGACAATCCCCTACAGACATGCCCACAGGAAAACCCAACCTAGATAAACCATCAGAGTCTCTCATCCCCAGAGCTTGTAGGTTGTGTCAAGTTGACAATGGCAGCTACCTATCACATAGTTCTTTAGTTTCTTACATCAACTCTTCTTTCAGGCTTCCCAAAATTGTGACTTTGTAGGTTTTTATCAACTAGTCTCTCTTGAGTTTGTCTAGATCTCTAGTGGGAGATAAATTGAACACAGCTTTTCATACTGCTTTATATCAAAATGACTGACAGCTAATGTAGATGATAGAACAACTTTTACAATGGTTGAATGTTCCTGGTTTTGTGTTCATCACTCCAGGCTTCTCCCAGCTATGCAGTGGGCTGGTAGAACCAGCATGCCTATGTTTATTTACACCCATTGGTGGCTCACCTATGGAAAAGCTTAGAGAGAGAGCACACCTCTACACTGCTACTGAGAATACAAATACTGGATGGCAGTCAGCTGGAGAGATGTTTTAGTATAGTTACAAAACTTCAGTGTGATTTGAATCTCAACTCTACTTAACTAAGCTGTGAGAAGTGGGTGACCAGTGTTTTACTTCTATGTCTTTTACGTCTTCATGATATAATTTGTACAGACCTCACAAGGTCTCTGTGCCCCAACAGGTTTCTACTGCTCAGGGGGTATACTGTCTTTGTCAAAAAAGAAGTTTCCTGCTCCCAGCAGAACTACAAACAGAAGCCTGCCTCCTCCTCTTTCTTCTTTTTCTTTTGTATATGTATAAACGTGTTGTGTGTGTGTGTGTGTGTGTGTGAATGTGTGTAGGCCAGAGATCAATCTTCATAATCACTCCTCAGCTATTATCCGCTGTTGTTATTTTTTGGTTGAAAGGGTTCCCAATAGAACCTGGAGCTCACCAATTTGGCTAGAACAGCTGCCCAGCAAGCTTGGGGTTCTGCCTATCCCTCCTACCCACCCAGAATTAAGATTATAAATGTGCTTCACCATTCCTAGCTGTTTTTGTATGAGTTCTGGGCATTGAACTCAGGTCTTCATGCCTATATGGGAAGTACTTTCCTAAGTGAGCCATCTCCCCATCCCCATCCTCTTCTCTTTTTTAAAATAAGCATTTACCTAAAATATGGGTATATGTTCCACAGGAAAAAGCCCCAACTGAACACATTTCTGAGATCAAAGGCCTGAGAAGTGCTCACTTCATATATCCCCTTAGAGCTTCCCAGCATGTGTCTGCACATCAGAGCATCCATTATGAAACAATTTGTTCCATTTGATTGACACATGATGTTGTACATTTATTTGGATAGGAAATACTTTTTAAGGTTATATATTAACATTCTGTGAAATGATTTTCACTGGTCCATGTCTCAGTTTAAAAATATTCCTTCAATCTAAGTGGGAGAAGGTGAAGACGGATTCAGTTTATGGATAGAGCAAGAAGTAAAAGGGTAAGGTATGTTGAGAGGCAAAATTTATTAGGTCAGTTTTAGCAAGTAGAGTTTATTTGGGCAAATCAAAACCCAACAAAATGCCTGTCTAGAACCCAGTCGCTCCCAGAATGTTGTTTATCCATTTTCTGAGCTGACGTGAACCAACGTCTACTCACTTCAGATGCAGAACAAACACTACACACCAAAGAAATGATTGTACCTACCTTGTTTGGTAAACCAATGAGTTTGATTAGGATCGCTTCCAGGAGCAAGGGTAAGGAACTACTCAAAGCAACACGGATAAAGGGTGTTGTGATGCACATCTGGAATCCCAGCACTTTCAAGACCGAGGGAGGAGAATCAGAAGCTCAAGGTTAATTTTGGCTACACAAGACCCTGGGAAGATGGCTCACGGGGTAAGAGCATGTGGTTCACAAGCATGAGGACATAAGTCTCAGCACCCTTGTCAAAAATTGGGCTTGGCCTATAGGCCGATAACCTCAACGTTGTTAGGAGTGGAGACAAGAGGATCACTGGGGTTTTCTTCATGCCATCTTATCTTTAGGTTCAGGTAGAGACTCTCTTTCCAGGCAATAAGGTAGAGATCAATAGAGTAGGCCACTCAATGTCTTCTTCTCACCTATACCTGCACATACCACACACCACATTACACATATGACAACATAATACACCACATACATACCATACATGGACCTTCCTCTTTCCAATAAAGGAAAGAAATATTAATAAACTCCTGGAAGTATAGTGTGCTGGTATGTGAGCCAGGAGATCTCCCAGATTAGCATCCAAAGAAGCAGTAATGCCTACCCATCATTGGTAGCTCCCTAAAAGTGCTGTTGTTCACAACAAGTGCCCTCAAAGCCTGTTTTACAAAATTTGTGCATGTACTATTTGGAGAAAAAACATGAGATATATAAATATAAATCTTTGCACATTCTGAGCTTCCAGGACTGGTTTACTTCTCAGTCCCTGGTGCAGAGCCCACCCTAGATTCCATGAAAAAGAATGTTGAAGGAGGGAGGGAAGCAGCCCCCACCCCAACTGCCACCACCACCCACACCTCCACCATTCTAACTGCAAATGGAGCTGCGATCCATCATGGCTAGCCAGCTGGAACTTCACGGGCTGCTTCCCACTTGCTCCCTTTCCATTCTGCACTTACTTTAATCACCGCCCTCTCCCTCCCTCCTTTTCTTCACGTTTCACACCAGCCTGCAGTTCTATATTGCAGTGTGAGATTAAAAAGCAACTACCAAGAGCCCTGGGCGACTGGCTGATGGGTGAATTCAGCTACTATACTATCTTGACAATATTATAACTATTTTTTTCTCCCAGAAACTCCATATATATTTTTGCCCCCTCCTGGTATGATTTTAAGCAAACAGATTCTGAGAACTCACTGTGATTCCTAAATCAGGATGCAACTGGCTTTAGGTACAGGTCCTGGGCTTTGTGTGTGCTTTCTTAAAGAGCCAGGGTTTCTAAATGGTTGGTTGAATGATTGATTCTGCCTGGATTTAATTTCTTGATTTTCTGGAATTCGGCTGTGGTCTAGATTAAAGCATTAGTCATTTATTTAAGGACTTGAATTCAGTTTCATCTGGTGCACATGTTAGAAACAAATTTTTATCCCTGAAAAACACAGCTGAACCCACCTGCTTTCTAAACACTCCCTTCTCTGCCCACACGTCACTTCTTAAGTTTTATTTTGAAACAGGTCTCATGTATTCGAAGCTGACCTTGAACTCACCATGTATCTGAGTTATGATCTTGAACTGTCAATCTTACCTCTACCTCCCAAGGGCTGGGATTACAGGCATGAGCCACCACCTGGCTTATGTGGGGCTAGGTGCTGAACCCAGGATTTCTCGTATGCTAGGCAAACTCTCTACCAATTGAGCTGTATCCCCAGTGCCCCCTTCTCTCCCTACTTTTATTTTTACTTGTCTAGACAGGATCTAACACATATTTGTTCTTATGCTGTACTACAGTCTGTTAGCTGTCTGCCCTCACCTTGCTAAAAGACACACACAGCTCGTATGTCCAAGCCCCTTCTATTTGAGTACAGTTAGGACTGTGTATACGTTAGGAAATCTCTCCTTGGCCAGGTACCTTTATAGAGCAGAGGAGACTGGATAGTTAATCTGTGGTCCCCTAAGTGATACAAGTGTGTTGTAGTCAACAGCAACTGTAGCCCACTGAGACTGATTGTGTACCTCTGGTTTCCAGAGCTGTGTGGGAGAGAAAAACACTTGCGTTGTTTCAAGTCTCAAAACGTGTGGCAACGTGTTGTAGCAGCAATGGGAGGCCCTGAAGACTTCCTGTGCTTTAATGGCTTGGTGGGCAATTCAAGCACAGACTCTCCTTTTCTAGGGAAGAGAAGACATGCCTAGAGTTTCTCCCTTGGGTTCACCTAACATTTTAAGTGAACTGAGACCAGAATGGGATGGGATGCATTTGGAGCTAAAATTGTCCCAGAGGTAGAATGGTGGTATGAACTTTAGCACCAGAGTTCCTACCGGCCAGTCATTCTAAAACCAAGGATTCTGACCACCTTTTAAGAGTAACTTATCATAATTCCAGGATAAGGTCCATTTTGTCTGTAAGAAACACATATATCTCTATCTTTATCTCTATGAACATACATAGCAAATATGTACACATGTATATATATGCACACATGTTCAGGTACACACACACACACACACACACACACCACACACACACAAGAGGTCGAGTTTCTCATTGTCACCTATGTGTTTCCTGTAGCACCTGAATTCAAACGTGGGTCTCCAGCAGGATGTAGCTCAGTTGAAACTGAGGTTTCACACATGAAACCTCAGGTTCAATCCCCAGTACCACATAAACAAGGCCTGGTGGTCCACACTGCCAACTCTAGACTGGGAGTGTGGTGGGGTTAGGAGATCAGATCTTCACTGTCATCCTTGGCTACATAGTGAATGTGAAGCCGGCCTGGGATACAGGAGCCCTCATGACACTCGAGTCTAAAGCAAACAAACACACACAGGTCTCAAAGGTCCCTTTGCCTGGACGCCCCGCTATATTATTTTAAAATAAGAGATAACCACCAAGGAAAGATAAACAAAACATTCATCCCAGAGCAGAAGGCTCTAAGGGAGAAGGTGGGGGAGGAGAGAGAGGAGTTGTAACTATGGAAACTGAGGTGGGAGGGCATTTTCAGGAAGGAAGAAACCAGACAGGTAGAGGAGCTAATGAACTACTCTTGGTTGTCCCAAGTCCAACCCAGTACTAACCTTTGAACCATGATGTCTGAACAAAACAAGACAGAGAGGGCTGAGAACAAGAAGTTTCTGTGATCAGACCAAGGAAAGAAAAGAGCTCTTGGGAGGATTATGTATAAAGAATGAACTTAGTGAGGTGTTTGGTAACTGCCTGGGCTCAGTAAACATTTGCTCTCACCCCAGGACCAAGCCACTCTTTTGTAAGGAGAGATTTTCCCTTGAGATACAGCAAGGTACTTCCAACTGAAACTTGCCCCAGCCTGCAGCCTCAATCCCAGGCTGTTTGGTTTTCTGTCTGCTTGCCTAAGGATGATCTTATTTTTCTTCTTTTTACTGAGTTCCCTCTAGGGCCTTAGTCCTTTACCCACATCGATTACCACCCATACCTAGTCAGGAGTTGGGTGGGCTGAGATGTTTTTCACCCTGTCACCTGACTTCCTGAACTGGGTGGCCAGAATACCCTCCTTGATGGGGAGGAGGGGTTTGTGTAACAGCAATAATAGCTCTGTTGAAGGAGACTGTGTTCAGTGATTCCCGCCCAGGCTGTGTTGTTCAGCTCAACAGAGTACCTACGGCTTAGTCTGTGAAGTGCCTGCTGTCCTGCAAACATCAGGGCCCACGCTCAACCTCCAGCATCCCTGTGAAACAGCCAGTGTAGTGATGGCATGCCTGTAACCCTAGCACTGGGAAGGTATCAAGAGACAAGAGGAGCCCTGCAGCTTGTTGAATGGATAAGTTCAAAGTTCAATGAGAGATCCTGTCTCAAAAATAAGGTAGGGCTCTGTGGCTAAGAGCGCTTGTTCTTACAGAGACATAGGTTCAACTCCCACCACTTACATGGTGATTCACAATCATTTATACCTCTGGTTTTGGGGGATCTGAAACACACACACACACACACACACACACACACACACACACACACAGACACTTCTGTACAAATACAGTATCTACCAATATCTACTCCAAGGAAATGGAAGACCTAAAACATTTCTTTCAGGCTCCATCTAGGGGAAACTAACAGGTAGTGTAGTGGTTCAGAGCCAGAAAGGTAGAGAGATGACATCATCAATAAAGAGGAGCAGAAATGAATGTGAAATCTGGAGTGTCTCACCTTGTAAGTAACGAGGATTGGAAGCAAGCCTGACCATCCATTCTAGAGATGCTCATGGACTTTCACTGTATTTCAGAGAACATGCTTTGCTGTAGTGATCTGATTTTGAGAAGAGTCTTAGGTAGCTCTTGTTGGCCTTGCACTCACTATATAGAGCTGAGGATTATTTTGAACTTCTGATCCTCTGCCTTTACTTCCAGAGTGCTGAGATGACATATACCATCATGCCTCGCACATGTAAGCAAGTACGCCACAAACTGATTTCTTGCTTTTCCTAGATCTGGGATATGCTTTAAAAGAAGGCCTAGGGGTGTGGTGGAATGGTGGGATGGTGGATTTGGCTTGCCACCAAGCTTGGTGACCTGAGTTTGATTCCCAGGACTTATAAGGTGGAAAGAGAGATCTGATCCCACAAGTTGGTCCTCTGACCTTGGCCTGTGCTCCTGGTATGCATGCCTCATCCCCCATATATAATAAGCAAGCAAACACATAAATGAAGGCCACTAGTGCCACATTCTGCACAGCTTGGTCCAGGAAACTTGACCTTCGGTGACATAGGAATGAAAAATGACAGATGTGAAGAAACCATAGGGCACACACATATGGAAAAGCTGGGATCTGAGCTGTTCTCTCTCTCTCTCTCTCTCTCTCTCTCTCTCTCTCTCTTCTCTCTCTCTTTTGATAGAGGGCACTTTCTATGAGACCCAGAAACTCAGAACATTTATTCTGTGTAGCACAAGGAGGAGGGGCTAGCTAGTCTTGCTAGGAGGTCTCTATAGGGAAGCAGCCTCAGGTTGCAGTCACTTGGGAGGAGGAAGCTGCAGTTGCTAGTGTTTGCACGCAAGTCCTCCATTGGTAAACACTCATATGTGGGCAAGAGGAAGTTTAACGTTCCCCTTAGTTTCTCTTGGTAGAAGGCTTTGCCATTTCCATGGGTCTCAGTATTGGGCTCCATTCCATGGCTGTGCCCACAGTGACACTATGCCTTCACTAGGGGTTTCCTTTTCTCCCCACACACTACCATTAAAGAACTCTTACAACAGTGAAGGTGCAGGCAAGAAACACCTGAGCTAAGAGAGAAAGAAGATGGTTTCAGAGATTGGTCAGTGCTGAATGGTAAGACAAAGATAATTGTCTGCCACGAAGTGCCTGGGTAGGAGAGAGGTGGCCTGGGAGGGTCTCTGAAGTGTCACAGATCTGGAAATGGAAACAAGCAGTGTTCTAGACAAGCAACCGTAGCAAAGGACGATGGGATTGAGCTTGGGGGATGGCTTAGCAGATAAAGCGCTGGCTTTGAATACACGAGGACCTGAGTTTGAATCAAAAAAGCTGGGTGTGGTGGTTGGTTGATGCTTGCAGTCCTGGCACTGGGGAGACTGAGGCAGGAGGATCCCTGGGGCTCCTTGGCCAGGCATCCTAACCAAAGTAGTTTGTTCTAAGCCAGTGAGAAACACTATTAAAAAAAAAAAAAGGAAGGAAGGAAGGAAGGAAGAAGGAAGGAAGGAAGGAAGGAAGGAAGGAAGGATAGTGGTATACTTAAAAACAGTGCCTGGGGTTGTAACACACACTCACATATGCATACACACACGCACATGCACAATGCACATACGGGGAGGGGAACGAGGGAGAAGGGGTGCCCAAGTTTAATAGGGAGGTAAGTAGAAAGTTTGATACAGCCAGAAGGAAAAACAAGGTCCTTGTCCTTGTGCTGGTGGCCATGAACTTGGTATAGTCCTTTAATGAGCTCCTGGGCTGGCTTTTTATGTATCAGCCTTAAAATGCACAGGTCTAGATGTGATTGTCTATGGTGGGATTCTTGTCTTCAATGGCAGATACCATTGATTGTCCCTTTTAAGTGTCAAGGGGAAAAATTGTCAAGGGGACGAGTTAGGGTGAGAAGGAGGAATTATAGGCACAGAGACATTGAGAAGATTGTCTCAGAGAATTAGCATACAGGTGATGGAGCCTGGGCTCAAACCCAAGCGCACAGAAGACTCTCTTCCCCAACTGCTTTTAAAATCTCTCTCCCTGTCCCTCTCCCTCTCCTCCTCCCTCCCTCTCCATCTCCCCCCCTCTGTGTATGTGTTGTGTGTGTGTGTACCTGTGACTGCACATAGAGGCAAGTATTAGGGGTCCTTCTTCATTACTCTCCAATTATTTGCTCTAGGCAGATCTCTCTTTGAACTTGGGCTCCATGTTTTCTTGACTAGACTGGAAGGCAGCAAGCTCCAGTGATCCCCCCACCTCTGCCCACCTCAGACCTGGAGTTAGCTATGGGGGTGGAATGCTGGGTTTATTAACTAGGCAGTGATATCTGAATTCTGGTCTTCCTGATTACATAGCAAAGCACTCAACTACTGAGCCACCTCTCCAGCCCTCTGTGTCCTGGCCCTGAACCACTTGGTTTCAAAGGCATTTCTTGCCCTTCTTGCCACAGTGTGATAGGCTTTCCGTTTTGGTGACAATCCCATCATATTGTTCCTCTTTCCCTCTGTTTCTTTCCCTCCCTGCACATGATGAATTCCTCTTCCATCCATCTGCATGAACTCTGAAGCACATCTTTTTGGTGAGAGGGGAATGCAATCATTTCAGTGTCCAGTAGAGAGTGCAGTAGGGTTTGAACTACACTGTTCATTGCCAAGAAGATCTCATCTCTCACTCTCATTATTACGAAGTTCTCATTTTCCCAAATCATAGGCCTTACAGAGGCTCTCAAAGGACACAAGAGGCTCTGAAATTCTGTGTGGACCCTGATACAGACACACGTTCTAGTTCAAGTCTCAGAGATTCTAAATCTGCATACCCAATAATGTGCCTATCCTCAATTTGTTTCCTTAAATCAAATTCATCGAACTCAATAAATAAGAAAAATTGCCTTAAATTTCTGTAACAGAGTGGTAACTGTGACAGATGACATACGTTGTGAGTGATGTTCATGTGTATGTATTCATTTCCTGTATAACAAGATGTGTATACTTGTGATCAATTGTTCTACCTGTGTGAGTGAGTGTTTTAAGTTAAATGTATTCATTTCCTGTATGAACAGAGATGTGTATACTTGTGATCAGATGTACATACCTGTGTGAGTGAGTGTTTATGTGTATGTAGAGGCTGGCTGGCCAGTGAGCCCCAGGAAGCTGCCTGCCTCTGCCTCCCCAGCACTGGATAACTACAGTGTACCATCAGGCTGGGTCAAATGTGCGGTCCTCATGTCTGTGGCAAATACTTTACCAAATTAGCCATCTTCGAAATCCTGACTTGATTCTTAAGGGTTTCAAGAGTAGGGTTTGATACTTCTTAAATATAATTGGGATTTAATTTTGAGAAAACGTTGTTTACTAGTAAAACTACAGAGAAATAACACATTAATGTCAGTCCCATGAGGCTCAGCAGGTAAAGTCACTCTATGGCCAGGAGTGAGGTATGGATGGGTGGGGCTGTTGTCAGATGTTCCCAGCCTACACTCTGAGTCTTGGCTCTGTCACCTTAGGTGAGGTCATTATATTGCTTGGGTTTCAGCTTTCTCACTGGAACGAGTGATCACCTAACCTGTCTGTCAGGCAGTGCCAGGTAAGTGCCTGGCTCCTGTTGGCTGCCCAACATGCTCTCTCACTTTCTTTTCCTTTTGACTCTCAGCTAGAAAATTCTCCTCCCATCCTTCAAAGATCTAAAGGAAGACTTTTGAGAATTTGTTACACACCACTGACATGACAACAATCTAGACCTTGGGAGCTTGGAAGGCAAAGCCAGGAAGATCACAGATTCAAAGTCAGCAGTGATCTAAGTAGTGAGATCTTGTCTCAAAAATCTTTAAAGAAGCATCACAATCTAGCAAGTGGTAAATGCTGTGTGCATGCCACCTCTGGGAGTATGCTTCGTGGGACTAGTATATTGTCTGTGGTGCAATTCATACTGGCAGTCACACAGTGTGTTCTGTGTGTGGTTGGTGAACCAAGAGGCCAGATGCAGCCAACACACCAGACACATATAGTGTGTATGCACCCAGATAACACACACACACAAACATACACACACACACACTCACACACATATACACAGCAGACAGACACAAAAGACAGACAGACAACAGACACATATGCTCAAAACTCAGAATCCCCTATCTATGTTGAAGCAAGATGTATACCCTGGGAATGCCAATGTGTGGTCTGAATAA
Source organism: Mastomys natalensis (assembly GCA_021653895.1). NCBI lineage: Eukaryota > Metazoa > Chordata > Mammalia > Rodentia > Muridae > Mastomys > Mastomys natalensis. Next base: position 25,006 of record JAJTUV010000856.1, on the reverse strand, counting down.
GGTCCATGCATTAATAAGTTTATAGAGGAGAAAAGCAATTACATTGAGATACAGTTATGAAGATTTTGAAAAACAGACACACAATGATGTCATATGTAATTATAGTTAATGTACTTGTTTTTACTAATGCATTGAATATTCACTCTGGCTTCAGACCACCATACATTTGGAACTCAGACAAACATAAATTTTTAAAAATAGTTGCAACCATTGCAGTATGAATGAAAATACCTATAATTTCTATTAGTCACAAAAATTACAGAGAGTTTTCTGTTTGTCTGTGTTCCTTGAAGGAAATTCTTCATTTTACTTGGAGGGTAGTGAAAATTAGGTCTTAAATTTTCCTGATCCAAATTCATGAATTTTCCTATACTTTCTTTTGCCTCGGCCTGAGGAGCCTGCTCCTGAGTATAAAGATGAACACTGGGGTTGAAGAGATGGTTCAGCCAGTAAAGCGCTTGCTGCACAGGCATGGGGGCCTGAGTTCGATTCTCAGGAAAAACCTCGAGCATGGTGACATACACCTGTGATCACTTGCTGGGGACGTAAACACAGGTGCATCTCAGCAACCCAATGGCCAGCCAGACTAGCCTACTCGGTAGGCCTCCAGGCAGTGAGGGACCCTGTCTCAAAAAAAACAAGGTGGATGGCACCCAAGGAATGACAGTTGAGGTTGAGGTTGAGGTTGGGTTGATGTCTGATCACTACACTTGTGTGGTATATATATATATATGTATATATACTCAGACCACACACAACACATACAGACACATATACACATACACATGCATGTGTGCATATTCCTGTCCCCCAAATCACAGAATTTTCTGTCTATGTTGAAGCAAGATATAAAATTTATATCCTGGGGATGCCAACATGTAGGAGATTCTCATTCATCTGACCTTTTCTTCCCTTCTCCCTCTAGATAACAAGTTTGGGTAAACACAGAGACTTGTGTGACCGTTAAAACAGTGTCCAGTTCAGAAGGCATTCAATAGCAGTTACTGAGTAAGAATTTACTGAGACAGGCACATTACCCAAGCGGCACTAGGCAGAGTGGACTCTATCACCCAATTTAACTGCTCTCAGGTTCTGTACACCGGTGCTTTCTCCCTGCTCTTCAGGTTCCAAGGGCACTGGCTTCTAGAACCTTCTGGAACCAGCTTCTGGATCTTTCCATCATCACTCCCCATCCTTTGCTGCCACCCTGTCATATCTCAATACCTCCTACTTTATTTTGAACAAAAGCAATCCTCTCCTCCATGTCCATCCTTGTCCTGTTCCCAGTTCTCTTTCTTTTTCTGTCTTTTATTCCATTAACTAGGAACCTTCCCCTCCCCTCAAAAGAGAACTTGATGACAGACAAAGCACAGAGCCTGGAGTTATAAGGAACCTGAGATATTGGACCACTGAGTTACATCCCTATCCTTATATTAGTGACATTTCTTTAGTCCTAAGACAAAAGCACTGTGAGGGAGGAAGGGCTTCCTTGACTCACAGAATCCCCTACACGTTGCCATTCCCAGGGAATATATCTTGCTTCAACATAGCGGATTCTGTGAGTTTTGGGCATCTGTGTGTGTGTGTGTGTGTGTGTAGATGCACACACACCATGCATGTCTGTTGCACCTGGTTTCTTGGTTCACCAAACACACACAAGAACACACTGTGTGGCTGCAAGGTTGAATTGCATCATAGACAATATATTAGTCCCATGAAGCATACTCCCAGAGGTGGCATGCACACAGCATTTACCACTTGCCCAGGGAGCAGCCCAGTCCATGGGGATAGTGCTACCTCTTCAGTCAGGGTAGGTCTCCATCCTCAGGTAAGCTTCTCTGGGATCACTCCCATAGGCACCCCACAGGTTGTTTCCATGGTTAGTCTAAGTGCAGTGAACTTGACAATGAAGATGAACTACCACAGTATCCAACACACTTGTTTTCTTGAAAACAAAATGGGTTTTATTAAAAAACAAAATACAAAGAAGTAAAGGGTATCCTTGGTAGAGAGGAGGAGTCAGAGAGGTTGAAGAGGATGAATGCCCAGCTTCTGCATGCCTGCTCTCTTTCATGTTATTCTTCAGCCCAGAGAGCATATCAGTAGGCACATTTCAGGCCTGGGATAAGAAAGGTTAGGCAACAAGCCTAGGGCTGTACAGCTGACTAAGAATAGATAAGATCAGATCTCTCTCTCTGTCTCTATCACACACCCTCAACTACTGCCTCTTCTTTCCTAATTGAGGTTGGGAAACCGGATGGAGCAGCCTGCAGTAACCTGTCTCCCTTCCCCTTGCTTTCAGACTACTGAAACAGAGAAACCAAGACATGACATTTCCCCAGGAATTTCATGCTAGGAAAGGGAAAGGGCGAATCTTAGGCCCGTCCAAGGAGGAACTTGCCTTCTGGAAAGCCAGTTCAGACATTTGTGGCAATTTGTCAGACCACTTTATGGCAGAGCCTGGAGCTGAGACTGGATGGTTAAAGGTGAACAGGATCATACTTGGACCAAGATTGGTTAGTTCTATGCTTCTTGCCCCTGTTTTAAGTCTAAAGAAGGACTTGGGTGGGGAAGTTCTCTAGACCTCTCTCTGCCCCTCTTCCCAATGTGGCTGTCTTGACTCCATCCCTTTCCTGTTTTTCAACAATTTTTGTGTCTTTAACTGGCAGATTGTTAGGGCTGCCAGGGCCCAGATCCAGGCCCTAACTCCAGTAATGTTTCCTTCTTAAAAAACAAATTGTGTGTGTGTGTGTGTGTGTGTGTGTGTGTGTGTGTGCTTGAAAGAGAGAGGGAGACAGAGACAGAGAAGATAGTGGGTACACAAATTTTGTGGAGTTGGTTTTCTCCTCCTGTCTTTACAAGGCTTCTGAGATCAAATTCATGCCATTGAGCTTTGCATTAAGTATCTTTACCTGGTGAGTCATCTCGTAGTCCTGTCCAGTAACGTCACCCTTCCCAAAGGGTCCTGCTACACTCGCTACAGCCTCTCATCCTGTGGTGATGTGAAGTAACTGTGAAAAGTTTTCACACCCACTCTCATTTCTTGACTCCTAGGGGAGTGGGCACTAACTACCCTCCAGAGAGCCAGTGCTCCACTGGTTAGATGTTGAGTAGCTGTTTCTCAGGGTACCACATCTTGGCCTGTAACTGGGTCTGCAGACCAGGGACACAGTTGATGCTTGACTGATGGCTCCTGCTGGAGGCAAATCTATAGACATTTTACAACCTGATGGAATTCACAGCTGCCTCTAGATAAATAATTTGACAGTTTCCTCATTCTAAGGGAAGAACACCTAGGACCATCAGAGAACTTCAACAAAATATTTTCCAAGTTCCTCCTGCTTGGCATGCGATGTTAATTATCGTGTGTTTATGGCAGTTGCTATGGCTTAGACTAAGAGGCAGCTGAATCATTTAAGAGTTGCTTTTCAAACAAGGACATCCTTGAAGCTGGGAACTGTGCCTAAATTTTTCTTTTTTTCCTGTGTGTGCGTGTGTGCATGTGTGTGTGTGTGTATGTGTGTTTGTGTAGATCTAGGTGCACTTTGGATGCTGGGACAGAGATATTTTCTTCTGTGTAGCTACTCCTAAGCCGTCCATTCTCCTATAAATAATCTCAATTAAATGGACTGGTTCACTAAACTGGGCTTGGGTGGAATTGTTGCTTTCCTTTGCCATGTCTGCCCTACCTATGGTGTATAGGTATGTGTTCGTCTCTCTGGGAACAGTTCACAGGACACTCAGGCAGAGCAGGCTTCTGAAGAGAGAGGCCAGTTGCTGTGGCTCCTCTCAGCAGAGAGAAAGTACTGCCCAGACACTAGATGGTAATGCTGAGAAAGACATCGTCTCTCTCATTGTTGTTCATAGCTCTGCCTCTTGATTTTTTCTTTGCAAACAAAACAGGCCTTGGATTTGGTGTCTCTTTTTGGTATAGCGTTTCCTTCATAGAAGGGAAACATTCCACCTTAAGGGGCTTGACAAGTGAAACAACAAATTAGGGGTTGGCTTTTGCCATTGTGAAAGGGCTCTCTGATGGAGAAGAAAGGATTTGTCATGACATTTAAGGCATTTGAAACATGATCCTGACTACAAAAACTCAGTGCGTATATCAGGTTTTGAGTACACATGTCTTTCTTTTCTATAGGCATTTGCATATTGGAACCTGAGGAATGAGCCACTAAAAATGACAGAAATGGACTTTATATATACTTGGGAATGTACACACTTTCAGTGCTATAGAAACCTGCCTTTTGTGTTTACTCAGAGCCTAGTGGTCACACGAAGGACACAGGTCTAGTTTTGGAGTGGACTTGAAAGTGTGGCCTTCAAAGGGTTCTAGGTTTACCTGACACCTGGCCCCCGTGAAAGATTGGATTCCTTCTTTCCTGAAGGCCATACCTGGCCAGTACTCACTGTGACTACTGGGTATAGGTCTGGCAATGGCCTTCTGTAGCTCCAGGCTTCTGAGAGCTGCACAGGGTTGTGGAGGTCTAGTCTCGAGGTAGAGTGAGACCAGCACCTGTAGATACTTCTCTTCATGTTGCCTCTTGCAAGGTCCTTAGGTTCTCCATTGCATGTGTGTGTGTGTGTGCGTGTGCGTGTGCGTGTGTGTGTGGTGTGTGTGTGGTGTACACTGTATGAGGCAGAATCTGAGTAACTGAATAGTCCTCAATGTTGAGAATCTTCCATGGGAGACTAGAGTGTTTTTACAGAGTGTTTGGGAAAGCATCTCTGTTCTATACCCAGTTGGTGGAAGAGGAGGGCTATTAGAGGTGACACGGCCTTCTGAAGGTCCCAGACACAGGGGTCTCATATGATTGACAAGCCTCACTCCCTAGTAAGACAGGGGAGCTTATTGAGATCTGGATTCTGTCTTCCTTTCTCCCAGCCTTCTCCCTTCAGGGCTCCGTGAGTCCATATTGTCTGTCCTGTGGCTCCCATGGAGGCCACTCTGTGTTAAGCCTCTCCATTTCTAGGAAAGTCTTTTCCTTTGCTGTCTACTCGATGATCTCCAACATACCCTTTGATTTTCACCTCTGTTTTTCCTTTATAGAGTCATCTCTGATCTTCCAAACGAATTAATCACCAGCCCCCTCCGGGAACCCGCTGCAACGTGTACCATGCCACCGCTGTTGTTCCATTCAAAATTGCTTTTTTATGAGTTGTCTTTCGCATTAGACCATGAACGCCACAGGGCAGGAACCTGGTCAGATTCATTTCTGTTATCTTCAACCTGTGGCTCCAGGCCATAATGTCAATATTAAATAGACACTCAGGTTCAGACCTCAAGTGTCTCTCTGAAGACCTTCGTGCATTTAGAAGGACTTGGCTCAGGAAATGATCTATCTAGCTCTCAGTTGACACCCCAGTGCTGCCTGGCTCTCTGAGCAGCTTATATCTGTCCTCCCTCTCCAGCCATGGCCCCCATTCTGTTCTCAGAATGTTTGAATTCTGTTCTTTTCCTGCTTGCTGGTAGATATTTAAACCAATTGGCTAACTCAGACCTAAGTATCAGTGGCTCATGGTAAGCCAGAAGGGGTGGTACATACTTGTAATTGTAGCAGGTAGGAGGCTGAGGCAGAAGAATTGCTATGAGTTCTAGAGTAAGACCATATGCCAATGTATGTATTGGGTATGCTGAGAGTAGAAATAAGAAATCAAGTTAATAGTGTTTCTGAAATACAATTATTCTTTGTGTAGTTTGTGTTCAATTACTACCAGTAATCAGGATTTTCTAAAATAAACTTGGAATTATCGCTTGACCACTGTCAAAAGGAACGGTATTGATATGACTAAAAGCAAAACTCTCCTATTGCTGTTAGTTAAATGTTTCTTCCAGCATGCCATGACAGTTGCTTTAAAAGCTTTCTAAGACTTGTAAAGAAGATTATAAGAGCTGTAAACAAGTATAATCAGTTCATGTGTGGAGCTGCCTGCCCTGACTTGACACTTTGTATACTGCCTTTGAAGTTTTGTAATGACTTTTTTCAGGTCACACCCTCCTCTGTGGGTCCGAAACCATCTGTACCCATCAGGAAAGTTCCATCTACCTCGAGATTGTGGGAAGGGAAAGCTCAAGACTTAGCCACGGCAGTGGAGTGGTGAGCAGAATCTTTTAAAACTATGCATGTGCACACATGTACAACACATGCACTCCAAACACAACACACACACACCACACACACACACAAGCTCATTCTTCTTGGGCGTTGTTTAAACTACATGGGTTCTCTGAGGTCATAGTTAATGGGAGAGGGAGCAAACAGCATGAAACTCAAAGGTCACTCACAGGGACTCAGAGTCTTCATGACATCACAGCCGTTGAGTTCTTTCACAGAGCCCCTCTACAGATGGAATTCTCATAATAAGAACCAGTAAAGACTCCTCCCTGTTTATGCTAGTGTTTAGAAGGCTCTAAACAATTACAAACCAAAATTTCCTATAAACCAGAAAACTCTGCTAAAATGCAAATGTTCATACAAAGAAGAAAACTAGCAACATGAACCTTAGAAGAAGTGAAAAGGCTGAATAGATCTTTAGCAAAAATAAGACGTCTTTCATTTCTATTGCTGCAGCTGAAAAGATACCATAGGGAAGAAGGGGCTATTGGCTTACACCCAGGTTACAGTCCACCATGGAGTGGAAGTCAAGGCGGGAACTCAGCATCTGGTTATGTCAGAGCCACACAAGAGCAGAAGGAACAGACCACACCCCTGCTGCCTGCGTTCCGCCCCAGAGCTTTCGTGCAGCTTTTGCCTGTCATCCAGCTTTGGGCCCTCTGCCTAGGGACTATGGGCTAGGCGCTTCTTATCTTAATTAACAGCCATGACAATCTCCCCAGAGATTCCCTTCCCCCTCCCCGGCCAACTTGATCTAGACAAGTCTTCAACTGGAGCTCTTTTCTCAGGTTGAGGTGAGTTGACATTTAAAGTCAACCATCAGGGTTTGTAATAATAATATAAGAAAGAGTCAGGTGATGCCACCATCTGATAAACTCATTGGTGGCCCTGGTGTGCTTGGGTTGGGGATTATACTTTGTCCTTGGGACCATAGGAGGAAGGGCTTATTTACACCCGTCCAGGGAAGGAATTCTTGCAAAAGTAACAGAGAAAGCTCTTATTTTGGAAGGACACGAACCAGGAGTCAGTCAGCCAGGGAATCTGACTTCATTCCTCTTATTTCCTGCACCACTTGATGCTCTCATCCCTCTTTGTTGCAAGACAAAGAGTAGCAGCAACCCTGCTCCTTACAGGATTAGTGGGAGGATCCGACGGGATGAAATTATTATCCTATTTGTAAAATGCTATAAGTGTATTATTTTCCTGCCTTCACTTGGAGCTTCCCGAAAGCTGTCAGCGAGTGGGAAACAAAAGGATGTCACAGCTCCTGTCACCTTTCATTCCTTCTTAATGAATATCCCCCAGCTAATCTGCAGTCACCGAGGACTCTCATTAATATGGAAACTTATATAATTCATAAACAGCTACAGCAGCGTAGAAAGGGTTTAATCAGTTGCCTTCACACTTAATTATTTTAAAACCTCAATAATGGTCAAATGAGCTGCATGGCACTTTAATTAATTTGCATTAAGCCCAGAGGTCTTGAGTGAGCGGCTGGGTTTATGAACACACAGTCTAAGGGCCTGGCAAGGGCGTGTCAAGCCTGAGTGAACATCTGGGTTAGTTCCCATCGGTGTCTCCTCTCGAATCAGTGGCTCTGGGTGTGAGTTATATTTACATAATCCCTTTCTTTGTTTATTTTATTAAAATTGGTCTTGAAGCCTCTGAAGGTGAGCTCATTGCTGTAATTTGCTGGGGAGATCTCTGGTATTAGCTACGGATTTCCATTCTTTATTTCTCCTTCCTCCAATTTTGATGGTTAATAAAGAGATGAAAGGATACTACTTTAGTTTTCAATTTTAAGTTTATGTTGTGTGTGTATGTGTGTGTGTGCGCGTGCTTTGTTTGCTTGATGAGGCATGTGCTCCTATATGTGCCTATGGAAAGAAAAGTTGGTGTTTTGAACCCCTATAACCGGGGCTGGTAATCACTGCACCCTATGAAAAATCCCCAGTGGATATCAAAGACCTCTTGCATCCATTCAACCTGAGCCATGCAACTTTGAACTGCCTCTGTGTGCTCAGTTTTGGAAGGCTAGACTGATCGTGATACAAGGCTTTCCCAAGGCCGTATCTATGGAGAAGGAACACAATTTCTTCTCCAAAATCAGGAACATGCTTGGCAGAGCCAGTTATGGCCAGGGCTCTGGGGAGCAGCAGATCCTGAGAACTCACCTCTTTTCATGCTAAGAAGCTATGGTTATCAGTCCCAAGGCCACCCTGTACAGGTCTCTGACACCCTTGAGATATTCTATGTTCCCTTTGCATCATTGTTTGATTAGTCAACTTATTCCCATTATATGATATAGCTGTCCTTTGACACCATCCATTTCTCCCCTAGAAACAATATATGTATATGATGTATATGTTGATGTGTATATGTATATGATGTATTGATGTATATGATGTATATGTGTGATGTATGTATATATTATATACATACACACTGATTTTTTTCTCTGATTTCTGCAGTCTGTTCTTCCTCAGGACCCTGTCACTGAAGAAGGACCTGTTGGCCTGGGTTACTTAATGACATTGCCACTTGTCCCAAGCTCCAGATGCTACTCTCTCAAGCATGGCTGAGGGGAAAGTGTATTACCCACAGTTCCACCTCTCTAGATTTGGGGTAAAAACATGTCCCATTTTGAGACATTTTTTAAATCCAAATTATTGGGCGGACAAAAAAAGAAAAAGAAAGAAGTGGGTAAGAAAGCTAAACATGTGACTCATTTCACTGCTGTATTTTCTTTTCAAGGATTTATTTCTAAAAATCATGTATGTATGTGTGCATGTGTGTGTGTGTGTGTGTGTGTGTGTGTGTGTGTGGTATGTGCACAGAAGAGTTCAGGTGCCTATGACTCCAGAAGATGGCATTAGCAATGCCCTAGAGCAAGAGTTACAGGCAGTTGTGTGCCACTTCATGAGGGTACTTGAGACATGGGTCCTCTGCAAGGGCAGTGTGTATACTTATCCACTGAACCATCTCTCCAGCCTGTCCCTGTTGTATCTCCTATCATTCCCAGAATGCTGTTGGTTCTAAGGAAAGAAAGCAGTCTTTTGGCAAAGTTGATTGTCATAGCTCCTGCTGCCCCTTCAATTCCATCAATGGTGTTGATTTTTAATCAAGAGACAAAGTAGTGAAAGGCAGCTAAGCCTTTCAGAATAAACAGTTGGGACACTCCCAGAATTTGGAGCAATTAAATCTGCTGTAACATGCAGTGTAAATTGTGCCGTGGTTTGTTAGAACACCTGTTAGATTTAGGTTAGATTTAGGAGCCAAGTGTTGACAAGAAGTTGATGATCTGGCCTGTGTAAACTTTTGGGGTTAATTAATAGAATGGATATTGTTGAGAAGTCTCCTGTATTAACCTTAGGACCTGGCAAGCATGCCTTGCAACAGAAATGCCAAGCTAAGGAGGGTATGGAACTGGCAGTATCTGCTACATATGTTTAACTCAGCAAGTTAGACTCCAACTGGTGCCAGGAATTCTAGTTTAGATCTGACCCTCAAGTGAGAAAATTGGTTTATTCAGATCTACAGACAGCTCTTGGTTACAAGGTAAAAGTAGAAGTTATCAATTTGTCATGTTGCATACAAGGAAATCAGGTCTTTTGGGGTATCTTGTGTTAGGAGAGAAATGGACAGGGAGAATGGAGTTGGCTCCTGCTCATTGTATAGCAGTTAAATACAGAAACTTGCAAGTCATATAGATCTGTGTTCAAGTCCTGACTGGATCACACAATGTAGTACTGATACATTGAGCTTTTCTGGGTTAGTAGCCTCATATACAAAAGGGGGCATTGGGGAATGAATTGTATCCTTCCCATTCATATTAATCACACACACACACACACACACACACACACAAAGTGTGGGGTGGGGGTCATGTAGCCCAGGCTAGCTTTGAACTCCCTATGTAGCTATGTAGCTGTTAACAACCTTGACCTCCTGCCTCCTTTTGGCCAGTGCTGTAGTTACATATATATATATATATATGTATGTATATATATATATATATATATATTATATATTATATATATATATATATATATATATATATATATACATGCATGCTTGGGTAACATAGTACTGGGGATCAAACACAGGTCTCCGCACATCCTAGGCAAGCACTTTACCAACTGAGCCACATCCTCAGCCCTGAAATCCTAACACCAAGTATCTGAGAATGAGACTATTTGGAGCTGATGTCCTTATGGTGGATAACAAAGTCAAATTAAGTCATTGTTATAACCTCTAATCTTATGTATTTGGTTTTCCTGTGTCGTGGTTTGAATGTGAAACATTCCCCATAGGTTCACATGTTCAAATGTTTGTTCCCAGTTGGTAGCACTGTGTGGGAAGGTGATAGAATCTTCAGGAAGTAGTGCTTTGCTGGGGGAAGCAGATCACTGAATGTGGAGCCCAGGCCTTTGTAGCCTGGTCACTTTCCCCTCTGCCTTCTACTTCCTGAGTGCAGATGCAGTGTGAGCAGCTGCCTCACACTCCTGCCGCCATGCCTTCTCCACCAAGGTGCACTGTGCCCTCAAACTGCCAGGCCAAATAAACCTTTCCTGCTTTAAACTGACTTTGTCAAGTAGAGCAACAAGACAAGTAATGACACCCTAAGAGTGGGAGCACAGGTTCCAGGGAGGAGACTGCCATCTGCAGGCTGGAGGAAGAGTCAGAGTGGAAACTGCTAGAAACTTAACTTCTGGATTCCCAGCATTCAAAACATCGAGAAAATACTCTTCTGTTGTTTAGTGAGCGTGTCTGTGGCATTTTGTGATAGCAGTCCTTGCCAGTGAATGCAATGGACAGTGAATTTTTATACATCTCCTACGCTGTGTGGATTTAATGAGCACCTGGGTCAAAACAAGTCTACAGAATCTGACATTCAGTGATGCAAATTCTCTTGTTCAAATTTTATTATTATTATTACTGTTATTATTATTATTGTGGTGTGTGTGTGTATGTAGGCCAACGAACTTGAGAGTGTGAGTTGAGCGCAGGCATGCATTAATTTATTGCTCTCTGCTCTTGACTTGAGAGCTCTTGAGTGGGATGTTACTGGCTGCTTCAAGTTCCTGCTGCCTTGATGACCCCGAAGGGATGGGCCATAACTAGGAATTGTGAACTAAAATAAGCTCTTTTCCATTAAACTTCTTTTTTCAAGCTATTTTATCATAGCAACAGATGTGAAACTAGAACAGCCCACTACAGAGACAAATGCCCACTGAGAGTCACTGTGTTTTCATTGTCTTCCCAGATCAATGGTATTTGATCCGGCTTCACTTCATGTCCTGTACTACAAGAGCAGATGTAAATATCATTTGAAATACAGTGCATATGGCGCATTCTTTTTATAAGCTACAAATGGTTTCCTTAAGACTTTGATTTATTGCTAATCTCCTTTCCCATTCAGTAATCACTGCACTTGACTGCAGTTTAATATGCATGTGTGGGAACCATGGGAATTATTATTGGGAAGCCTGGGTTGGATTAAGCAGTTAATGCTGATTGGAGAGCAAAGAGCAAAATCAGGTTGGAATGCTATGACAGAAGGGCAGACTTAAGGAAGACTGTGGGGTAGCTGTACTGTGACTGAGGTATTGAAGAGTACACAAGGAAAAGACTGGGGAGCAGTGGTTCTCAGCCTGGGCACTGAACAACTCTTTCACAGGGGTCTCCTAGGACCATCAAAATATTAGATATTAACATTATAATTCATAACGGTAGCAAGATTACAGGTATGAAGTAGCAATGAAAATAATTTTATGGTTGAGGGGTCACCATAACATGAGGAACAGCAGTAAAGATCTGCAACATTAGAGAGGTTGAGAACCACTGCTATAGAGGGTTATCTGGGGTTCAGAGAACGGATATCCACTAAGTGTTGTGTTGTTGAATGAACAAGCCACATAAGCAATGAAGGAATGAATAATTAGTGAGTGTATGTGAGTTTTGTATATGTACATTTATGTACAGGTATGTATATACATGTGCTGGCTACAAGAGGACATTGGATGTCCTGTTTTATCATGCCTACCTTGTTCCCTTGAGGCAGGGTCCCTTATTGGACCTGGGATAGGCTGATAGCCAGTGTGGTGATTTGAATAAGTTTGGCCCCCATAGACTCCTGTGTTTGAATTCTTGGCCCACAGGGTGTGGCACTATCAGGAGGTATGGCCTTGTTGGAATAGGTGTGGTCTTGTTGGAGGGAGTGTGTCATTGTGAGGGTGGGTTTTGAGGTTTCCTATGTTCAAGCTCTGCTCACTGTAGAATCAGAGCCTCCCTCTGGCTGCCTGGAGAAGACAGTCCCCCTCTGCTGCCAGTGGATCAAGAGGTAGAGAGCTCTCGGCACCTTCTCTAGCATCATGTTGGCCTGCATGCTACCATGCTTCCTGCCATGATGATAGTGGACTGAGTCTCCGAAACTGTAAGACAGACTTCAATTAAATGTTCTCTTTTGTAAGAGTTGCCTTGGTCTTGGTGTCTCTTCACAGCAATAAAACTAGAACTAAGACACCCAACAAGCCCCAGCTATCCTCCTGTCTCCATCCCCAATGCTGGGATCACAGGCACACATGTGACCAAGTCTGGCTTTTCATGTGGATGCAAGAGATTCAAACTCAGGACCTCATGCAAGTACTCTTACCAGCTGAGCCATCTCCTAGCCCTGTGAATGAATTAATTTGTGATGTGAAATTATTCAGGTAAATGATCCCAATATCAGAATATAGCAGTCTGGCACATGCTCTTCAGAGAAGAGCCTGCTGCAGAATTGCCTGGCTCTTTTTGGACCTTGGCTGTGGACAGCATCTGAGGGGAAAGTGGTTATCACTGCTGTCACCTGAGAAGGAAGGTTTCCTTGGGGATAATTGAAATAGAACACAGCCACCAGGCTGGTTGCCTGAAGACTGCAGGGACAGTAGGTTGACCAAGGAGTCCCCTGGTAATTTGATCTATTCTTAGTTGAGAAATCAGCACTTTCTTCTCTTCTTTCTTTCCAGATCTTCGGCAGACTGACTATGAATGAAACTCATGCAGAAAACAGAAGTGATGGACAGGCTGGGTTGTCAGCTCTCTGACCCAGAGTGTGGAGTTGGATTTGATTCAGCAGAAAACAATTTTAAGGGAAACAAGTTCACCTCTCTGGATATCTAGCACCACAGGAGGCTAAATAACTTCAGTGGCTTGCCTGTGCTGTGAAGACAGCTGAGTGTCCAGGTCCTGAAGGCACCCGGTGACAGAAGGAAGGAGCGGATGGACACACAGTGTCGTTAGCGACTAGAGGGAGAGAGGTCTGTTTAACTGGGCCATCTGTTTCAGAGCCAGCTATGGGAAGCCACTGTATGGATGCAGTTACAAAACCTTTGTAGGTGGTGTGTGCTCATTCATGTATGAGTGTTCGTGTGCGTGCATGCGTGTGTGTGTGTGTGTGTGTGTGTGTGTGTGTGTGTGCGCGCGCGCGCGCGCGCGCACGCATACATAGAGACCAGAGGTCAACCTCAGGTGTTTTCTCAATGATTTTCTACCTTATTTTTTGACATGGTCTCTTACCCTGGAGATTACAGATTTGACCAGCTATGGTTACCATTCTGCCTTTATCCTCTAGTCTGCAGCTCTAGGCATGTATCTCTACATCTGGTTTGGTTTTTTTTTGTTGTTGTTGTTTGTTGTTGTTTGTTTTAACCTGACTGCTGAGATTGAACTCAGATCCTCAATGCTTGCACGGTAAGCATTTCATCAACTCAGCCAATTATCCCAGCTCCTCTCTATCATTAAAGAAAAGACTTATTTTTATTTTTGGCTATGTGTGAGGGTGTGCATGTGTAATATATGAACTTGCATGTGTGTACCTGAAGGGACCAGGAGTTATTGGATCTCCTGGAGCTGGAGTGCAAGGTGATTGTGAGCTGCACAATGTGGGAGTGGGAACTGAACTCTGGTCCTCTGATGAGCAGCAAGTGCTCTTAAAGACTGAGCTCTATCTGCCACCATTTTAAAAAGGCAAGCAAAGTATGAAATTTTCCAGAAGGCCAGGGACTTGCTTAACCCTCCTCTCTTTACCTAGCTTCTGAATGATTTGAGAGCTCAGACAAAGAAGAGTAAGTGAGAACAGTGTGGGATAGTTTTCTGGGAGACAAGTCTCTTCTCAGGATAAACAGGATTCAGACTTTTCTTTCTGGGGGAGGGGTTCAATTCCTTAGGGCCCATTGTTTCAATAATCTTAGAGCCAAGGGGAAGAGCACAAGCATCTCTTAAGAATATCCATATTCATGCAAGAATAGTTACACAGGTGGCTCAGGATTGGGTAGATTCATCCATGGTCATACCCACCCCAACCTTAACCTGTGACACACAAGCAGGTAGGCCTGCCCTTCCCATGTAAGAAAGACCCTGTCTCAGGTGGGTATCAAGAACAACCACCTCCCTAAGAAAAACTCATTATTTTGAAGAGACAGGATGAGCTGGAATAAGCAGATTGACCCCTCCTGACTTACCAGACTGCCCCTTGAAAGGAAGATAGCAGGCTGGAAAGGGAGCGTGGAGCAAGCTTTGCGGGGAGACAGCATCCTCCTTAATAACTGGCTGGACCAGGTGATGCTCTGACTCATTCAGGAACTTACTGGGCAGCTCTCTCTTTTCCTGTCTTCTCTAACTCCAGTTCTCTCCCTCTCTCTCTCTCTCTCTCTCTCCTCTCTCTCTCTCTCTCTCTTCTCGTCTTCTCCCTCCTTCTCCCTTTCTCTCTTGCTCTCATTCTCTCTCTCTCTGCCCTCCCATCTCTTTTACCCCCTCTTCTGCCCTCCCCTCTCCTCCCTTTTTCTTCCTTTCCTTTCTTCTTTTCTTTACCTTCCTTTTTCTCTCTTTCTCTCCTGTCTTCCCTCCCTCCCTTTCTGCCTCCCTCCTCCTTCCTTCCTTCCTTCCTTCCTTTCCTTGGACCTAATTTTATAGTGTTCCAGAGCCTCAAATCTGTTGAGTTTATTGCGTATCCACAGCCCCGTTCATTGGTCTGTCTAAAAATCACAAGTCACCTTATCAATTCTTTTCTTGTTTCCATCTTTCCATTGTATTTCTTTGTGAAATTGTCTCTCTGTAGAGATTTTTGAAAAATGTATTCTATTCTGCCCCAACTTGTTAGAACTGAGTTTTCTAAGGAAATGACCACATAATCCAACATGTTTGACAAAGCAGAAAATTTTCCTTCTGCAGTAGGGTGTGTGGCTGTGCCAAGTCAAGCAGGCATGCATACCAACAAGAGTGCTGATGGGCTTTCACTCCAAAGACAAAGAACGCCGTTGCCTCCCTGGGAGTGGTCAGAGCTCAGCCTCACTTTGTTCCAAGCTGATTTAAAGAGTTGGTGTTGATAAGTGGGATGCAATCTTGAACATACACTTTGTTTCAGAAAAGTGCTAAGTCAGGAGGAATTTTTGCTTAATGACATTTTCCAGTTTTCTTTATAAAAAATGATGTCTCTCTTGTCTTATTTATACCTTTAATAAAAAATACAGTATGTTTCCTTTTCACTTTCCATATAACCTCAAATGCTTGCTTTAGGATGTGGAGGCGACGCACGCATATTAACTACTTTTCTGTTGCTATGACAAAGCATCATGTCCGAAAGTGACTTAAGAATTTATTTTGGCTCATGGTTCCAGAGGCATCAGATTCTATCATGATGGGGAGGCATGGCATCATGCGGCAGATATGGCTGCAGGAGCAAGAATCTAAGAGATCCTATGTTCAACCACAAGCACATATAGAACTGGGTGAGGTGATGAACTCTTAAAGCCTTCTCCCCACTGACATATGTCCTTTAGCAATGCTGTACCAACTCCCTATAGAGTGCCACCACATGGAAACCAAGTCTTCAAGTATCCAAACCTGTGAGGTACATTTCTTATGCAAACCATCACAGGACCTATATATCTTTTAAGTTCATCTAGAAGGTTACAAGAACAACTGCAATGGTTTGTGCAGAACGGTGGGGTGATCACGAGCGGCCCATGTTTGTCATATTAAGCCTCTCTGCTGTTTCTCTGGAGCCCAGTGTTGGCAGCTGTTAATGTGAGAGAATAAGGGAGTATCACCAATAAACCTGTGAGCATCTAAGTATCTGAGAGTCTGGTGTGCCAAATGAGGGCTCCAGACGGTCCATGAAGAGGAAGAGAGTGGATATATATTAAGTATTGTGAGCTAAAGTTCCCAGTAAAGAGAAAAGCCACACACATGTTACCAATTCTACAAGATCCAATGACTAACGTCAAATTATTTTGGAATAATTTTAGTCTCTGAAAAAGTCATTCAGTGTGTACCTCTGTGCTGACATAACATTTTTGTCTGTTAGAACTTTGAAAATGTGCAAACCACCAGTTTCAACCAATCCAAAAGGACACAACCAGATAGCCTCTGAGGCCCATAACAGAGATCTCCATTACCTTGCTATGACTTGCCTACCCAATGTTCCCACCAATATATTTGAAAAGTGTCTTGCTTTATGATTTTTCTTTTGTTGTGTTCCTATAAAAACTTAATAAAGCTGTTACATGGAACTTGAGGAAAGCTGAGTCCATAGTCCCAGGCCATGGTCATATATCTATGGCTCCAGAACAAATGATCTCTTTTCCCCTTTGATGGGAAAGAGATACATTAACACCCTGTTCCCATAAGACTTATCCACAACTCTCTAGATCAGCCTCCTACATTCAGAGGGACTCTGTTTCCAGTGGTCCAGTATGTGGATGGAGCCTTTTGTCATACTATCTTCTAAGGTGTATTGTAGTATCACATGCATGTGAGAGGGCTCATGTGAATTATTAACCAAAAAATTCCAGAAACCATGAGGCTTTCCCATAAGAAATTTAGACTCAGAATATTTTGCTTTGAAAAATTAGGAAGAGAGACTATTTATTACAACTTTATTTATACCAAGTTCACTTATCCTGTTTATCTACTGCAAGAGCCAACCATCTGGAGTGGTTTAGATTGGATCTAAATATTTTTCCACAGTTGAATGAGCTCCAAGAACCTGCTCCACAGCCAGAACTGAGTGTCTGCCCATTCCATAGGGGAGCAAACTTGTCTGTGTATTCTGGCCCTGTCTGGCTAGATATGATCAAGGTAATATCCATCAGTCAGTTATCCTTAAACTTCTCTATGGCTCAGAGCTCATGGTCAGTGTCACGATCTGGAACTAGATCACCATGGGGATCTAGTAGATGCTCCACCCAACTGGCTCACCTCTCAGACACTCATGCTGTGAGAGCAAAGGTTCATCATAGTTAATACTGTTGGAGAGGTAATTCCACACCAGGCACTATTCTTAGGTAAGTCCTGTGACAATTCACTTAGAATTTATGTTTTGTGAGGTAGTTACTGCCACTGTTCTCACACGGAGATAAGGAAGTTCAGATGTGGAAAAGCCTTAGAGTAAATGACAATGAGGGGATTCATTTGTTTTATTTGGGGAATGTATCTGCCCATGGGCAGAGGGCAGAGGACGGTATCAAGTGCCCTGCTCTAGCACTCTCTGCCCCATTTTCTTGAGTCAGCATCTTTCAGTGAACTACAGATGCTAGCTTGGATGTAGGTTGTGAGCCAGCTAACCATAGCCATCTTCCTGTCTCTATTTGACAGAACAATGGGGTTACAGTATGTATGGCCACACCTGAATTTTTATGTAGGTGCTGGAGTCCAAACTCAGGTCCTCACACTTACCCAGCAAGTGATTTACTGAGCCATCTCCTCAGCCCAGGAGTACCACTGAGTGGGCAAGTTCCAGGCAGTGTCCATGGATAGGCAAGGTTCTATATACTATAGATGCTACCTAGAAACCAAACTGACTTAGCCATGTCTATATTAACTATATTAATAGCTAATCATCATCCCTGATGGGGACTCACATGCAGACAGAGCACCTCTACAATCTACTTCCTTGTAATCCTGGGTGCTGATGTAGAGTAGGTTCAGGAAACTGTTCCATCATTAGTGTAGGGTGGGGCTATTTTCACCCTCTCTCAGCCTGGGTCATATCCTTCCTGTGCACACTTGTCTGGAGAAGGTTGATCCTGATCAATTGTAGAATACTGTCCTCTAGGCATGGTATGCTTGTTTGAACTCAGCATCTGTGACTAGCCACAGGAGGACTGCACAAGACTAGGTTTATTAATGGTCCATCTCGGGAGAGACTTCACGCCTCCTTGAGACTCTTCTTTGGTGGTGTAGTTGCCCATAAGCTGCTCATGCTCTAACCCCTCCTCCATGATCCTCTAAGTAACCCCAGTCAAACTCAGTATAGACTCAGGTGGACTCGTTTCCTTATGAGTAGACATTTGTTTATCTTCACAGGAAATGTTCAAATGGTACCAGTACCCCCACATCTGCCCTCGCTTGCTTGAACCCAAGGACTGCTCAAAGATGTGGGTATGGTGGTAGCTATGAACAGCCAGGAGAAACACATGTAACCTGTTTTATAATGTGCACTATCCTAGTGAATTGTCCTATGCTGTTGATTTCACTGAGACACTGGCTCTAGAAAGGGAGTTCGTTTCAGACCTAAGCATGTTTGTCTCAAAGAATCCTCCAAGACCTGAAATCTAGGAAAGGCCTGGGCCTCCTAACTCCAACAGGAATGGAAGAGAACAGCAAAACAGCCTAGGAGTGAAAACATAGTATCCTTGAGAACAGCTAAAAGGGGAACCGTTTCCAACAGAGGTTACTGCTGGGTATCCCCTGATAGAAAAGTGCCTGTAGAAGAGAGAGGAGCTAGAAACTCAGTCTTAGAATGCTCAACCATGGAAAGAAAGCTCATCTGGGAACTCCAGCTAATTGCTTCAACTTCCCTGGTTGGTTATGCTGGATATTGTGAGTATCATATCTGATTATGTCATCTCTGTCTGTTGCCATATGTTCTTTTATTAGAAAGCCTCACTTTGGCTGTGCCTGGCTACCTTAAAGGGGGGCCTCTAGTCAATGTCTGCTGGGTGTCCTGAGTGCCTGATTTGATGTTTTTTATCTATCTATCTATCTATCTATCTATCTATCTATCTATCTATCTATCTATCTCAGCCATTTATACATCTATCTCTTATTATTTATTTTTTTATTTCAGGTGCCTAGTGTCATTCTGCTGGGAATCTGATCTTCAAAATGTCAGAAAGGCAAACTAAAAATTCTCTTGTACTCCACCCCCACTCCCCACCAACTACCTTTCCTTCTCAGGACAGCAATACCCTTCTCTGGAGCTTTCTCCATTCAACCATCTACATGATAGCTTTCACCTTGGGAACCCTGAGCACAGCAGAGCATTTTTTTTTATTGGAGCTTTTATTTACATTTCAGGTGTTTTCCCCTTACCCCCTTCCCCCTCTCCCTGCCAGGAACTCCCTATCCCTTCCCCCCTCCTCCTGCCTCTATGATGGTGTACCCACACCCACCCTCCCCAGAACCTCACCTCCCCACCCTTGAATACCACCCCCCACGATGTCCAGCCTTCATGGGACCAAGAATCTCTTCTCCCACTTATATATAGCTCCCTTGCATATATAGCTGGAGCCATGGGTCCCTCCCTAAGCGCTCCCAGGCTGGTGGTTTAGACCCTGGGGACTCTGGTTGATTGGGATTGTTGCTCTCCTCATGGGTCCCGTACCTTTCTACTCCTTCAGTCTTCACTCTATCTTCTCTGTTGGGAACCCCATGATCAGTTTAATGGTTAGCTGTGAGCATCCGCCTCCAGCAGGAGCATTTTTACTACCGCATGTTGGCACCAGGTTAGATACAGCAACCAGAGGGCATATCTCTCTACTCTGCTCATTCTTGTGAAAATGTGGAAGCTATTCCAGGCCCATTCAATGTGTGATGAGTAAATGTGCAAACAATGATTAGAAAGGTGAGACAGCTCAGTAGGTGTGGTATGTTCTGCCTATGAGGTTATCAGGTTCCAACCATTTTGCCATTAGCTGTCTTGAGCAGGTTCGAACTTTGTTTAGATTGGGATTTCTCCTTGGCATAATGCTCATTGCAGCATTGTTATCATATATATATAAATATTATATTATATATGATAACGGTAGATGATATATCTAGTAGGCAGACCATTTGTGAAGCTACTGTCACAGTGGCTGGTACACTGTGTATAATTAGACAGTGGTGTCCATGGCTATCAATGGGGACAGGAATCACATGCTGGGTAGATGTGGCTACCAGGTTGTGGCTGGGACAGGTGTGATAAACAATCCTTGGGCTCTTTATCTCTCTCAGAATTTGACAATGCTATCTTCAGTACTAAAGAGGGAAGGATTAGGGGACTTCTGAGGGTAGAAGCTAAGGATAAGAATGTAATTCTAGAATCTAGCTGCTGTTTAGGCCACAATATTTGCATACCCAGTCCACTCTCACAGATTGAGAACCCCACTAAGACCTTATCTGTGAATTTTAAATAGTAGACTCTCAGGGGCGAGGGTTTCTCACTTGGGAAAATGAGTTTACATCAGAGGCAGTGGTCACATATCTGACTCCCCACCCCCTTCCCTGCCCCCTGCCTGAGTATCAGAGAGCCTGCACACAGGCTTACACTGTGAAGCAGCCTTGTGCTTAAAAATCTGCAAGATGAGAGTCGCTTCCACCACATGGGCCCTGATTTGTTTCTTCACAACCCCCACCATGCTGTTGTCTGTCTGTCTGTCTATGTGTCCATGCCACTAATAACTCTTCTAATAAACTCCTTAAATGCCCAACAGTGTGATTCAGTGTCCCTCTTGAACCTGCATCTGAGACCTTCCAATGTGTCCTGTCCATGAGACAGAGCCAGAGACCCTGGAAAAAGGTAGGACAGACAGCAGCAACATGCTTCGTCCTCTGGTCTTTGCTTCTGTTTCTCTGGGATTTTTGTTTAGTTCACCATCCAACCTCTTTCACAGACTTCCGTTCTGTCTGTGTCTATCAGGGGCTCTTGGTTCCAGGCAGGCTAGAGACAATCCCAATAGAACTTGAACAGACTTGTGCTAAGAGCTATGACCTCATGGTCTATCTGTACTTGATGGGAGAGTTTGGTGGTATTGCTGTTTTCTACGTACACATGATACGTCAAGACTCTTCATAAAACACCCCTTGTTTAATCCCCTTAGCTGTGTTTGGTGTTTGTGTTAGCTAACCTTCTCTGTGTTGTGGGAAGGCATACTATGCAAGGTGGTGGGTGTTCCAAGTTCCAGTATTACTAGTTTCAGATTGACTCTCTTCCCTTCCTGCGCCTGTGAAGGTCAGGCCCCCTTACAGATGTTGAGCTACATGCTCAGCTCTGGCCTTTTGTGAGCAGAGGCAAACTCAAAACCCACTTATATCTGTTTGTCTGTCTGTTCATATATCTGTGACTCAGGAGGAAGCTTTGTTGTAAGGAGAGAAGCCTAATGCAACCAGGACCCCTGAGCCCCAGCAAGGTGGAGAGACGGGCCTTACATCTCCTCTATGGCTGTTTTCACTCTGTACAACAGCAGAGCTGAGCAGTCACAATGGGAACAATGGGCTGGCAATCAACCCCAAGACAAGATTACTGATTTCAAACTGGGGGCACCAGAAATACCTGATGATCAAAAAACCTAAAACACAGATTTCTGGTTTCCGTTTCAGAGTTCCTGACTTGTATGACGATCTGACTTCTGCCCAGGCCTAGGTAAACCTGAGGGTACTGCTTCATCTGGAAAGTATATTTCTGGACTCACAGGACCAGAGATCATAATTCACCAATGTCCTCTTGTGACAAACTCTAATGGGACAGAGTATGTATGTGCTTTTCCTGGACTGCTCTTCAATATCCAAGACAGGAGAGAATGGAAGTGGTACAATGCTACTTCTTCTGTAGATCTTGGGCTCAGTTAAAAAAAATGTTGAGAGTACTAAGCCATAGTTACACAGAACTGAGGCCCAGGGCTTTGGTGACTGAGTTCATGCAGAACATGTGTTTGGAGAGAGCTCCGTGAACAAAGTTGGCGCTAAAACAACCCTTTTATTTATTGGGGTGTGGGAATCTTGTAAATCTGTTGCACCCAAGGCAAAAGGGCTCTCTGGGTATAGTCAGCAGGTTGTAGCTTGTGGTACGGTAATTATCGAATTCCAGATGAGTGCAGTAATCCACCCAGCACATCTTTCCGAGGGAGGATTGGCTATTTCATCAGCATTTTTTGGGACATGCAGAAATAAATGGTGGACGACCTTGTTTCACCAATGTTATTTATTCACTGTATTCCCCTCCCCCACCTTCCTCACCCCATTCATTCCTTGGGACATTAGCTAATTTATGCAGGGATTTTACAGAAGATACCAAAGTAGGGGAGATGGTAAGTGAGTAAGTCAGAGCAGGGCTAGGATGCAGAGTGGAGCTGATATCTCCAAGAGATCTTGTGTTTAAATTCAGCTCTTCAGGAAAAAAGCAGGAGTTGAGCCTGATGCTGTGGTAGGAACCTCAGGAGTGGTATTCATGGTTTTTTTGGGAGTTCCCCAAACTCCCTCCACATAGGCAGGAGCAGGAAGTGAAGGGGAGGTGTTTCTGGTCCCTACTCTTCTATAACCTATCAGGCAGGGCCTGCGTAGACAGCTCCTTAGAGACTGCCAATAATGTCTGAGCTTCACTAGCAGCTGTGCTTTCCTCTCTTCTCCCCTCTTTTCTCCATGTATTTTATTTGTGTTTGTGTTTGTGTTTGTGTGTGTTGGATAACATGAGTACAAGTGACTGCAGAGGCCAGAGAGGGAGTCAGTGCTCTGAACCTGGAGCTATAGACAGTTGTGACTCCTCAGTGTGGGCATTATAAACCAAACTTAGGTCTTCTATAAGAGCAGCAAATGCTCTTACTTCTGAGACATGTCCCCTCCCTCTTTATCTCTTGAACACGTTGCCTTCCAGACTGTCATGGAAACTTGGCTGTTGTCTCCAGGGGAAAATCCAAACAGCTCCTTTCTGATGTAGCAGTTGGCTCAGCTCTACTAATCACAGAGCAGCCATGCTGACCATGGGGAAGAGGGCTGCCACTGTCTTATGTCAAAGAGGTTCTTGCCATTTTTTGTTTGAAATGTTTTTCCCACCTCTATGAGCATCCAGAAGAAATCTACATCAGGATACTTTTCCCATAAATAAGGTTACTTCATTATGTGCCTGTTTTTGCCTGTGAACTGTATACCCCTTTATTTTGCTTGTTTAAAACCACTTGATAGCTAGGCATGGTAGTGCACACCTATAATTGTAGTGCTTGGAGACTCAAACAGAAAGATACTGAATTCATGATCAACCTGGGCTATATGGTGATTTCAAGTTCAACCTGGACATTAAATAGCAAGATTCAGTCAAAAAAAATCAATAAACAAAAATAAAAATACTTGGTAACTATAGTGGGTTTGCCTGATGTTGCTTAAATTTTAATGCTAATATTGGTTCCTTAAAGCTTGGTTGCCCCAAAGTCAAGAGAGTCCATATGTAGACTCAAATGATGTCATATGACCTTTCTCCCAAGTTATTTTTGATTAGTGAAGAAAGAGCTGATAGCCAATAGCTGGGTAGAAGAGATATAGGTGGAGTTTAGGGTTTCTGGGCTTGGGGTTGGAGGAGAACCAGCAGGGGAGGAGGGGGAGGAAGAAGAAGGTAATGGAGGAGGAAGATGCCATGGGTTAGGTGAGTCAAGAAAACACGGTCCTGTGGGTTGGCCAATAGGAGTTAAGTGCAGCCCAGATAAAACATAGTAAGTAATAATTTGAGGTTACAATAGGAAATAGATTTTAACAGCATAGAGGGTAGATATCTACTCAACTCTAGTAATTATTAAGACTTATTGTAAATACAAAGGTCGAATATGTTGTTTTTACCAGAGACTGAGTGATCAAAGGCGGTGTAGAAACCCTGGATTGGGATTAAAAATTTCTACAATATGTAAGTCTTCACAGTGCTTAACAGCTAATAAATCAATTGACTTCACAGTATCCTCATGAGGTGGTCACTAAAGTGAAACTCACCTCGAAGATGCAAAACCTCATCACAAAGTTATATAGCTTCTAGTTGGCTCCGTGCACAGTAGCCAGAGCTGGCACTCTTAAATAGCCACCCTGGCTCTAGAGTCTTAGCTTCTGCCAGGTAAGGACAGGATTCCTGTCCCACTCATTTAGAATTTTCAGCTTTTAACTGGACCTGGAAGAATGCAACACATTAACAGATGGTTTGGAGAAAAAAAGAACATAAGGTCTATTTATTATAGAGGGAAAGGAAAGAATGATTGTTCTGGAACCAGCACCTATTTTTCCATCTAATGAAATCTGCGCTGTGCTAATTTATTATGTTATTTGTCTCTGAACTCATTTCCCTAGGGAAAAGATATATGTGTGTGCACATAGCAAAAAACCCTTTTATAGTTCGTGTTATATATTTTCCTGGTGTCTGAGTGCTTCTGTATATGTCCACTCGATACATGGGAGAGCTGGGGAGATGTTCAGGGTGCTGTTCTTTTACAGAGCACAAGTTCAGTTCCAAGCACCTGTGTTGGGTGGCTCACAACTGCCACACTGTAGCTCCAGGGGATCTGATCCTCTGCCTTGACAAGCACCTGCACTCATGTGAACCTACTCATGCATAAACACATAACATATTTTTAAGAAGTGGGAGTCTTTTTGTATATTCTTTCCAAAAGGAAAAGAAAAATATTTTGTTTGTTTATTTTGAGTATCTTATATTATCTGTTATAATCTCACACTGTAGGGTAGCTGAGGCTACTCCTCACCCTGTTGCTGAGGCTGTCCCTGGTCCTTCTTCCTTACCACCCAAGGTCTTGGATTCCTGTCATGTGCTGTCTTTACTCTGATTGATTCTTTATGCCCTTAATAAGGCAAACCCCCACTCTAGGAAAGAGGGTCTT